>JARYZH020000148.1:600000-1100550 GCA_030021035.2 Notholithocarpus densiflorus
GAGATGAGAGAGAGGGTGAGTTTGGTGTTCCAATCTCTTATAGAGAGAGAGGGAGAGAGAAAAAAAATACTCATTTACACAGTTACAATAACCAGGCATATTTACATAGTACTATAACTTTTCTATATTTACACATTTTACATTGGATGTGCAAAATTCAGTCCTTAGTCTATTATCCACAGGCTGTTTTAAGTGCTCTAAGGCCTTAACTTTTCATGTTTCAATTTATCCCTGTGAAATGAAGCAGAACCGATAGAATAACACCAGGAAATCATTTAGGTCGTTTCTTTCTACCTACCTAAAAAAAAAAAAAAAAAACATCCCTAGGAGAATCTTGGATGGGATTGACCGGGTTAACCGGAATTTCCTATGGGGCTCTTCGGAAGCTACAAGGAAAATGCATTGGGTTGGATGGCAAAAAGTAACAAAGCCTAAGGAAGATGGGGGGCTGGGTTTGCAAACTGCAAAAGGCAAAAATACAGCCCTTCTTGCTAAGCTGAACTGGCGTCTGCACACAGAAAAGGAAGCGCTATGGACTCAAGTCTTGTGGCAGAAATATTGTAACAATAGAAGAGTAAGAGCCTCTAATGTTGACAGGCTGCCATGCTCTCAGATTTGGGCAGCAATAAAAAAGGGAAGAGATACTTTTCATAAAGGCAGCATGACGATGATAAGTAGAGATAGCAATATCAGCTTTTGGAGGGGCAACTGGATGAGTAAAGGGCCTCTCCGTCAGCTGATTCAAGGACCCTTAACTCAAGAGGCAAATCATTTGGAAATTAAGGATGTGTTAACAGACACGGGGTGGGATTGGAATCGAATTCCTTTCGAGCTGCCTTCAGATGTTAGAGCTATGATTCAGGCCACCCCTATTTCTCTCACTAGCAGAGGAAGGGATAGGATTTCTTGGTTAGGAAATCCGAGAGGTACTTTTGATTTAAAGAGTGCCTATGGAGTTGCTATGGATGAGGATTCTGAGGTGACTACTAGTAGTGCTGGTTGGATTTGGAAACTAAAGACGCTGCCTCGTATTAAAACTTTCTTGTGGATGTGTTTTCATGGCAGTATCGGGGTTAAAGAATGTCTTGTGAGGAGAAGAGTGGTTGAGGAGGATTTGTGCCCCATATGCCAAAGGGAGCCGGAGTCAATTTTACATGCCTTGAGGGACTGTCAGAGGGTCAAGAATATATGGAGACAGCTAGGAGTTAAGGAGACAGACCGGGGTTTTTGGGTGAGCAGCTTACAGGAATGGCTGATAATGAATGGGAAAAACAATAAAAGACATATCCAAGGGAAGCCTCCATGGAATACTAGCTTTCCTTTTGCTGTTTGGAATGTGTGGAAGAGCAGAAATAATTTTGTTTTCAACAGGAAAGACCAGAACCCGAAGCTTACTTTGGAGATTGAGAACCAAGTTATGGAGTTCCTATGTTATGTTGCATCTCCAAGAAGTCCAGGCAGTAATGTGGTCATAGGTATCAGATGGGAGAAGCCATTAGCTGGGTGGAAAAAATTAAATACGGATGGATCATGTGTGGGAAGAACGGGCCAGGCTGGATGTGGAGGTATTATAAGAGATGAACAAGGGGATTGGGTAGCAGGTTTTGCGAGACATATTGGGGTAACTAACAGTTTTGTTGCGGAGTTATGGGGATTGAGAGATGGACTCATTATGTGTTGTTCTCTTAATATTCCATGTGTCATTGTTGAGATAGATGCTAAGGCGGTGGTGGATGTCTTACAAAACACAAGCTACGTGAATACTGTTGTCTCCCCTCTACTGGATGATTGCAGGCAGCTTGTGGCCCGATTCCATCAGATTCAGATCAAACATTGCTATCGTCAAGCTAATCGGTGTGCCGATTTGTTGGCAAAAATGGGCGTGGAGCAAGAGACAGATTTTGTTCATTTCCATGGTCCGCCTGTGGACATTTTGAATGTTTTTCATTTTGATAAGATTGGTTTGTATGTTAACAGAGTATGCCCTGATGTGGTTGTTTCTGTTTAGTTCTTAATGCATCGTCTTTCCTACCAAAAAAAAAAAAAAAAAAAAAAATCATTTAGGTCGTCTTTGGTCTTTTTTATTTTTCTTCAAAAACTTGTTTTTAGGAAAAAAAAAAAAAAAAAAAAAACAGATATCTTATTTTCTTGCATGTTTCTTGCATTGCAGGTACCATCTCAACCGTCCAACAGAATTTGGTGAATCAAAGATTGCTTTCAATCAAGAGAAAGCCAAAGCCAAATTGATGAAATTTCTAAGTCTGACAAATAGGTCCAAGAGCTATGAAATTGAACAGTATCTTTTACATCAACAATATCATTTCTTTTCCCCTTACAATAAGTGAGGGTGGGGAATTCAAACCCAAATTCTTCCTGAGGAGAAAACTCGGCAATCCTATCAAAATGAACAATCACATATCTCATAGAAATATCATGGTAAATTTAGCATCCAAATAAAAAAAAAAATCAATGACAAAATATTGATCAACCATTTGAAATCTTATTGTAATAAACTAAAATACACTGGTTGCTTATTTTTATTATTTTCTTTTTTGAAAAAAAAAAAAAGGTTATCTTAATACAGGCGTGTGGTTCCAACTTGTCATGAACATTCTACAGGGATGCAGATGAGTATCCACTCCAGATTTTTCATCTTGAATTGTAGCAAAGAAATCACAGGGGAGAACATAAATTAGTCAACTGGAACTTCAACCTCCATTTTTAGTCCTGACCTGCCAAGAACCTGCAACAGATATGAAGCAATGATGGTACACATGGCCAAAAATATTTCACGCAGACTCAATAATCAAGCATAACCATGCAAATCCATATCAAATGTTCATGGTATATTCATCTTGCAACGGCTCTTTTGCCAAATAGATTTTAACACAAGAAAAAGCTTTTTGTCAGCAAGCCAGTGTCCCCATTAAGCTTCAAATCAAAAGCAGATGAGCCAACTTACGAATGAGAAGTAGAAGATGAGAAAAAGGGTTTTTGCATCCAAAACTAGCCTAATTGTGATCCCACCTCTGCATCTATCTAATTCACTGATTTGTTAAAAAGACAATAGAGTGAGCAGTTGAGAAAATCATGTGACAGCACATACTGAATCTAAACCAAAGATAAATGAATAAATGAACTCATTCCATCTATCAGAAATTACAGAATGTCCCATCCCTTTACATCATCTAATCTCGATCTTATCTCTTTTTCATTCGATAATGAAACTTATTCACAAAAGAGCCTAAAGACACAGGAAACAAAGCAGAGGAACTCACAATAGAAAAAACTATTGCACTAACGACTGTGGCCTCTACTATACAATCCTCCATGATTAAAGAAAAAGAACCCATCAAACAAACTGAGACATTAAAAAATTGCCATGCTTTAAAAAGCGTTTATTGATTAGCAAGCAAGATGTGGTGGCCTAGATTGGGTGCCAAACAAAGAGTTCAAGACCTATTCCCCATCAAATGTAAAATGAATAGTACAAGAAAGAAAGAAAGAGCTAAAAATGTAGATGGTGAGTATGAATGAGGAAATCTTAATTAGGGTCCACTATTCAGTGCTGGCCCCATATATGTGAGGTCCTCTGAGGGGTGGCCAAGGAAATCATAATTGTTTAGTTTACTTTCCAGATTGCCTATGGCCCTCTAAAGCTTGACAATATGGGTGTGGACTGCAGCAGAGGAAGAATTATTAAGCATAACTAATTTTTATTTTATTTATTTTCCTTCAGGTTTCCATTGTTCATTGTAAATGAGGAGTGGAGCTGCAACTTCTAAAGGTTTTTTCCCCTTTTCTAAAAACTATTCACTAGTTGTGGAAGAGATTTACATAATAGGATGCTTTAGGTCACTAAATAGATTTAAGGTAAAAGTAATATAATAGCAGGGGACAATCTAGTATCAGTTCAACAATTTTTTAGTCTATTTTGGAGATCAGGCCTTGTGTTAGTAAATTTTGTGAAATGGTCCAGAAAAGAAAAAAATATGAAATTCCTTCTTCACCTTTTACAATGTTTAGAAGGATGAAAAAAAAAATTCTCTGCATGTTTGTGTTGGTAACTGTGAACTGTTGATTCTCCTTCTGAAGATAGATGGGCAACAAGAACAATTTCCTAAGACTGATCAACATCTTTTGGGGTTGATACTACAGTAACTACACATTTCATATCAAATGAAATTAGGGCCCGTCATAAATTCTGAACAGCATTTTAAGAGAAAAAGAAGGTTATTGTTATTATTGCTCAGACTTGTCCATAACATTTGTTGGAAATGGAGCAAAGGTATCACATGGAGTTTCAAGGATGCTTACTGTAAGTGTAAGATGCATTGAATATTTGAGACATTGTAAAATATCTGTTAGCAGAAGAATATGAATACAATCCTAATGCCAATGGTCATTTAATGGTTATCTAGGATTAACACATTGAAAATCACTTTGGGTTATAAAGAGAATGCCATCAATGTACATCTGATGCAACTAGACAATGCAGATACATTTCACTATCCTTCCAAGTTCTAAAGCTATAACAATGATTATTGACTCAGATGAACATTAAGAAGATTCTCGATGGAATATTTCTCTGGCAAAAATAGCCCTTTAATTACTCGATGATGTCTCAATAGGCTTAAGAATTGCTGTCCTCTTTAAGTATATTGCAGGATGATCAAGTTCCATGTATGTACACATCTATTCCTCCAACAATCTTTTTCTTTTTTCCCTCCAACTTCACCCAAAAAAAGTTATATAATTTAAACCCTCGCCTGTAGCCTCAGAAAGTGCTAAGGCAGATGTAATCAAATCACTCAAGTGTATTTGTTTTCCTCAATTTTCTTCTTTCCTATGTTACAAAGAATTTAACTTTTACTAGAATTATGTAAGAAAACGTAAATTACCTTGATGAAGTCATCCAACATCAAATAAGACTCCTTTGAGTAACCTGCTTCTTGCAAAACTTGTCTCAAGACTTTCTGCAAACCAAAGAACAAAGGGTGCAAGCCATTGATATGCTTTAGTAAAAACTTGAACCAAATAGTAATCTTTTAGATTTGAAAACAGATAATCAAGCCATGCTATTGCAAACTATACAAGTGATGACTAAAAAAGAAAGGGGAAAAATAAAAGAAAAGAACTAAACGTTGGGATTTTCTGTCTTTTTTTTTGGGGGGGGGGGGGGGGGTTGGTAAGTAATCGAAGAAAATGAAGAATATCTCATTCAATTTTAGGACATGTATCTTATTATTAAAAAATCTTTTAGCAGAAACTTAAAATCATAGGCTGAAATGATAAGGAACCACCCAATTTTACCAATCAAATAATTAATTTAGAATGTGAATTTTAACCTCAAAGGAGAAATAGTTATAGCCATTTCAAAGCAGGAAGAAGTGGAACAGTTTCACAAGTCATAGATTTGGTATCAAAATTCGCAAGTGCCCAGAAGATGTCAGCCATATTTAGAAATTCTAAGTAATTGACATCACATTAAGCCATATGTACTAGAGGTTCCCCATTCATTAACATTCTCAATTGGAATTATCATTGTACATCTTGACCTTTGTAGCTACTCCAAATGACAATCACATTAATCCATGGCATGAACCTCCCTTTTTCTCTGTCTTTTCCAATATAACATACTTTACTTTTATCCATGCCATTCCCCTGTTTCACTTATGTCCAGGCCATTCCTCTGTTTAATGAAAATATAAAAAGGGTAACACTTCGGCATAGTTCCTTAGGTGTAGTACTTTAGGTTCCCCAATTAAATTCAAATACATAGGTGCATTGAATATAATTGTCCTTGAAAAAGATAACGATTGTTTGTAATTTATTGGTCAACACAACCATGTGTTAGAATTTACTTGGAAAACCTAGCATACAGAACCTAAGAAACTATACCTAAGTTTTTCCCATATAAAAATTGCTACTATTATAGGTTATCTAACTAATAACCATGAATGGAAAAATATGGTCACATTTTGGCTTTTATTTGAAAGCAACAAAAGAGTATTTAGGACATAAAATATGTCAGCTACCTGTGTTGCATATGTCCAACACAAGCTTCCTCAATAACCCAGTGCAGATGCATACTCAATAAAAGTGTTCAACATATTCAGATGAAAACATTCCTAGTTTCTAGAAGCTATTCATCTGTTCCTCCATAACGTCGTATATTTTAAATGAGTAAATCCAAAGAGAATAAATCCAAATGAGGAAAAAAAAAGGCTAAATGAAACCACCATCCCTACATTAGGAGGGTAGAAAAGTAGACTACAATACTTAATCCATCAGTCTCATAAATATCATAGGATCAGATGGATCCCACATCGAGGCATGTGCCTGCACCCAAACACACACATACATAACATAGCACACAACATACAGTTTGAATACAAAACTCAACACAAGTTAGCAGATGATTTAAATATTACTGATTATAGATAATTACTGTAGGGTAAGAACATGCGAAATAGCCAAGAAATTTTATAAGACAACCTCAACATTTTGGCAGTTCAAATATATGTTCACTAGTCAATCTCTCTTATCCAGAAATTTTTTCGAGAATATTTTCCTCCACTAAAAGGACACCAAACTGGTTCACTTCATCCCTTGATTAAAAGTTTTTAACACCTTCCTAGCAGTCATTTTTTACTCAATTATGATGTCTTTACATTAATGACTTCACTAAATGATTCACGGTTATGCACTATGAATAACTTCATTTCTTTCATGTTCCTCTTCAAAATCATCAACCTTTAGCTTTGATGGCATGACTAAATAATTGAACAAAAAGGTAGAATGCCAGATCCTTGTTAATACCTCTCTTTGCTCATCAGACATGAATGAACCAGACAAATCCCGAAGCACTTCTAATATGTCATTGAAAGACACCTTCCCATTATTGTCTGAATCATATACTTTGAAAATAACTGGACAAAGAGACAAACAGCAATATCAATATAAAACCCAAAATTTTCACTTCCTTAGACATTTCTTAGTAAGCTATATTAAAAAGTATAATAGTTACGCAGCATTGAAGTTAAGACAGTACCAAAATGATTTACAATAAGAAAGATAAGCAAAATTATAAGAGTAATAACATTCAACAGAAACAGCCACAAAAAAAAAAAAAAAGGAAAAAGTTGTTTGTTAAATAACATGTCCTATGTATTAATTTTATTCAATCTATTTAGCCTTTTTTTTTTTTTTTTTTTTTTTAAATCCTGTTTGTAACTTTATTATTAAAGATGCACACATTACCAGAACTATTGCATATAAGTAGACATTTCACAAACTGTTCAGAGTGTCATCCAATTGTTTACAACATTATTTTTTTTATTCAATGACTAACAAAATTCTTTACAACATCAAAGGTCTAAACAATCTTACACTAAAAGCTTATGCCTCTCTTTTAATTTTTTGATTTGTTCCAAGTCTATCACTATTCTTAACTAAGATAAAATGCTTTCCACTCATAGCCTTCTTTACATGTTGAGTGATAGATAACAAGTTTCCAAATTGCCTCCGATGCCAAATTCTCAAATTTCATTTTTCAGGAAAAGGTTGCAAACCAAAAGGAATAACATATGTAATGAATTTAAGTAAATGTACACATTATCCCTAAATAAGTGATTATCATGCAATTACTACAATCCTTATGGTTCATCCAACTTTTATTATGAAATTGAATCAGAAGCATAAATAATCCTGTTAAATTGCTAAGCAACCATACTTACACTCAATTTTTTGCTGTGTAGTAGCTTTACCACTAAATGCAGACAAGAAAGCCACAAAGTCCTTAAAATTCAAACCATCCACCATCTTAAGTAGCCTCTGCAATGCAAATTACCACAAAGCAAAGCTGTGAAATTATCATGCATCACCAAAAAAACACTACAAACATCACAAGCACTAAATACAAATTCTCCATCAATTACTCTTAAAGATCCAAATGGACTACCTGAGAAAGCGGATTCATTGCAAACTCAGGGACTGATAAGAACTCATCAGCAGAGATAAAACCCTTCGCATTCCGATCAAGTTGGCAAAATCTTTGATATAATGATACTATTTCTTGCTGGGAAACTAAAATTTTTACACACCAAACACATCAAATTGAGAACTAAAAACAACAATATAAAAGAAATACAGAACTTATGAACAAGCGTAAAGATAACCCACATAGATTACTGCAGTGTTCTTGCACTTCCTCGATATCATATTGAGTCAACACAGATGATGCACTCCCCATTGGCCCTCACTCTATAAAAACAAATTCCAAAAACAAAAATTACCCATCAATCAATTATCCAAGCAAGCAAGAACCCATAATTTAAAAACCAAAATTACAGGCAAATTACAAAAACAAAGAAAAAGAAAGAAACCCAAAATTCCATTCAAATCTCTAAACTCACATTAATAATTAAGACCCAAAAAGAGCTTCACTCAACTAAAGCCAATAAAACCATGTGGCTTAGTTTAGCTTGATTTATTCAATTCTTGTGAAACAATACAGCAAAAAAACAAAGGAATCAATATGGGCATATTTGTTTTTTCCTGGATTTTCTAAGTGAGGAAAACAGAAAAGTAGAAAGAAAGAAAGAAGAGGTGTACCTGAGAACCGAAGGTGTGACGTGGATTGTTGGAGATGGAATTTACGTTGTCATCATCGAAGTGCAAAACGTTGTTGGGTTATAGGGGGCTTATAAGAACTAGGAATAGGAGAGGCGGTGGCCGCTGAACCCTTTTTATTGATTTATTTATTAGTGTAATTATGTTTATGACTTTAAAACCCCAGCCCAGAAACAATTTCGAGGATCACATTCACATTCACATGCTTTGCTGCAGTATTCAACTTTATAATGCTTTTCTCTGCCGTCAAAGACGATGTATTTTTATTGGTGGGCCAAAACCAAGAGTTATGGATATTTGCAAGTTGACGTGTTGGACCCGGAATGGGCAGATTTTGGCCCAATCAATTTGCAGCGGGCTACATTGCCATACCCTTGTGCTTACCTGCTATTATTTATAAAAAATAAAACACATGCACACAAGGAGAGGTAATGAGATTCGAACACAGTTACACACAAGTGTCGGTACACAATAAACTTCACTCAAAATCCATAGATGCTAACTAGCTATTGTAAATTTTTGTTTGTGCTTAAAGATTTTATGGATAAAAAAGTTGGGTATAAAGTTAAATCTTTTTAAGTGATTTTTTTGCTTTGTACTTTTTATGTTTTATATTATTTCAAATTGTCTTTTAACCATGTTTAGGGACTTTTCACTTGCCACATGGCATGTCCTCATTGGGTGATATGTGTCCTATTAACAAAAAGATGGGGAGAGAGATTATAAATGGGCTTAGCAAATCAATTCTGACACTGTAGAGGCTAAGCTATGCCTAACATTGCCCCTACATCACTTAAGAATTTGGACCTACAAGCATCCCTATGCTAAATAAGCTAAAATATCTGTTATACTGTAAAAGACCAAAAAGCCCTAAATAGTCTCGTAGCCAAACAAATTGGGCTCAAAGCCCATTATTTGGCTCCTCGGAAGATTAAATGACATGGGCTAAAAAAAACTAATGATTTTGTGGGTGTACCATCCTATATATGGTTTGCTTGAGGAGTACGCTACCAACCGAGTGGGTTGCGGTGGAGAAAATGGGAGTCATCACCGGGTTTAGGTCTAGGTACCAAACCAATTACTATGCAACATTTGAGTTCGGAGTTAGGGTATGAGTTTAGGAATGTGTTAGGCACCCAAACTTGCCCAGCCAAATGAGTTGGCCTCTACTCATATATTTCATAGCCTAGGTCTATCAAGGACCCCCCTAATGGAAAATTCCATCATGCATTTAAAATATAACCTACATGCGCAAGCTTACTAGTGTACATATGTAGAACTAAGGTTCCAAAGGGTTTTTGACATTTTTGAAAACATTTTGAGTTCTCTATTATCCACTTGAGCAAGACCTTTAAGTAATGTTATTTATAAGTATTGTCATAGGAGAACGAGGGCTTAAGTCATAAGATGTACAAAATGGAGTGTTCCCAATTGCCCCTCTATAGAGTTCACTTGATTCACTAGCTAAGTCAAAAGCTTAAACAAATAAAATAAAAAAAAAATTCCCATACGACTTAAGCTCACCCACACATGATAATAGCTTAACTTTGCGTGTGCGTGCGCACGCGCATACACACACACACATTATTAGAAAACATTATCATACTTATTTTGAATTAATTCATACATTTTATATTAGGTTTTGGAATAAAGTTGAATAATTAATTTTGTGCTTAAATAAATTTTAATGCCTGAATATTTTTTTTTTTTTTTTTTTTTGAGGAGAATTGAATTAAATGAGCAAATTTGTGCAAAGAAGAAGGCTAATGGACTTTATTTGTACAAGGGCCATAATGAAGTAAAAGAAGGTAAACCCAATTAAATTTGAGTCCAATTGGAGTAAGGAATCAAAGGACATTTGCACCAAATTCAAGTCCAATCTGGATTAGTGCACACGTGTTAGTATTTTGGGAATAAATTTCAACTCCAATATCCAATTAAGATGATTCAAGTTGGGTTGGAAAGATAAACTAAAAGGCTACAACTTTGTAGTTTACCAAAAGTCCAAATTCTGTCTTTAAATTGGCCAAAAACTTTAGTTAAGTGAAGCCTGAAAACTTGGGATTTTCTCCAAACGGGAAACCTAACTTGTAATAGGATTTCTTAGCCTATTTTAAGGCTCTTTAAGGAAAATTCATAAGGATTTCTCCAAACTTAGGTTTTCTTAACATTTCTTTACAATTTTTAGAGCTTTATTTGGTATAATGGCTTGCTAGAAGCCATGCTAAGGCAAGAGATGAAACTCAACCGTTTATTGGTATATTCTTAACAATTATTTTATGATTTTAATGTTTATATTCTTGTATTATGATTGATTTACTTATCTAGAAAAGTGTTTAGTTCAGTATAATTCTTTGATTTAGCATAGACCCCAGTAACTTTAAATTCTTTGTATTCCTTGTGAATTAATTCACTAGTTTTGTTTTGCCTAAAATCAATCAAATACATTAAACTCCCTTAAACAATTAATTCTTGAGTTCTTATTATTAAATCATCTAACTAGAAAAGTGTTTAATTCAGTATAATTCTTTCTTTCTTGCTTTTAACTATTGCACTTGTTTGGTGTCGTGATAGTGATAATCGAATGGTTAGGATTGAGTCTAATAATTTTTTTGGCAATTTATTTGATTCTCCCGCACATTCAAACACACTTGATATCATGGTGGAATTACAAAGTAATCATAGTGATGAAAATAATCTAAATATTGAAGACTTACATGATCACCAAACTCTCAAGGAATATTTGAAATCTACTAGGAGTAGTGCAACATCATGCATCATTTTTCCAACTAATGCAAATAATTTTAATTTTAAGCCCAGTATAATTCCATTGCTTCCTAAATTTCATGGCTTAGACTATGAAAATCCTTACCCTACACTTTAAGGAATTTGAGGAGGTATGTGCTACCTTCCATGACCAATCATGTAATGAAGAGACCATTAGGTTGATATTGTTTCCTTTTCTCTTAAAGACAAGGCAAAAATTTGGCTTAATTCTTTGAGACCTAGGTCAATTGGTACTTGGCAGGAGATGTAAACTAAGTTTTTAAAGAAAAATTTTCCAATTCATAGGACTATGCATGATCAAGCACATGCCATGAACATGGTGAAAAAATCATATCCTTCCCCCTATTCAGAGACTTGCAATCCAGGGTGGAGGAATCACCCAAATTTTAGTTAGAGGAATGATAATGTGGTTGTACCTCATATACATGGTTCTTCTAATTTTGTTCCCCCTCCAAAGAAGAGTCTTGAAGACACTTTTGCAACAATTCATGCAAACTAAATCCACCATTAATAATTATAACTCACATGCCGTAAATGACATTAGGAGCACTCTCACTAAATTAACCACATCCTTGAGCAAAATAAAAAATTGTAAGCATCCATCTCAACCACAACAAAACTCCTAATGTCAGTTTTGTCTTGATGATTGTAGTTCCTCTGAGAATAAAGTGAGTCATGTTAAGTCTATAACTACTCTTCGTATTAGCAAAACTATTGAAAAGAATATTTCTAAAAGTAATGAACAAGATGAATCTTCTAAAGTAAAGAGTAGTGATGAGGTCCTTGAGCCTGAATCTAATGAAATTGAGAGGTGTCCTATCCCTGCTCATTTTCCTCGAAGGTTAATTCCCACTCAAAAACTGAATCAAAATTTTGAAATTCTTGAAGTGCTTAAGCAAGTTAAAGTAAATATTACTCTTTTGGATTCCATAAAGCAAATTCCATCATACACTAAAATTTTGAAATATTTGTGTACTGTTAAGCATAAGCGTAATGTACATAAGACATTTTTTACTGAACAAGTTAGTGCAATCATTCAAAACAATAGACCTTCTAAGTTTAAAGATCCAAGTTATCCCACTATAACATGTGTGATTGGTAATTCGAAAATAGGGAAAGTTTTGCTTGATCTTGGAGCAAGTGTGAATCTTTTGCCGTATTCAGTGTATGAACAATTAGGTCTAGGCAAGTTAAAACCCACTTCCATAATTTTGCAACTTACCGATCGATTTGTGATTGTTCCTAAGGATATTTCATATGCCATCAACACCCTTAAGGTCTAACACATAATTTGTATTTGTAATAGAAAATACAAAGGATTGTAGGATTTCACACATCAACACCTTTATGTTCATACACTTCATAATTTGTATATGTATTCCTATGGGTGCCATCTACACAACCATCTTCACTACACACACACACACACACAAAACCCTACTTACACACCAAAAACCAAAATATACGGATATGAAATGCGAAAAGGGGACAAGGAAAAAGTTTTTTTTTTTCCATACAATTCAAGGGAGAAAAACAAATACACAGTACAGGTTACATCATACTAGCAGCAATTGGAGAAACCCAACAAAAATGAATTGGCTCACGGGTTGCCAATTTAGCTACAGTCCAAGACTCTTTAACAACCACATGGGGAACATAAAGCATATCACAATGAAAACCAGAAGTAGACAAAAAACTCAAATCGGCTAGTCTAGTACTATCAAGCCAATCCGAAGCTGTTTTCATCTTGAAGGTCTGCAAAAGTTTCCTGCTGTCAGTGAGATACAAATCATGGTGAAAACCTTGGTCCTTTGCTGCCATACCAGCTTCAACCACATCCTCCAACCGTGCCCCAATTGTTGTTCTAGCATTGCTACTGTTCACTCCAAAAAAGACCCTTTCTCCCTGAATTGTTAGAGCTTCATAAGCAGTGCCATTTCTATATGGTCTCCTGCTTCTAACTCCTGCAATCTTGATAATTAGCTACAGTCCCCTGCTGCATATTGCCCCTCTGATCTGGTGCATCTGCCTTCTCTGTCTGCTGAGGTGCTGCATCTTGAAAGAGAGTCCCTGTACCTGCAAGAGAAATTTTGAGCTATTAAAATAACTTCCACTGGATTTGGGTTCAGTCCTTGATGAACCACCCTGTTCCTGTAAGTCCAGATTGTCCAAAGAATGACAAAAACATCTTGTAAAAAATTCATAGTATCTGAATCATTCTGAATATCTCTTGAAAGTAAATGCTTCAACCATTGTTGCACAGACAAATTGATGAATTCAGATGTGTGTAAAGCCAAAGTAGACCCGTGCCAACAAGCTCTTGCAAATGGGTAATGAAGAAAAAGGTGGGTATGACTCTCTTCCTCCTCATTGCACAGTGGACACAATTTTGTAGAAGATATACCTCTGGCATGAAGATGAAGAAAAGTAGGAAGACAATTGTGGAGTAGTTTCCAGATGAAAGTACTAATTTTCAAAGGCACTTTGATCTTCCAAAAAGCTCTCCACCATCCCATATTAGCTTGAAAATATCGAGGGTGACTTGCATCATCTCTAGATAAAAGCTCATAAGCTTTCTTTACTTGGTACTCCCGGTTCTTAGAGAACCTCCGAAGAAGCTTATCCTTCACAGAATTATTCTTAGAAATTGGAATTTGAAAAATTTTCAAGGCTTAGGAAAACGGATACAGCCTTCTAACCAAGTCCGCTTTCCAACTTCTAGTATTGTGGTCAATCAAATCCCCCACAGTACCTGTAGGTAAATGATGCTGAGATAAATTCATATTTGAATGAGGAAACCAGTACCTATGATTGAGAGGAATATTGTACCCATCTCCAACTCTCCACTTTCCTTCTTTTAAAACATGGTTGTCTTGTTTCATGATATTTCTCCAAACCCAAGAGTGATGAGGCTTAGACCTATAGTCATGGATAGAACAATTAGGAAAATACTTGGCCTTAAAGGTTCTAGCTAGTAGGGATTGGGGATTATGACAAATTCTCCAGAATTGTTTATTCAGCATAGCTTGGTTCATGTACTTGAATTTCTTAAAACCCAACCCACCTCTCCCCTTAGGTTCACTAATCATATCCCAATTAAGTAGATGAAGCTTCTTCTCCCCATGTTCATGACCCCACCAAAAAGCACGAACAATAGAATCCATTTTGTTGCAAACATGGTCAGGAACTTTAAAGCATGAAAAGGAATATAAAGGAAGGGATTGCAGTACAGAGGATATTAAAGTTGTTCTACCAGCTTGAGATAGAAGGTTCATCTTCCATCCTTGAAGTTTAGCTTTAAGTTTATCAATGAGAAACCAAAAGTCAGCAATTCTATTACCTCTCAACTTGAATTGAACACCAAGGTACTTGCTGGGATGTTGAACCAAATTGACCTGAAAGGTTCTGGCTAGGCTTATTTGCTCCTCCTTAGGCATGTTCGGTGAGCAAAACACATCTGATTTGGCCAGGTTGATGGATTGACTCGAAATGGAGCAATACCAATTCAAAATGAGCTGAAGATTTTGAACAGAATTGTTATCCTTTCTAAAAAACAACAAAGAATTATCAGCAAACAGTAAATGGGAGAATGAGAGACCGCTCCTACCAACTTTGATTCCTTTGATTTTCCTAAGATTCTCAGCTTGAGTTAAAGAAAAGGAAAGAATATTTGCACATAAAAGGAAAAGATAAGGAGATAAGGGGTCTTCTTGTCTTAAACCTTGGGATGGCTTAAAGGACCTTGTCATACTTCTATTTATCAATAAAGTATACTCTCCTGAAGATACACACTCCATAATCCAATTGATCCATTTGGAATCAAAGTTCATAACAGTGAGGACCACCTTCAAAAAATTCCAACTGACTCTATCATAGGCCTTGGACATGTCAATTTTCAAAACTCTAAACCTATCTCTCCTCCCCTCTTCTTCCTAACCACATCAATAATTTCATGGGCCAAAAGTATATTATCAGAAATATTCCTACTCTTAATGAAAGCGTTTTGGTAAGGAGTGATAATGCTATCCATAATAGGCTTCAGTCTATTAACAAGGACCCTTGAAATAATTTTATAGAACACATTGCACAAACTGATTGGCCTAAAATGAGAAACCTCTTCCGGGTTAGGAATTTTTGGAATAAGAGTAATGAAGGTTTGATTAAGGACCTTAAGGAGGGACCCAGAGTGAAAAAAAGCTTGGACAGCATTGCACAAATCAATCTTGACCAACCCCCAGAAATTTTGGAAAAAGAAAGCAGGTATGCCATCAGGTCCAGGAGCTTTGTAAGGACCCATCTGGAAAACTGTCTCTTCTATCTCATGGTTGGATATGCCTATATTTAGAATCTAAAGCTGATTTTCTGTGAGAGTAGGGATAGGAAGCCCCTGGAGCTCTTGAATGATATTTTCCACAGTTAAAGTGTTGTTACCCCTAAAGCTTCTTTTGAAAGATGAAAGAAATATATTTTCAATCTCCTCAGCATTGTCAGTTAAGTTCCCCTCCTCATCCTTGATTTGAATTACTCTATTCTTTGACCTTCTTTGCCTAACCATCGTCTAAAAATACCTTGTGTTTCAATCCCCATGTAGAAGCCAGTTTGTTCTAGCTTTTTGAGCCCACATCAACTCCTCTCTATCTAGAAGTTCCTCAAGCTCCTCACGACATACCCTCTCTCTCTTAACATCATCATTAGTCACAATAGAATCCTGAAGATGCTGTAGCTGATTTTGTTTCCTCCTTTTTTCGACCTCCACCTTTCCAAAAACATTCCTATTCCATTCTAAGGCCATTTTCTTAACATTGACAAGTTTGTTCCGCAACCGATTAGCTCTAGACCCTGTGGAAAGCAACTCCTAAGCACGGTGCACCATCTCCTTACAACCAGCATGGGTAAACCACATGAGCTCAAATCTAAAAGGTCATTTCCTAAAGGGAGTTTGAAACTCAAGGTCCAAAATAATTGGACCATGATCAGATTTAACAATCGGAAGATTTTTTAGTGAGTAAAGTGGATATTTGTTAACCCACTCCACACTACCAAAAGCTCTATCCAATCTTTCCATGACAAAATCTTCGTCCTCTCTCTTATTCATCCATGCAAAGTTAGTAGAGTTAGAAACCAAACTTGTGGATTTTGAAATTTAGGATTGATGATTTGAATTGAAAATTTTTAGGGTTTAGAGAGGTGGTGCTAATGGTGACGGTCGTGGTGGGATTTGGGGAGAGAGTTTTGGTATAAAAAAAAACATTTAATTCACTACAAGAATCGAGGAGTGAAGTGGAGAGTGGAGTGCAGTTGAGTAAAGTGGACAAGGCATTTTTTATGACTTTATATATTTATTTATTTAGTATTCCTTTTACTATGATTAAGGATTTGAATTGAAATTTGTTAGGGTTTACAGAGGTGATAGTGATGGTAATGGTGACAGTGGCGGTGGGACTTGGGGAGAGAGTAATTGTAAAAAAAATATATATATTTAATTCACTACAAAAATCGAGGAGTGAAGTGGAGTGGAGTGGAGTAAACAAGGCCTTTTATGGCTTTATATATTTAATTTTTTTTTTTTGAGTTTTTCTTTTTTTAGGATTCCTGCTCTACCTTTTCAGTTGTCTTGCTCACTCGTTAGCAACGAGGCCCGTCTATAAAAAGAGAGAGGGTGTGAACTTGCGTGATGGGGTTTGAATGTGTATTTGACTATTCATACGTATGTGTATTTGCTGTTTGCATGAAAGATGAGTACAAAACATACCCAAGAAAATTTGTATTTGTATTTGTAGGTATTAGACATATATAATAAGTTCATAGTTGATAGCATGTGGAATATCTATAGGAATAACCATAGATCGATCGGCAAGTTGCAAAATTATGGAAGTTGGTTTCAACTTGTACGTATGTGTATTTGTTGTTTGTGTATTTGATCTTGGAGCAAGTGTGAATCTTTTGCCATATTTAGTGTATGAACAACTATGTCTAGGCAAATTAAAATCCATTTCTATAATTTTGCAACTTGTCAATCGATCTGTGATTGTTCCTACGGATATTCCACATGCCATCAACACCTTTAGGGTCTAACACATAATTTGTATTTATAATAGAAAATACAAAGGATTGAAGGGTTTAAAACATCAATACATTTATGTTGATACACTTCATAATTTGTATTTGTATTCCTAAGGATGCCATATGCACAACCATCTTCACTACACCAAAAAAAAACCTACTTACACACCAAAAACCAAAATGTACAGATATGAAATCCGAAAAGAAGAAAAGGAAAAAGTGAGTAGTGTTAGAAGCCAAACTTGTGGATTTTGAAATTTAGGATTTGAATTGAAATTTGTTAGGGATTAGAGAGGTGATGGTGATGGTGATGGTAGCAGTGGTGGTGGGACTTGGGGAGAGAGTATTGGTAAAGAAATCATTTAATCCACTACAAGAATCGAGGAGCGGAGTGGAATGGACAAGGCTTTTTTTTTTTTTTTTTTTATCTATTCATTTTTTTAGTTTTCCTTTTTTTAGGATTGAGGATTTTAATTGAAATTTGTTAGGGTTTACAGAGGTGGTTGTGATGGTAATGGTGACGGTGGTGGTGGGACTTGGGGAGAGAGTAATTTAAAAAAAAAAAAAAAATTAATCCACTACAAGAGTCGAAGAGTGTAGTGGAATGGAGTAGACAAGGCCTTTTATGGCTTTACATATTTAATTTTTTTTTTTTTTGAGTTTTTGTTTTTTTAGGATTCTTGCTCTACTTTTTCATCTGTCTCGCTCACTCACGAGCAGTAAGGCCTGTCTATAAAAAGAGAGTGTGTGAACTTGTGTGGTGGATTTGTATGTGTATTTGACTATTTGTACGTATGTGTATTTGTTGTTTATGTGAAAGATAGATACAAAACATACCCAAAAAAATTTGTATTTGTATTTATATTTGTATGTGTTAGACATATATAATAAGTCCATAGTTGATGGCATGTGGAATATCCATTGGAACAACTAGAGATTGATCGGCAAGTTGCAAAATTATGGAAGTTGGTTTCAACTTGTACGTATGTGTATTTGTTGTATATGTATTTGATCTTGGAGCAAGTGTGAATCTTTTGCCATATTCAATGTATGAACAATTAGGTCTAGGCAAATTAAAACCCACTTCCATAATTTTGTAACTTGCCGATCAATCTGTGATTGTTACTAAGGATACTCCAAATGCTATCAACACCCTTAGGGTCTAACACATAATTTGTATTTGTAGTAGAAAATACAAAGGTAGGATTTAACACATCAACACCTTTATGTTGATACACTTCATAATTTGTATTTGTATTTCTAAGGGTGCCATCTGTACAACCATTTTCACTATACACAAAACAAAAACCCTACTTACACACCAAAAACCAAAATGTGCAGATATTAAATACGAAAAGGGAAAAAGGAAAAAGTGAGTAGTGTTAGAAACCAAACTTGTGGATTTTGAAATTTAGGATTGATGATTTGAATTGAAATTTATTAGGGTTTAGAGAGGTGGTGGTGGTGGTGATGGTGACGGTGGTGGTGGGAATTAGGAAGAGAGTATTGGTATAAAAAAAAAACATTTAATCCACTACAAGAATCAAGGAGTGTAGTGGAGAGTGAAGTTGGGTGGACAAGGCATTTTTTATGACTTTATATATTTATTTATTTAGTTTTCATTTTTTTTAGGATTGAGGATTTGAATTGAAATTTGTTAGGGTTTATAGAAGTGGTGGTGATGGTAATGGTGATGGTGGTGGTCAGACTTAGGAAGAGTAATTGTTAAAATAAAAAATAAAAAAATAAAAACACACACACACACATTTAATCCACTACAAGAATCATGGAGTGGAGTGGAGTAGAGTAGACAAGGCCTTTAATGGCTATATATATATATTTTAGTTTTTTTTTTTTTTTAGGATTCCCACTCTACTTTTTCATCTGTCTCACTCACTGGCAAACAGTGAACCCTGTCTATAAAATGAGAAAGTGTGTGAACTTACGTGATGGGGTTTGTATGTGTATTTGACTATTCTTATGTATGTGTATTTATTATTTGCATGAAAGAGGGGTATAAAACATACCCAAGAAAATTCGTATTTGTATTTGTACGTGTTAGACATATATAATAAGTCTATAATTAATGGCATGTGAAATATCCATAGGAACAACTACAGATCGATTGGCAAGTTGCAAAATTATGGAAGTTGGTTTCAACTTGTACGTATGTGTATTTGTTGTTTGTGTATTTGATCTTGCAGCAAGTGTGAATATTTTGTCATATTCAATGTATGAACAATTAGGTCTAGGCGAGTTAAAACCCACTTCCATAATTTTGCAACTTGCCGATCAATCTGTGATTGTTCCTAAAGATATTCCACATGCCATCAACACCCTTAGGGTCGAACATATAATTTGTATTTGTAATAGAAAATACAAAGGATTGTAGGGTTTAACACATCAACACTTTTATGTCGATACACTTCATAATTTGTATTTGCACTCCTACGGGTACCATCTACACAACCATCTTTACTACACCCAAAAAAAAAAAAAAAAAAAAAAAAAAAAAAAAAAAACCCTACTTACATACCAAAAAGAAAAATGTACGGATATGAATTGCGAAAAGGGGAAAAGGAAAAAGTGAGTGGTGTTAGAAACTAAATTTGTGGAGTTTGAAATTTAGGATTGTGAATTTGATTGAAATTTGTTAGGGTTTAGAAAAGTGGTGGTAATGGTGATGGTGACGATGGTGAAGGGACTTGAGGAGAGAGTATTGGTAAAAAAAAAAACATTCTATCCATTACAAGAATCGAGGCGTGTAGTGGAGGGTGCCATCTAGTAGAGTAGACAATACATTTTTTTTATGACTTTATATATTTATTTATTTAGTTTTTATTTTTTAAGATTGAGGATTTGAATTGAAATTTGTTAGGGTTTATAGAGGTGGTGGTGATGGTGATGGTAACGGTGACGATGACGGTGGTAGAGGGACTTCGGGGGAGAGTAATTGTAATAAAAAAATAAATATAAATATAAATATAAATATAAAAATAAAAACTTTCAATCCACTACAAAAATCGAGGAGTGGAGTAGACATGGCCTTTTATGGCTTTATATATTTAATTTTTAATTTTTTAGGATTCCCGCTCTACTTTTTCACCTGTCTTGCTCACTTGAGAGTTACGAGGCCTATCTGTAAAGAGAGAGTGTGTGAACTTGTTTGATGGGGTTTGTATGTGTATTTGATTACTCATACGTATGTGTATTTGTTGTTTGCATGAAAGATGGGTACAAAACATACACAAGAAAATTTGTATTTGTATGTTTTAGACCTACATAAGTCCATAGTTGATGGCATGTGGAATATCCATAGAAACAACCATAGATTGATCGTCAAGTTGCAAAATTTTGGAAGTTGGTTTCAACTTATACATATGCGTATTTGTTGTTTGTGTGAAAGATGGGGACAAAACATACCCAAGAAAATTTGTACTTGTATTTGTATGTGTTAGACCTATATAATAAGTCCATAGTTGATGGCATTTGGAATATCCTTAGGAACAACCACAATTGATCAGTAAATTGCAAAATTATGGAAGTCGATTTCAACTCGCCTAGACCTAATTGTTCTTACACTAAATGTAACAAAAGATTCACACTTGCTCCAAGATCAAGCAAAGCTTTCTCTATTTTAGAATTACCAATCACACATAAAATAGTGGGACAACCTGGATCTTTAAATTTAGAAGATTTATTGTTTTTAACGATTGCACTAACTTATTCAGTCAAAAATGTTTTCATATCTTTGTTGCAAGAGACTATTACTTTAAAATTTTCTTTATAATAGATTGTAAAAATAATTGGTATTAAGTTTTTGCAACAATTTATTCATTTTAAGTGATTACAATAAATTTCCCTAATGCAAGGTGGTATTACAACCTTTATTGCAAACGAAAAATTAAAAGTTACTTCAAGGAATTACTATTTATGCAATAATTTACCACTTTTAAGTTAATATTGCAATAAATTTTAATTTGTAAATGCAATATTGTGTCTAATACCACTATATTAATTTAAGTTGCATTAGCACTTAATGTCTCAAGTGTGGGAAGTACTGGTATTGAATAACAACCTTGTCTATCACAACAGTATATGTGCAAAAATATGTTATGTTTTCCAAATAATATTAATGATTTTCATAATTTTGTTATGTACCTAGGGTGTACTTGCAAATATGAAACTATCATAGAGGAAACGCCAAATTTGAAGATTGGAGGCACTTCTTTATTTGACCAATGCAAAGGGTGTGGAGCTTGTTATAAGGTGCAACACATTATCTCTATGCTCCCTTTGAAAAATATAACATTACACTCTTCATTTTTGTTGAGTTTTGTTATTAAAAATAAAGTCCTCTATTTCTTTTTTGGGATTTAAATGATCATCTTGAATTGACTAATTTCAAGTGAAATGTCTAAAAAATCTAATATGTTCAGGGAAATCAGTGACTATATTCATCACTAATGAGTGCCCAAGTGTTCTATGTGCCTCAAAAATGATTCATTTAGATTTAATTGAAATTGCTTTTGTAGCTATGGCAAATCCTGGTCATAAAAATCAGTTGTGTAATGTTGGTGTTTTACAACTTCAATATAAAAGATAATTGTAGAGAGAGGGGCAGAAAAAATCATATATTTTGATGGTCAACTATGAGTATTTTAAATTCTAGATTGCAAAATAAGGCATGGTGTATCAGGTCAAGTGTATTATTGTTTTCTTCTCAAAAAATATTTTCTTTTCGCCATTTTACTATCCTCTTTTCTATAAAATGATTAAAACTATGGCTTGCATAGTCCTATGCAAAAATTTAGGCTTGTTAATAGCTTTTAAAGTTGACATGAGCTTCAGCTCTTATTATTTTGTGATTCTAATTAAATACCAAACAAGAGAAGATGTCTAATTAGCTGTTGAACTTAAATAAACCCTTAACTTCAACGCATGGCTTTTCTATACATTGAAGGGAGATGACTCCTTATAAACATATTCTCATGTGTTTCCCTAGGTGATGTGGGATTCTATGGATTGCAAGACCCTATTTTGGGTCTCTACAATTTACCCCCCTTATGAGCACACGCATCCTTGCGTGTGGAGCCCACACTTTCAGATAAGGCATCGCTCTGATATCATTTGTAACGGTCACATTCCAACTACATAGACATTGTCTGCTTTGGAGTTCATACCCCTCACAGATTTGTTCTCCCCCCAAAGCGCATATCAGTGGAAAATGCCTCTACACTAAAGGGAGATCACTCCTTATAAACACATCTTCATGTGCTTCCCTAGTCGATGTGGGATTTCATGGATTGCAAGTCCCCCTTTTGGGTGTCAACATTGAATTCAAGTTGTGTGATATGTTGTAATTATATGGGCTTATGATTTGTTTACATAATTAAAATTATTTTGAGAATTCCAGTATGTCTTCATTCAGATTCTTGTAAATTTTAGAAAATGTGATTGTGATTGTTTGGAATTTTATTTATACAATTTGAGAATCTCTAATGTCATTTAGGGTATTTTTGTAGACATGTATTGATTGCTTTTGAAGGATTTGTTGGGTTGGAACAAAGCTTCAAAGAAGACACTGATTTCTGTAAAGTATGCTACTACATGAAATATTACTTTCTGGAAACATTTGAAAATTAGATTTGATGAAAATGTATTGAGGAAGGCATTGGTCATTGGATTTAGTAATGGAAATTTGGACTTATTTGAAATTTATGTCCTTAATGTGCTTACATGATTGGAGCCACTTCTAGTTGCATTAGAAATTTTTGTTAAGTGCCACATATAATGAGTTGTACAGATTGCTTACCAAACATATTGCCTTCTATGAAGAATATTTAGAATGATGGAAACTTCTTTAAAATTAGACATTATATTTACTTACAAAATTGAGATAGAAGGGGAATCTCCCTAATATATATATATATATATATATATATATATATATATATATAATAAACTACACAACTTACTAACATATAACCACAACTATAAAGCAACAAGTTTAGGCTAAAAATGCTTCCTCCGCCTAATGGACCACCACATAAAATGGTTGACTCAACACCCTTTTCAAATGAGCATAAAAGAGAATTTTGCAAGTGCAAGTATAATTTTTCATGTAGTTATCTCTTTTATTGTATAGATTTGAATAAATTATTTTGCCAAAATGTTACTGACTATGTATCATATTTTTCCTAATAGTTATTGTGGCCAACAAATAGAAGAGATGTTGGAATCAATGTACCAAGTTTAAAAAATTAAGAACAAATGGTCGCATTCTGATAACTATCCCTTCCAAGGCCTAAGGAGTTATGGGTGATAATGCAAGTGTGTTTATTTGATGGGTTGGCTTCATCATTCATGAACATGCTAATCTTATTTATGATTCTTGGTCTAAAGCCTTAGAAGAATACTGACAAATGTTAAAGTATTGTTTGGTGGTGAGTTGTAATGTTTGAGGTTATGGCATTTTGTAACATTGTTTACAGTTTTCTTAATTGTTTTGTTTTAGTTTGATTTCATGTTAGACCTAAATTGCTTTAAGGATAACCAATATATAGCGAAGTCATTGGCAAGTTGTTATGGTAACATTTGTAGTATGTATGATAAGAAATACAAGTAATTCCATGAGGAAGCGGAAGCCAATATTTTGGAGAATTTGTCACCGGACAAATGGATAAGTTTATGTGATTTATTTGAAAAGGATGTGTGGAAGGTATATCATCTTAAAACTAAAATGTCAATGATTTTGAACACCAATATATTTTGATATGAAGATGTTATGATTTTCAATTCCATAAATGTCAATTGCCTTTTTTTTTTTTTTTTTTATATACTAATATTTGTTAGGGTAAGTCAAAACAGAAAAAGGTGAATAAGGAAAAAAGAAATTTGGTCACACTTGTCACTCCAAATTATTTATTGCTTATTTAAATTATTTAAAGGAGGTTTCAATAATTTAATACAATATTACTATATAATAATGCTAGTGTATAAATGTTGATTACAATTCTTTATACAAAAACAAAGTGGGCAAGATATCGAAAATGTGTAATTTTATAAGATGTCCTGCACAAAAAAAGATGGCTCTTTTGTGATTGCGACTTATGAAGAAAAATATGTAACTAATTTTTCAGTTTTATTTGATATGGATAGATTAGATGGTGAATTTATATTATTGTCACTGGCGTAAATTATTTAATTAAAGTTTATGTTACTGGTGCATAATTTAATGAAAAAAAAAAAGCTCATAAAGAGGTTTTAAGCACTTAGAGAGAAATTTTTACATAAGTGCTACGGACAAAGCAAGGCTTTGTTAGAGGGATGGGGAAATTTGTCATTCCTACCCTACCATCTTCTTCTCGTTTGCAATACATGTGGGCGCAACGGGGTTTAGAGAGAACACCTTGGCCCAGTGGACCGAAACTGAGAAAAAAATTGGAGCCGCCAACTAGATTAGGTCTAGGAATCATAAATATAGCGTCCTTACGTGAAAGGACTGGTCTTACTACCAGAGTATGGGTTCAGACTTTAGGTACGACTTAGGAAGGTGTTAAGCACCCAAGACCGCCCGACCCATGGGTAGGCTTCTACTCATTGTGTCTTATGTCTTAATCTTGTTAAAGACATATTCAACATTGTATTCTATACTCACACACATACTAGCATACATTTAAGCATACAACATGGCATTTCATCCCAAACCCTAACATAGATCTATCATGGCATTGCATCATATATCTCATATTTAAGGCAACAACCAAACAAACATGTATCACATAGGCAGAAACATCACAAGACAAATTCAAACATTATATTTTTTAGTCCAAGGCATGGCATACATACTTGCACATATATGTTCATCAAAAATGAGATCAAGGTCATATCACAAACAAATTCATGTTCATGTGAATGCATGACTTACCTTACTTACCTCACTGCATCACAGCACCTATGTATCAATGCATGATCATTCATATGCATGTTCATGGCAAAACAAAGAAAGAATTCAAAAGAAACCCTAATCTAACACACGAAGAACAAATGAACAAACAGAGAAACAGAGACTTATAAGCATAAAGAGGAACAAGGCATAGGCATATGATATAAGAGAAATAAAAGAAATAGAACCTGAAATGGTTAGATTAGGGTTTTTGGGCGAGAGAATGCGTGCACATACATAGAGCATGCGTGCGCAGCTCAGTTGTATGTGTATGCATACTTCGAGTATCCGTGTGCATATAGAAGGCATGCGTACGCATACTCACCCTAAACCCTAACCCAGAAACGTAGAACAAGGTAGAAGTAAAACTATAAATCTAATAACCTAATAAGCTTTAAAACATAAAACAGAGAAAACCTAAACTTAAACAAACATGTTATAACACAAAAATAAGCAGTGGAAATAGAAATAAAGATCAAAACAAAAAGAAATAAAAGAAAAGAGGTAAGAAACTTTATACCTCAAAACAAAAGCTCATTGGCTTGAGGATGTTTTGTGAAAAGCTCCCTCTTTGATTCACTATTTCTAGTGAATCTTGTGTTTTCCCTTAGGATTTTCTGTGTGTTTTGAAAAGCTACTATGTATGTCTTTATATAGTGAGAAAATAGGGGTTTGGAACGGCTCCTAGACGATGTGAAATTCATTCCAAAATTCATTTTTAATGCAGAAAAACTTGTCTTTCATAGTTTCTGGAACCTTAACATGCGTACGCATGCCTGTGTATACATACGCAGAGCTTAAGCATGCATGCGCATACGTGTGTATGCGTACACATGCCCTAGGGTTTCCTTAGTCTTTATTTTCCAAAAATAGCTTATTTTATTCATAAAAAGAGTTATATTTTTCCTAAAACATTTTCCTCAAGTCAATTTCAATCTGATTAAGGTCTAAACCAGCCTTGGGCTTTAGAATTCCAACATCATTAGGGAACGGGGGCCCAAGTCGTAAGGGGTATAAAATACTATGTCTACAGTACGAGACAAAGGCCAACAATTAGTTAGAAATCTACAGGCCAGATTTATTTAATATGATGCAAAAATTGTTCTATACGCAACAAGAATTGTCTCATATGAAGCAAGAAATCTCCTATGCAAAGCAACCATTGGTGGAAACATAGGATTGCGTGGCACAAATACAAACTCAATTAGAGGAAACTGGTTGTAAAGCATTTATTTGTTTTGCAGTTGAAAATGATGTTTAGAGGATTATTGCATATAATTCAGAGCACAATCATGAACTTGCACCACCATTAGAGAGACATTTGTTAAGATCTAATTGTCATATGTCAAAACCTAAGAGAAGTATAATCGATTCCATGGTGAATGCATGTATGAGTACAAAAAATGTTTATTCATATCTAATGGAAGAAGTTGGAGGGAGTGAAAAGGTGGCTTCACTAAAAAAATATTGTTATAATTATGTGAACATGAAAAGATGTCAACGATTAGTGCTGGAGATGCTTAAAGCCTATTGAATCATTTCAAGCAAATGCATGCGGAAGATCCCATGTTTTATTTTTTTACAAGATTCAAGTAGATCAAGAAAATTGCATGACAAATCTTTTCCGAAGAAATGGGAGATCGAGGGTTGATTATGATTGTTTTGGAATTTTTTTGGTATTTGACACTACTTATCGCACTAATAGATATAATTCAATTTGTGCTCCATTTATAAGTGTTAATAACCATTGGCAAAATGTGATGTTTGGATCTGTGTTCCTTTTGGATGAAACCACTACTTCTTTTAAAATGGTTGTTTAAGTCATTCTTAGACTCAATGGGGAATCAATTTCTAGTAACAATTTTTACTGACTTCCAAACAAACATCATCGACTATGTGGCATATTTCAAAAAATGCACTTTCCTACTTTGGAGAGTTAAATGTTAATTCAAAGTTTCAGTCCTTGTGGAATAAGTGCAAAAAATATTGTGATTCAGAATTAGAATTTGCTTTTGCCCCCCTCCCCCTATATATATATATATATATATATATATATATATATATATATATATATTCAAGTTACACCCAGTGTAACTCTAAACAATTTTATACCACCTAATATTATTTAATTAGATGTGAATTTTGATAAATCAACCGTTGGATTACATTATATTTGTATATTCTTTATGATTACAAAATTTAAAGATGATTAAAGATCAATAGTTATGTCACCAATCAATTATTTAAATTCAAGTTTTTAAAAAAAAAATTTGAAATAATGCATAAAATATGAGTTTATGGATCGAAGGGTAAATTATATCCGATTGGCATGAAAATTGACATGCACGTTAAGAACATATTGAACGTGTAATTAAACTGTTGGATTTTCAAAATATGAATTCAATAACAAGTTATTAGATAGTCTAACATTGCTTAGAATTACACTAGGTGTAACTTGATATATATATATATATATATATATATAAAAGTCAACACTAACAACAAATGTTAACTCCCTTTAGTTGTAGTCTAAGACTATCTAAAAATTTCTCATCAACGTGTGTAGGATAATTTTGATAAATAATTAGTATTTTTAGAAAATTAATTAATTATCTTGTGAAATAGGATATTAATTTATGGCCATCTCAACACCTTAGATGTATGGAATGACCTTTTTCCAAACCCTATGTAATGTTAAGATTATGAATCCAAACTTAGAAATTTAGGGGTCAAAGTCAAATTATTCTATACTTTAAGGGTGGAAATTATAATTTAGTTTGACACTTATCCTCCATTATTAGGAAAGATAAGAGTAGAGGATATATTGTTGAAGAAATTATAATAAAAATAATATTTTGGTTACAATAAAATTTGAAATTTTATTCCAAAAATATCAAATTCAGATACAAAATTTTTCATCTCTTTAAGGAAATTCAAGTCATTTGTGATTGGTAAAATTCAAAAACTAAAAAGTTTATGTACTAATTACTGATTGTGTTTTTTTTTTTTTTTCCTTTAAAAAGATACTATTTTTTTTAATTCGATAGTTACAACAAAAGATGAGAGATTTGAACTCTAAAATATTTTTGTTGAACATGCTACAATGTGCTAATCAATTGAGTTATAAAGCACTTTTTCTTTTTTCTTTTTTTTTTTTTTTTTGGTGGGTATTTTGATCTAAGTAAAATATTCTAAAACATAAAAATCATCGTCACACACATAGGATAATCTTCATTCTCCAAGTGGGAGTTGATGGGCCCACCATCATAACTTCATTTTCCAAGTGAAATGGGCCGTAATGTATTTTGCACGTTAACCTCTTGAAGGTGATAGGGAAGGTTGTTAAAATTGAGATCCTACGTAGGATCGTAGGAGGTAGGTGAGATCGTAGATTGTAGGATCGGATCGTAGATCGTAAGATCCTACATTATTTGAGAAAAAAAAAATACACATTGGTATATTAAATAATTACATAAATTATACATTCATTGATATAATTACTATACATCACTATATCCATTTGTAAGTATCATTTAAAGAGGCCAAAAATGTCAAAACATGACACTATTGAAATATTTTTTATTTTGGTCCAACTGATACTCTCTCTACATTCAAGTGGAAAAACTTGGTTTATTGGGATTTTATTTTACATTCAAGTCCAATTGAGCCTTGTGTCAAGTTAAAAAAACATTACAAGAAACAAAGGTCATTTGAGATCGTCAAAATCGTACAATCCTACCAATCCTGAACGATCGCAAAGATCCTTGAAAGATCCTGATCGTTTTAGGCAGGTGGGATCGTAAAATCGTAGGATCATAAGATCTAGATCGGTATTTTGACAGCCATAGAGACTTCTCACTTCTTAGGTAGCCTCCATTTCATGGGCAGTGAAGTCATTTATTTTTCTTTTCTTTTTTTCTTTTTTTTTTGGCTAAAGTCATTTACTTTTCATTGTTTGAAAGTTACGAAATGTGGACGTACCATTTAATATATGATTTATGACTCATGAGTAATACATACAAGATGTCTT
Source organism: Notholithocarpus densiflorus (assembly GCA_030021035.2). NCBI lineage: Eukaryota > Viridiplantae > Streptophyta > Magnoliopsida > Fagales > Fagaceae > Notholithocarpus > Notholithocarpus densiflorus. Next base: position 629,463 of record JARYZH020000148.1, read on the forward strand.
TCTCCAAAAATGACATTAAAGTCGAAACCAATGATCACAAAAAAGAATCTTAAATCAAGGAAACCATTATATCCCCATAAACCAAGCAAAAGAATCCAAATGATGTTGTTGTTCTCTAATGGATTGCTGAGTCAGATATGCGAAATCACCTTTGTCAATATGGCATTGTCAATTTCAAATAATGAGTTACCAAATTATCATCACTCATTTGCACACTTGCCTGCTCAAAATATCTTCCATCCCAATAATTAGGGATGGGTAAATAATTTGCTAACATAGTTTGGGCTCAACACTAACTTTGGCTGCCAAACTATTGGTGGGTATATTACACCCGTAACCCTCTCTCTTTTTTTGGATTTGTGATTCAGCAAACTAAAATTCAGTCACTATAAGAACAAAGATATTATATATGTAGTGAATTTATGCTCCCACACCCTCATAATGTAGTCATGGAAAAAAAAAATCTTAACATGATGTATTATAAAAATATCTCCCAACCAATTTGCCAAATTATATATAAATCATTTATATACTTTTTAAGGTCATTCACAATCAATTAGCTCTTTAATAATTATAAATGAAATTTAAGATTAAAAAAAACATTGATATTTTTTCAGTTAATTCAAAATAAAAAATTCATACAATGTTTTTGAAAAATCAAGATATATATAGAATATTTTAAAACGTTTAAGTGTATAATCGTATTGTTAATACTTCTAAGCTAATTTATTTTTGAGTTTTACATTTAAGTATTCAAATAATTGTTTGGAATATCTTATATTTAGATTAATCTTTTAGCTACATATATTAATGACTATTTATTGATTATTTTTATTTATTTATTTTTACTTGTTTGAAATATGTAGTTATAATCAACTTGATTTATGAAGTAGTTTAAGCATAACAATGATCATACTAACTCTAAAAATAGGCTTGCAAAAATAATTGAAACAAGCACAAAAATAATTATAACTTATATTTACATTATATCTTTTTATATTAATAAAATATTTTGTTTAATTGATTATTCTTATATTGATTAAAAAAAAAAAATTGAACTAATTTTGTTTTCAATATTTTATCTTGATCTTGCCCCTGAACCAAAATCCTAGCACCACCACTAATTGGTCCCAAAATTTAGAACAAAGACTTGATTGTTGTAGTTGTTGTCAATTGAACAACTTCAGTCACGTTTCCAAAGAACATGAGCAAAAGAATCTTGATAATTGAATTCGATTTCCATCTCACATAAGTAGGACGTTATTGTAAAATTGTTTGTTTTTTTTTTTAATTAAAAGTGGTCTGATAGTGAGGCTTGTCTAGCTAATTAGTCATAGGTTTACACTAGGCTCAGGCGAGGCAAGTCAATTAAAATCCACAAAGCTGAGTTTGATCAACCTACAAATCAGTTCAGCAGATTAATAGAACAGTACAATACACACAGTCCATATAGATATTCAATTTGCTAAAACATGTTTACTCCTTGTATGCATTTGAGTTGCAATTAGCTGCATTCTGATGCGATTTGTGTATGAGACACATAACCAACAACAATTGGCTGAAAAATAGGCAAACCAAATCCCAACATCTTCCTAAGCCACGTCAGTTTGCCCATTGACAAGTCTAAACTTGCACTTAAAACATTGTAAGCTTGTAACTAGAAAACAAGTGGTTGGTTTACATTGGCCATAAGCAGCAGAGAGTTCACATATGCTCCAATCATTCACTAATCACTATCCACCATAAATCAGTATATAACATTATCAAGTTCTCAGAGAGATCCTTCCAGCCTGAATCCTATTGAGGAGCTGACAAAATGGCCGGAGTTTCCATTCCATCCGCGGATGTATTGCTATCAAGGCGTGTCCAGGAAATGGTTCTCAAAGGTGAAGAGCCACCACCACTCTATATTTGCAGAGACGGTGATACTGAAGATGTTTCTTCTGCCTTATCTTCAATCCCTGTCATCGACCTCAGTCTCCTCTCATCTTCGGCAACAATCTGTGAACAAGAAGAAGAACTACAGAAACTTAAATCAGCACTGTGTTCATGGGGCTGCTTTCAGGTCTAAACTCAGCTTTGTGTGTGTATGTATTTAGACGTTCTAGTGACCACTTCTTAATCTAGATTACTAGTCTTATAAAGAGTACTAGTATTAGGAACTCTTATGGCCTCATGAGATTTAGAATTTAAGAGTGCATGAGAATCCCATAGAACTAAGAACTAGTTATCAAGAACCATTTTGTAGTTCCTCTCACAAATTAATCCTAATAGAAACTATAATGATCTACATTTTTTGCAATTGAATGTGTGATAGCTAGTTATCATAAGCTCTTGTTTGATGGGGATGCTATAGATGCTAAGGAATACCCTGCAACAGGAAAAGTGTCACTTAGAAGATCATACATCTGAATGTATTGTAAAATACAACATATAAACATAATCTGAAACGTGGTTTCTGTTTTATGTTCGGTTTGAAATATTTGTGTTCCAGGCCATATATTTTAAGCTCTCAGCATTACATACAGGTTTTCTTCTGGTTTTGTAGGCAATAGGACATGGCATTTCAACTTCATTTCTAGATGAGATACGTCAAGTAACTAGGGATTTCTTCCAGCAGCCAATGGAAGAGAAGAAGAAGATTGCTAAAGGAGTTAAAGACTTTGAAGGGTATGGAGCTGATCCTGTCCCAGAAGAAGGTCAGTCTCTTGACTGGTCCGATCGCTTGTTTGTTGATGTGTACCCAGAAGATACAAGGAAGAGCAAATTTTGGCCAGAAAGCCCAGCAGCCTTCAGGTGCTTCCACCTTGCCCTTCTTATTGCAAAGAGACCAAGATATGGTTGAATAAACCTAAAATGTAGCAAGAGAAATTAAATCCTGAAAGCACACACATCAATTGTTTTGGTATAATAGTTTTTTATAAATCATTGAAAATGATTAACTAATTAGTCAAATAGACAAAAATACTCAAAAACTTGCATCATAGATTTTTTTAATTAGTAGCTAAAATGCAACCTCTAAAGGTCATTAATTTCTGCATAACACTAGACTGCTTGGCATCATAGGAATTAAATATTTACCAACCATGCGCGTACGCACAAAGCATCAAAGCAATGTAAATATATCATCTTAATCATCAAAAGTGCCAGTAGATATAGCAAACAAACAAAATTAAGGGATGCTGAACAGATAAAGAGCATGCACATTAGCATCAGTGCTCTATGTTGTTTCACTCTCATAACCCCCCAACACCCCCCCCCCCCCCCCCCCTACCCCTGTCCCCTCTTAAATGGGTTTTGTAATTACACTGAGAAAAAATTGACAATATAAATATGCTTGAGGTACTTGCAATCGTGCAGAGATGTTCTAGAAGAATACACAGTCAAGATGAAGACATTCACAGAGATTGTTTCCAAAGCCATGGCAAAATCATTGAGTTTAGAAGAAAATTGCTTCCTGAATCAGTTTGGTGAAAGAGGACTTCTGCAAGCACGTTTCAACTACTACTCATGTTGTGAAAGGCCTGATCTTATTTTAGGCCTAAAGCCCCATGCAGATGGATCAGGATACACCATCATTTTGCAAGATGATGTAGAAGGCCTTCAAGTCCACAAAGATGGGAAGTGGTTTACCGTTCCCACAATCTCTCATGCTCTCCTTGTCCTCATGGGTGATCAAATGGAGGTACAGTATATGTGCAGCTAAATTATTGTGTAATCTAAAAGGCATACTCATGAATTTGCATATGCTACAACAAAACGAAATTCTCATAGAGATCTTCTATGTGAAAACTATTATTGCTAGAGCTGGATTTTGCTTAGGCAGAAGTTTGCAGCATCTATTGAGCACTGACATGTGAAGACTGTGGAAGCAATCTAAACATCTCTAGCGATTCACATTTAACTATCAATAAAATAACTTAAGCAGTGGCAGTATCATCATGGATCTTTCCGAAAAGAAGACAGAGCCATACATTTCCAAAAAGGGACAAAAATACCATACTAGAAAAATGGTTATAAATTGCATAGGAAGGCCTATTAATGAAAGAAAATCTACTTCTATATCACTGCAATTTGCATAATAAGAAGTTTGAACAGTTGAAAATATACATGGTAGCATTTTATGTAGAAGTGTAATACATGGTAGCATTTTATAATTGGTTGTTTACTATAATGGCAGATAATGACTAATGGAATGTTCAAGAGCCCTGTACATAGGGTACTGACCAACTCTGAGAGGGAGAGGATTTCTGTGGCTATGTTCTATACGCCTGAACCAAAAAAAGAGATTGGACCTGAAGAAGGATTGGTCAACCAGGAAAGGCCAAAGTTATTCAAGAAGGTGAAAGGCTATGCTGATACACACTGGGAATATTACCAGCGAGGAATGAGAGCTCTTCATGTGGCAAAAGTCTAGAATTGTACTATCTTAGTCTTGCGTGGTTTATGAACAGATAAGGCATTTCACCTATGTTACTTCAGTGGTAATCTGTGTCCTTTATGTAAACAATTTGTAGACTCCTTATTCCTACTTATGGCTTGGCTGCACGTTGGAGATATGCTTAATGCTAATACTTAGAACTTTGATCTGGATAATTGTAAACTAGTGTGGAACAACGTCGTGTTGTTTCTTTGTACAATTATGGTTACAACAATATATTTTTCAGTATTTGTTTAGTGCAGATATCAGGTTACAGGTAACTGAGGAATTGAATCCTAGGCACCAAGGGAAGGGAGTATTATTTCCATTTATCAAAAGGGGAGCTGCTATGAATTTGGCCAGTGGGCTGTGGGAAAGAGTGTGTTTGGTAGGGTGGAAAGTAAGATTGATAGAAAATGGTAGAGAAAATACAAGATAGATTAATATTCTCTCTTGTATGGTAAAGTAGAAAATTGGAAGGACAGAAAAAAGATAAATCCACAATTTCTAATCTTTCGAAAATAGGAGAAAATGTCTAATATAGTTTTTTTTTTTTTTTTTTTTTTGAGGTGGAAAATGTCTAATATAGTTGATTTGATCATCTTATCAATTTAATACAAAAATATAATAGGAATTTAATACTTTGTGCATTGTTTTTCTTTTATCCCTCCTACCAAACATAATTCATGAAAATTAATAATCTCTTCTTCCCTCTATTTGTTTCATCTTTCTTACATTTTCTTTCCTCTCTACCAGGAGTTATATTACCGTATTCATGATCCATCTCATTTCCCTCATTTATATGGGTAAAATTCTGAGGTTCTAACGGGAACTTTTGTAATGTTTCTTTAGATTCCATGTGATTATCCTTTTAAGGGGAGGAAAAATGGAGTTTCCTTAGTTTTTTAAACAAACTTCTAAAGGACATTGATGAATTTAAAAGATAGGTTTTTTTACTAAAACCCCACTGCAGAGTGCTAAAAATACAGCCTAAAATGAATGAAGGGATAACATCATGGTCTAAAATCTTTGTTAAACCCTGCTTTTTTCGGGAAAAAGGCTTTCAAACTAAATGATTGCAGAAACTCAATAGATCGTCACTCCATGTCTGATCATGTGAAGTGCATCCAAGTTGAAAGCGTTTGCCCAATGAACTTCCTTGAAGGCCTGATGCACTCAAGTCTTAGCAAGGAAACTTGAAAAGGCACGAGTTGAATGCGTTTTCAATTTCTATGAAGCACGAACCCTTAAATAAAATCATTTTCCACAAGACTTTTGTAGTAAGCTTACTGCATAATGCAAATATGTAGTCAATATGAAATTTGCGGCCTATGTCAAGCGCAATTTTCAAATGTGATCCTCATATTTGGAAAAATCATTTCGCAAAATTAATTCTCAAAGTTCATGATTGAATCAAACACTACCTAAGGGCAGAGAAGGATAATGATACAAGAAAAGAGCAAGTTAATAAACCTCTTCTGGCGGACAAAATTAAGATAAAATTGAAATAAACTTCTTGCCCCCAGTGTTCTTTTTTGTCAACTCTCAGAAGATCTTGAAAAGAAGGCCACCATGTGTGGCGAAGAAAGGAGCAAACACAAGCGACTCAACTGCCATGAGCTTAATAAGGATGTTGAGTGATGGGCCGGAGGTGTCCTTGAGTGGGTCTCCAATGGTGTCACCAATCACAGCTGCCTTGTGTGGGTCAGACCCCTTCGGGCCAAGGCTCCTTGCATGCTCTGAAGCACCAGCCTGACAATTCAATCCCAGGAAAAAAAAAAAACCTCATTAGTACCCTGAATTGGTCAAATAATGATGACCAGGAATTTGATGTAGAGAAAACAAATTAGCTACTTGATTTTTACCTCAATATACTTCTTAGCATTATCCCAAGCTCCACCGGTATTAGATGCAGATATTGCTATCTGTAAAAGCACAAACCCAAAGCAAAAATGCAAAGTAAAGTCAGCAAACAATTACGCTAATCATACGCGATGTGAAGTCCTATTGGGCATTCATAACATTTCTTTGACTAAAATACAAATTTATATTAGTTACTACTACAGTATATAATTTGAGAAGCACAGTTACTGCAATGTTTCAATAATTTAACATTACCTGCACACCAGAAACAAGGGAACCAGCCAGAACACCAGATAGGGTCTCCACGCCAAAGAAGATTCCAACAATAAGAGGTGTAAGCATGACTAGGGCACCAGGAGGAATCATCTCTTTGATGGATGCATCAGTGGAGATCTTCACACAGGTAGCATAGTCAGGCTTGGCAAGACCCTCCATGAGACCTGGAATAGTGTTGAATTGCCTACGAACCTCCTCAACCATTTTCAAGGCTGCACTTCCCACACTCTTCATGGTCATGGCAGAGAACCAGTAAGGAAGCATGGCACCCACAATCAGTCCAATGAAAACCTTGGGGGTCAATACATCAACGGTTGAAATAGCAGCACGGCTCACAAAAGCACCAAATAGAGCCAAAGACACAAGTGCAGCAGATCCAATTGCAAATCCCTACAAACATATGAGAATTGAAGCTCAGTGAAATCCATAAGGAATAAAACTTCGTAGAAGACATGTAATTTGTAGTTTAAAAAAAAAAAAACAAAAAAAAAACAAAACAAAACAAAAAACTGATCTTTTTTTTTTTTGTTGGGTGAAAAAAATAACTAATCAAGGTAAAAGGAAACCAGCACAGACAAGCTGGCACAGTTGGTTACAAGAAACAGACAGGGGATTCAAGGCTTGTGGGAGGCAGCAAGCAGCTTAAATTATGTTTCTATAGTCATGTTGGAAGTCACACTGAGGCATCTTCCCAGACTATATAAGACTAGTTCCATCAAAAATGAATCTGCAAAACTCTATACTAACAAATCATCATTTGCAAAATCAAAACGATAACAAAACTCAAGAACAGGCGGGTATCACAGTACCTTGCCAATGGCAGCAGTGGTGTTACCAGCAGCATCGAGGGCATCAGTTCTTTCACGGATTCGGTGGCTCATGCCCGCCATCTCAGCAATACCTCCAGCATTGTCACTGATGGGTCCATAAGCATCAATAGCCAACCCAGTAGCAATGGTGCTCAGCATCCCAAGAGCAGCCACTGCAATTCCATACATTGCAGCAAAGCTGAAACTAACAAAAATGCTAACTGCAATGGCAAAGATTGGAATGATGACTGATTTGTATCCTAGAGCAAGGCCAAATATAACATTAGTGGCAGCTCCAGTCCTGCAGGAATCGGCAACATCTTGCACGGGGCTGCAATAAGGAACTTTGTGGGTTGAGTATATGTAAGTAATAAGTAAAAAGAAAGAATCATTGTCATGTTAATAATTTTAATACCTGTAGGCATTGCTAGTATAGTACTCTGTAACAAACCCAATAACAAGTCCAGCCCAAAGACCAACACCCACGCACAAGAAGAGCTCCCTGTAAGCATGTTTGATGTCAGTAGTTGCATATCAATAATGACATGTTCATTATTTCATATATCTGAAAACTTAGGGGAGCAAATTAATGAAATTCAAGTGGGTTAAAGCAGGATGAATTCAAACAATGTGTCGACTCGGTAATTGATCAAATCACTGAGCACATCACCAGGAAGTACATGGTCTGATCTTTAAATTAAAAGTGCATGAGTAATATATTTGAAAACATATCTAGAGCCAAGAGCCTTGTAGCTCAACTGGCACCTCTTGATGTTTCCAACGGAGACATCCAGAGTTCAAATCCCCCCTCCCCTATTGCAACTATCGAATTATCGAGAGAGAGAGAGAGAGAGAAAAAAAACATATCTAGAATGTTCTTGAAGATTATATGCATAATTACCAGTTAGTGTAGAATAAGAACTTATATGTATGGAAAACAATATACTTAAAACAGCACCTTTCTACATAACACATTTGAAAGGAAAAATGAGTAAACCTTACCAGTTCTTCACAACTTTTTGAACCCCAAAATTGTAAATTGTGAAGGATGATGGCAGAGCAACCCAGCTAACAATCGCAATCCCCACAGTCATGAGAACAGTGGAGATGATTAGTTGCTTTTTCAGTGCTGGTTCAATTTCCTTGACAGCCTTGATTTCAAAGAAATCAGTTGCGAAGAGGGTTGTGATTAAACAGACAAGGATACCCATAGAACTGATGAGAAGTGGATAGCACATTGCAGTGAATTCATGGTTGATACCAAAGGAGGAGATGGAAGCAACAACAAGGGCAGCACAAGATGATTCAGCATACGAGCCAAAAAGATCAGATCCCATTCCAGCAATATCCCCAACATTATCACCAACATTGTCTGCAATTACCTGAATGAATGACAACGTACTTTAATCATTACAAACCCACAACAACAGTGGCTAAAACAGTTAATTTTAGAAAAGAGACATGGCTTACAGCTGGGTTTCTTGGGTCATCTTCTGGAATGTTTCTTTCAACCTTTCCTACAAGGTCAGCACCAACATCTGCAGCCTTAGTATAAATACCGCCACCAACTCTTCCAAAGAGTGCCATGGAAGATCCACCAAGACCATAACCAGTTATAGCCTCAAAAAGGCCTTCCCAATCATCACCATAGTACAGCTTAAAGAGATTGATGGTTATGTAAAGAACCAAAAGACCGTTTGCAGCAAGTAGAAAACCCATCACTGCACCAGATCTGAATGCAGTAATGAAGGCCTTCCCAACACCCTTTCTTGCTTCCAGTGTTGTCCTTGCATTGGCATAAGTAGCAATTTTCATTCCAAGGTAACCAGACAAAACTGAGGTTAAAGCACCAAGCACAAAAGAGACAGTGCTAAAGATTGCAGTTGCAAGTGCTGGCTTGCATAACTTTTCTGCATCATAAGTGCAGGGTTGGTTTTTTGTGCTGAAGCCCTTGACAGACCCCAAGAAGAGGAAAATCAAAATTGCAAAAGCAACCATAAAGACCCCAACATACTGATATTCAGTAAAGAGGAAGGATGTCGCACCTGTTACGTGAATGCATACAATAATTTTAATAAAATAGAGATACAACCATATCTAGCGATAAACTGCAGCTTAAAATCTGAACATATACACAATTAGCTTATAAGAGAAGTGCCTAAACTATATGAGACTGCAAGCAAAGATTATAAACTGCTCCAAATAAATCAGGGACCATAATTATTTGGCCATTACCAACAAAGTAGCAAATCTGGCAATATCAAGTTGCAAACAGATACCCATTGTCACATAGAATTATGCAGTACAGTGGTAGGAAATCTAAAGATGAAGAAAATTCAGGGATTGAAAAGACTGGTGTAATAAAAAAAATTTATCATCAATGCTAAAGCTACTACCAATTTTAGTACAAAAAGCTTACAAAATTGGGTGGCAATGACTTTCATCAACAACGCAAAAAGGTTGTACCCAGTGCCACATCAACAACATAATAAATAAATTTCTTGATTACTTTTTTGTTTTATGTTTAAAAGTTGACACATAAGTTTGTAAGATTTATGTAGTAAATTCGTAATAGCCCTAACTTGACAAATAATCAACAAATGGGAAATGAGCACTGGCTTTTAGTTGACCTCATAATACTATGTCACGTCAGCTTTTGAGGTCTCACAATTTTATACATAATTATTTTAATATATAATTTTATTTAAATTTAAATTTCTATTCTATATTTAAAATCTCCATTAAAATCTTAGCATATCATGTTTTCTTTAAATGTTAAAATATATAGTTCCATATACAAATGCAATCATAATAAACATCTATTAATAACTATCATAATTATCATATTTCATGTTAAAAAAAAAAAAAAAAAAACATATTATATTACCAAGGGTTATTGACAAATGTGTATATATATATATATATATATATATATATATATATATACACACACACAAGAGAATCCCACTTTCTCAAACAAACTTCATTAGCATTAGACAGAATGCCATGCCCATGATGTTTTGCAAAAAGCAAGGGGCGTTTTATCCCTGTGGCATCGCATTAGGAATATTCTTTTCAGCCACAAAACTATATCTTCTTCTTTTTTTCCTAGGTAAGTCGAACCATTTCTTATACTGACACCATTCTTATACTACCACTAAAATCACTTGTTCAAAATACTCAGAAGTCAGAACGTAGATCCAGTTCCACATGCCATATTCTCAGTTTTTTTTTTTAATAATTAAGAAATACTCCTGAAATCCTTCATTTACGTAGGACAAAAAAAATTAACTCCTCCTAGTAACGACAAGGTAAACACGAATAACATTTACTTTCCCAAACAACAACACGAAAATCCAAACAAAAAAAAGAAGAAAACAACAAAGAATAAAACAAAATTGTTTTAAATGTTTTTTCTCTTTTTATAATACACAATAATATCTTTGATCCCCAAAGATGCTACAACACAGTAAATAAAGCCACATACATTGAATGACAGCATTCACGTGCACCACACGTGCAGTGAACATCTAGTAAACAATGGTAATACCCAAAAAGCCAAACGTATTTACATAGAAAAAGACAAAAATCATTAACATCCATCCCAGTAATAAAAATAAAAATTGAAAATATACATTATCTTCTAGATCTAAAGTAAACACGGCAAAATAATTAAAAACATTTACTAATAGTAATAACAAATAATAAAAATAAAAATACGTCAAACCCAAAAGCTAAAAAAAGCAGATCCAATAGTAAAAGCTTAACGTAAAAAACAGAAAAAGTTCCATAAAAGGGTACTCTATCTCATACGTAGAAAAATTCAAAAAACGCAAAGGTTTCGTCAACTTTTGTTAACGTATGAAACCCCATAATACACCTTGTTTGGTTGCCGACAACTATTGAATTTCCAAAACGTCGTAAAGTTCACAACTTTTTTTTGTTTTTTTGAAAACAGAAAAAACTACCAGTTCAGCTGAAAAACCATAAAAAAAAAAAAAAAATTCAAGTTCGAAATTTCACTTTCTTTTGCTCGTTTTCTTAACAAAAACAAGTCAAGAATATAATTTAGTAAGCTCAAAATCTGACTTTTCTTTTTTTAACTTTCCTTCATTTTCTTAGTTACCAAACGAAACCCAAAAGCTAATAATTTTTTGTCAAAAAACTACAAGAACCGTTAGATCTAAGCTCTATCACCTTCGGAAATGGCGTTCTGAATCTCAGCGCACTTAGCGACGACGTTTTGGTCGTTGATGCCGTCCTCCTCTTCGATCAAGTACTCGCCGTAACCGTTCTTGTTGTTGTTTCCGGACTGAGGCGGCGCGTGGCGCTCGGGCGTGACTTTCACGCGCGAGACTAGTATAAACTGCACGAACGAGAAGGCGATCCCGATCACAGCGCAGACTGGGATCACGATCTCCGTCGCCAGCTCCGAAAGCAATGCCATCCTTAGCCGGAACCCTAGCTCCACTCGCGTGTCCCCACGCGCCGGAAAATGAAAAGCCTAAGCTAAACACAGAACACAGCACACACCGAGAGAGAGAGAGAGAGTCACACAGAGAGTGAAACCAGTGAGTGAAGCTCTTTGGGCTAAGGTTCAAGTGATTTTATAAGAGGGTTAAGGATAAAAAATGCTTACGTGTGTTTTGTTGTTTTCAAGTGGTAAAAAATAATTACTTGTGGTCCTTATGTTTTGAAATTATTTTTGCTCCTTATATATTGGAGGAGAAGGTTAAAAAATAAATAAAAATCTTATTATTGAGACACATTAAACCCCAAACTTTTAAATAAATAGCTTTGTGCGCTCTAAATAGCTTAATTAGTAAAAAACTTTGTCATCGGAGTTTAAATCCTGCTTGCACCAAAAATTAATTGATGTATCAAAAATTTATTGGTGTTTTAATAATCTGATGATAAGAGTAATCAATATGAAATGGACATAATAAGTTAAAATTTCATCATATGTAAAATAAAATTAAAATTAAAAAATATTTTAAAATGCAAATTGTAAGTTAAAAAATAGGTCAGGATGATCTTAAGTCATTTATTAATGGATTATTTTAATAAAGATTTGATATTACTTTATTGAAAATATAAAAAATTGTCAAAAACATTAGTTATTTATTTCTTTTTCCATAAAATTTTTAAAAAAATATTTCATAAATCAATGTTTTCACGACGGTTGGGAATAAAATGATCAGATTTAAATAAAATGCACGAAAACTTGAGGATCAAAATTAAAATAAGGTCAAAATGTAGGGACAAGAAGGAATTTTTGCCTAAATATGTGAGTTATCGATTTATGATAGTGGCCGTTGGATTGAGTTTTTTTATGTGAGATTTGAAATGATCAGACAGTTGTTGAGTGGTGATTATCATATCTAGATGCGAGATGTGGGACCCAGGAATTGGTTAAGAAAACCCTTTCATTTTACTCAGATTATTCGACGCATCTATGTCGGAATCGCTTTTATTTTACTCTCGATTATTCGCTTTTGATGCCTTTTTTATGGAAAATATTCCCTGCACCGCACCACTACTAGATATGATGCGCCATCAACTCACAGATACATGTATTATGTCTTGTCTCTTGTCCTTGTAAACCTGTGACTGGGTCCTAATAAATACTACTCTTTTTTTTTTTTGAAACTCCTAATAAATATTACTAATATTTATCCAAGATTAATAGTTAATAAACCGAACATACAAGGTTGAGGGGTGAAATTTCCAAACTGAATAGTAGCTTCTAACTAACAGCGTAGATAAATTGTTTTAGCTAACCCATTATCCAATTATCTTCAGCAAAATAATTAAATTATTATTTTTTAGTGTTAGAAATTTTATAGGCAATAACTTCTTTTTCAAAAAAAAAAATTAAGAATGTTGTTCAATGATGATTTTTCTTTATCATCAAATTAATATGTTCATAAATTTAAAAAAAAAAAACTAATTAATCAACCATAAAAGATCTTATCTATCGAGCTAACTAAAATTCACAATTAATTTTTTAAGACTAAAATTCATAATTAAAGTCTAATTTTTGGCCATTTAATTAAAACAAATATTTATTTTAAAGCAAAATAATTTTAATGTTTTTATAATGTGCAAAAGATTAAAAACAACTAGCCTCATCACATGGGCTCCACACATGCAATGAGGCTCTTTTTTTTTTAAGTTTAATGTAAATTTTCAATTTAAATTTATCTATTGTTAGTAAGGTTACACAGAAATGAACTTTTAATAAATTAAAATTTAGGATTTGAAAATGAGTAAACTGTTAGGTTTAGTGTGTGCTAGTTTTTAGGAGAAAAAAAAATGTATTAAACGTGCTTGAGATATATTCAAATTAGTGATGTTACGTCCACAATATTTTTACAACATTTTCACAACAAATCATAGGTGGTTAGTTGTTATTGGTTCAAATATGAACCTAACACTAAGATTAATTTTTTGCCCTAACAATAACAACCAGTAACAACCTGCCACTTAGGATTTGTTGCAAAAATGTTGTGAAAATGTTGTGGACATATCATTTCTCTATTCAAATAGAGAGTGTGCTAATTTTTAGGAAAAAAAATTTATCTGGTAGTTTTTTTTTTTTTTTTTTTTTTGAATTTTGTTGAATTACAATTTTAACCCTATTTTTATTTTTTAAGAATAAGGATTATCTAATTATATTAGAGGTATTTTTGACATTTTTTTAAGTCATAACTAACTTTCTAAATCCTCTTAATATATACAGATTATATAAAAATACGATGAAATTATTCATTACATTATGCATAATGTATTGGGTGTGCGAAATATTTTATGGTAAATACAAAACAATTCCAATTTCCAAACACATATGAATTATTGAAATCCTAGTCATTTTGCAAAGAGTGAAACTTTTAGAGCTAGCACTGACAGCCCGTGCCATTGTAAGAAACATGAATAGCTTTGTATATACCTATATTTTAAAAAGTTTGGACAAAGCGTAGATCCAAACAGTTTGAAGTGATCTCAAACAATCCATTATGTTGCGATTTAGAAAGTTATTTTAGGGCAAAACTAACAACTAATACTACAGTTACAAACTATTTTACAATATTTTTACAAAATGTTGATGTGGTAAACTCTTATTTATTGGTTTTCATCTAGGTCCACCATTAATATTGTGGTGGGCCTTTTTGTGGTTAAGGTGGGCTGGGCTGCCTCCTGCGGTATTAGGCCCAAGTATTCTGAGTAAGGGAGTTGGGATCGGTTCAACTGCAACTCAACTTGGTCCGGCTTGTGCGCAAAAAAGCTTCCTGCTGTGCAGTAAAACTTTCTGCCATAAAGCCTTCTGCTGTGCAATAAAGCTGTCTACTGTGCATTAAAGCTGTCCGCTGTACTTTAAAGCCTCCTGCCGTGCAGTAAAACCTTTTGCAATGTGAATGACTACTCTTCGTTTTTACTGCAGAAATACTTTTCTACTTCCTGCACATAAATAAATCTAAAACCCAAAGAAAATACCCATCAAACAAATGTTAGTTTAAATGGGTTAGCATATTCTCAAATATATACATACATATATAATTATATATACTTATACGTATTCACATATACATATATAAAATATATTTTGCAGAACATGAGAAACAAGATACATGTATACATATACTTATGGCAGGATAATGATTAGTTTGTGTCAAAAGTAAAACATGTAATAACACGGTAAACATAATGAAAAGGTGCTACAACAGAATAACTAGTACAACAAGTAAAGATACCACAGCAGGACAACTGATGCAGCAGACGTGATAAAAAACGTACTACGGCAGGATGACTAAATACAACAAATATGAGTTATAATGAGAGAAATTAAATATATTTGCAATCAAAATCAAGTATTGAATCTTCCCATGGGATAAGTAAACCAAGAAAGAACCCAAACCCCAACTTGAACAACCTTGTCATAGGCTTTTGCCATTAAAGTTGTGCATTTTGGAGAATAGGCCTAAATGGCTACTAGCTATTACTTTTGGGGACATCAAAGAGTGGATTTGCTAAGAGGGAGGGAAAAGATGGTCTATTGATGCATGTCCCTATTCCTGTCGCGTTTTCTCTCTTCTTTTTACCACTTTCTTTCTTTCTTTCTTTCTTTCTTTCTCTCCATTTTTTTACTCTTAATTTCCTATTACTCTCCTGCCGTGGGTTATTCCCCATTTAGTCTTTTCTTTTCTTGGGTCTTTCTCTCTAGGTGACTCTGCTTTCTTACCATGGGTTTTCCCCCTTAAGTGCTTCCCCCCTCTGGAGCTTCTTCGATGTTTTATTTTTCTCCCCTGTTATTCCTCTCCCCTCTGGTCCCCTTTTTCTGCCGTGATTACCTTCCTTTTATAGCGAACTGATTCAATGGAATTTCTCCCTTTTACCCCTAGAGCTTCACCAACTGTTTTTGGTTTGTTGTGGGCATCCTTTCAAGATTACCCACCCATCCATTGGTTGCCCCTGCCATTGCCTCTGTTCAGTATATGTCTGCTGTACCACTACTCATTTGACGACAAAATTCTCTTTTGTTTGCTCTTGCTGTATACTTCTACATCTAGGTTCAAATGGATACCTCATACCTAGCTCTATGACATGCATCAGATGGTCCCAACCATCCATTACTTCTTTTGGATAAGATACCATCCCAGTAAGGTATATTTCCAAAAGAAGTTATGGTAGGAAACCAAATATAGACCCCCTTTTCCCCCCTCCACCAAACCACACCCTCTGAATCCCCTTGACCATGGGCCCACCTCCCTTGTATTGGCTGGGTACAAGTTGGTGGTGCCTCGGCCCTTCTGTGCTTGCTCCACTGTCTTTTGTTTTTTGTCTGCCACGTCGTTCCTACCATAGCAGATTAGTTATGTTTCATTCTACTGCGTGTTTTGTCTTATTTCTTCACGCGTTTCCTGCTACGTTTGTCATTTTCCTTTGGTTTGGCTTTTCTTTCCTTCATGCGTTTCCTGCTGCTGATACTTCCTGCCGTTCCTTGTTTCTTTTCACCATGCTTCTCATATTAGTTCTCACGCTTATCTTTTATACAAAAGGATTTGGGCCTTTGTGGGTCAAATAGTGTTGACTGGATCAAAAGGGTCTTGGGCCCAATTTATCTTTGTCTACCGAAGCCATTCTGCCAAAGAACTGTGTTCTGCGGTAGATTTGTATTCTGCTGCAGATCCCTTTCCCTTGCACTTCTTTCTTTGGACCTTTCTTGTTCTTTGGTCTTCTTGGTGGGTCTTTGGGCTTTGCTTTTCATTGGGCTTTCCTCTGTATGGGCCTTTGGGCATGGATTCAAAAAATAGGCATCAACAAATATCACTTTTTCATTTATCAATAATTGCTTACTGAAGAAAATCTCAGTGAACAGAAGACAGAAGTACAAAGATTACCACCAACAAAATCAAGATTACTCAATATACAGTGAAAAGAGAAAGGCTAAGAAAATGAGAGAAAGTGTCAGAAAGTGAGGGAAAGAGAGAGAGAAAGAGATTAAGAGAATAAGAGAATAAGACTTGTATTCAACAACTAAGAATTCTTGCATAAATACAATTGAGCTCATTGAGCTGTTTTTATACCATAAGATCATTCTTAATTAACCACCCACCTTATGCGGATCTAAGCCCCCGAAAATTAGGAGAAACAGTTCAGCTCTACCAACTGAATTTCGCGCCAAGTCTAACTACTCTTTGAACTGAGCGATACGCACCGTATTACTAAAACATCCTCTAAGGTCAGTTATTAAACTAAACGATGCGTTTTGGTTACAATTACAAACTCCATTTAAATGAAACGACGTGTTTAATTAAACCGCTGTCGTTTTGTTTGTGCTTCGTCTCCATTAGACTTCTTCTTCTTTACTGGTTTGGTACTGTGATCTTCAACACTTACCATATCAAAGGTTTGTAAAAAATTTTGTAAAATAGTTTGTATTTCTAGCATTATTTTAAACTACTCCGCATTATTTTTCATAATTATTTTATGTGGTAGATTGTGATTGTTGTTTGTCACTTACACGCGAACTCATCACTTATATTATGCCACATCAAAATTAATGAATTATAACAAAACTGTGGCATCAAAGGTTGTTGTCTTAGAATTTTTCTATGTAACATTTAAATGAGTTAAATAAGTCATTATGATCAAATGACTAAAATTATACGTTGATAATTTCTTCTGCGTAATGAATTGGAAAAAAATAGCTAACGTGGGGCCAACGATTGAAGCAATCATGACTGTCCGTGGACAAGTAAAGGGGGAGCATGGGGTGTGTTGGGTACTTGGGTGGTGTTACATGGAGCAGGGGATGATGGCTCTATATCACATATTCACATCACAGTTGAGGATATTGTGGGGGTGTTTGGTAGAGGAGTTTGAGTAATGTTGTTTGAGTATTTTTGATATACGTGTGGATAAAAAAATGTGTGAAAATGTGTGTAATGTTGTTTAAAATGTTCAAAAATGTGTTCAAACACACTTACCAAACAGAACCACGTGTTTGTGGGTCGTCTTTTGAATCGTGTTGAATGGCATGCAAAAGCCTCCTATAGGATAATACGACTTCATTTTTTTTGTTCTTTTTTCTTTTTTCCCTTTTTTTTTGACAACCACCACTCTCAACTATATATTATCTTCTCGCACTCCGGTTTCCAATTATGTTGGGGGATAATACTCAACAGTAAAATATGAAAATACAATTCTTTTGTGGTTTTTCATTTATGTGATCAATAATTTAACAAAGGGTTTAGCTTACTTTCAGTACTTTTTTAATTGGATATATTTTTTTATTTTAAATATACAATGACAAGTGGTAGTGAATTTTAATCTCCATATTTTATTTAATTAGTGGGTGATGTGGCAGTCTTTCATTAAAATAAAAGAAAATTTTAGTTAAAAAAGTACTGAAAGTAAGTCAAATCTGTTAACAAATTGATTCTTCATGACATCTAAAATATTCCATTTTTACACTCTTTCTTGAGGTCTGTACAAAATAGTAATCTTTGTTCCTAAAAGTTAAATATTATGTTAGAGTGATGGAGGGTATTGGCAGGTCTTTGTCCAACAAGCTGGCTGGTTCTTTTGTTTTAGACTCTGCTCTCACGTTTTCTTTGATGAAGTTATAGTTGAGCATGAGTTAGTTATAAATTTAGTGTAATTTGTTCAGTTTTTGTCGTTTCAATAATTTTTTTTTTTGATTTACATTATTAAAAAAAAGAACGTGAGTGTCACTTTGATAATGTTAAAGAAAAGTTTGTGTAATTAAAAAAAAAATGATTGAACATTTTGAGTGTACACAAAGTGCAAACACTATCTTTTAAACATTTTTTTAATTGACTTATTATATTTTGAGTGCCAACAAAAACAACTCCATATTCTTCCAGACATCAGTTTCTTAGATAGTAAACATTGCAATGTTTAATTGGTTATGTTCAATTAAGGTATTTCAATAATTTTTATTGGAAATAAGGTATTTCAATAATTTTTATTTGAAAAAAAAAAAAAATGCTTCCTATTTTTTGTACCACTTGGAAGGCAAAAAATATAAATTGATTGCAAAATAAACAACACTAATTAATAATATAAGTTTATCCAAATATACACATATGTACAAGACCATAGTTGGTAATGTAGGGGACAAAATATATATATAGTATGGAATAAGTGCTGTTTCATTCAGCTCAAGATTAAAAACAAAAAAAGGAAATTATAAATATACAACATAAAAAACAGAAATGAAAAAACCATAAACAAATGTATGTATGCATATATTACGAATTTGAATAAAAATTTTGGGCCTAAATAACAGTTATATATAAATTATTTATTTTATCATATTTCAATTTAGTAACATGCTTATATTATCTTAATGTAATTTGATAAGATATTATAAAAATTCAACTAATTAAGAGATTAATGAATTTAGTATATATTTTTCTTCAAATTTAGTTGTGTTTTTAAGGAAAAAATTATAACAAGTTAATGAGTGAAATAATGCTTAGTATATTCTTTCATTCACTTACTTAGTCCCAAAAAAAAAGTATTTATTGTCTTGTGTTATTATCATTTCAAATGATTTTATTTTATTTGTTTTAAATCAAGTATAAAAAAAGTATATAGATTATATATGGAATTAAAATCAAATAATTCAAATTATACAAAAATATAAATAGATGAAAAAAATTTCAAGATTATAACAAAAACATGAAAAGGTTGATGTTTAATATAAATAATAAAACAAGGAACTAAAAATATTAATTTGGATAATTTAATTGTTATATATAGTGAAACATCTTAACAAAATAAACAATTATACTCATTATTAAAGCATTGACGTTCAATTAAATTGAAGCATTTTTGTACAAGTATAATATTGGAAATGTTTAGTGCATGTTTAGTATACTTAATTATATTTAAAAAAAAAACGTGTAAATTCTAGTTTACTTAACTGGTAAAATCTTTAATAATTGAATAAGAAATTTAGAATTCAATCCTTATTTATACCAAAAATTGATTGATGTCTTGACATAAGTTCTCTTAACATTTATCATAAAGTCTTATCTTAAAAAATAAATAAATAAAAAATACTTTTTATTTTAAATGCATGGTAAGTTGGAATGGAGTCGGGTGGAAGTAGCAAAAGTGAAAAAGTGAAAGTGGTAGTGAGACCTTTTCGGAAGCTTGCACGTAATATATAATAAATAATAGCGGGAGTTTTTTTGCTTTATGATGAAGTGAGGAGTCACAAAACACAACACAACAAAGCAGTGTGGGACGTTCAAAGTTAAGACTTATTAGGAGAAGTGAAGGTTAAGACTCGTCTCTCAAGGCTCGAGGCTGGTCCCCCCCACTCTACAATCTACACTTATAACTCATCGGCTGAGGCCTAGTGAGGAGTGAGGAGTGAGGAGTGAGGACCCATCAGCGATCTTGATTGGGTCACTCAACTCCAACATTCCAGCTTTCAGCTTTGCCTTTTTAACCTAACTTAAACCAGGACTCCCCACCTTACTTCTTCACCTCCTAGCTTTGATGATTGGATTTCCCACTTCCTAGCTAGCTACAACTCTTAAGTTATTGAACCACTGGGACCATGATATCTTATACCAAACATCTCCAAAACCTGCTTGTAATTTAAATCATACAACGTACTAATCAATTAATATGACCCCATCTTTCTTTCTTCCTTTTTTTGGAGATATGTATACCCTCCATGATTAATGGAGGGTGTTATGTAAACACAAAAAGTGTGAAAGAAGATTTGCATTCGATACGTCTATACAACTATAAAACTTTTGATCCATCTTTCATCTGTTCTAGAATCCTATGAGTTTTTTGCTGGTGCATGTATAATTTTTGGAATTATTTAATGAGGGAAATTAAGTTGGAAAGCATACAGTTTCTTGGATTCTTATCTGCTTCTTGTTCTTTTCGTATAGGCCTTTATTCTTTATTTCTTTTCCTTTTTCAATGTTTTCTTGTGTGATTTTTATTATGGCTTTCGTTTTTTTTTCTTTTTCTTTGGAGGTTAAAAGAAGGCATTCAATTAATAATGCAGAATTTAATTTATTACGTTAGTACGCTAATAAGTATTAAGTAGTAACTATATACTTAAAAATAACTAAACAGTTCTTGTTAGTGATATGATATCCAATCTTGCAAATTTGCTTAATTCTTATAGGCTTTTTCTACCTGCTATTACGTGACAACCTACAAACTATAATAATTATATAAAAATAGTTGTTGTCATTATTTTTTTTGTCATTTAGATCATCATGGTTCACATTGTTAGTTCGATAAATAATTATTATCACTCATTCACTCTATTATATTTTATAGGTATCGTATCAAAGTAACCATATGTGACCATGAATAAATATGCTGATCATTGTAAAAAAAACTATATTTTGACAAGCTTTTCCATAATTATTTCAGTTCCACCGAACCTTGCTGTCGGCTCATTCGAAGCATGGGTTTTAATACGCCATGACTTCAATTATAGGAGCTCATCAACAATAAGTGAAAATGCCAACCCTACCTAAATATTGTTCGAACAAATTTCTATTTTGGGTGAGGCACAGCAGTTAGCCAGTAAATGCCTTTATTTCATGCCTTATATGTGCAGAAGATGGATTTCATCGACAACCCCAAGAGGAGAACGGGAATATTCCCATCTATGAATGGAATATTCCTTTCTAAAATCCAAGAGAATTGTTGGAAAAAACCAAAGGGGAGAGCATAACTCTCTAGGGTGTGTACGGTTTGGTTATATCGGTTTTTTTCTAAATTTATCACCGAACTGATAAAGATCGGTTTTCTCATAATTGAAACCGATGCACACCGTCTAAGGTTAGTTTTTCAACCTATAGCAGTGCAGTTTTTGCGGTCGATTTAATCGGTTTGAAAAAAAACTATTTTTTTATTTTAATCTAAAAATTGGGCTTTCAAGCCCAATGTACACAACCTGTTCAAGACATGAATACACTTAAACATGTCCATTTATGACATGAACATGAACATAAATGGACAAAAACACTCCGCCCAAGCCTGGAAAACGTACTTGTCCATTTATCACATGAACTTCAATGCTAATTAGCTCATGGAAGTATGTATTGGAAGTGATAAACAATGACCCAGAAAATTTAAGTGTCGTCTCATAAAATATGCTAAGAAATTTCACAAAGATCTTGACATTTTCCCAATCAGGATAGTTAGGAGGACCAATGGGCTTTTTCCCATTTCCACCCGCTTCACAAAAATAAAGTTTGTAATGCCCATCTTCCTCTTCCAACCTATCAAATGCTCTCACAAATTTCAAAACACAATCTAACATGAGATAAGTCGAATTCCACCTTGTTGGCACATCAAGGGATAACAAGCATTTTGCTTTAATTTTCTCCATATCAACACATTCTTGAGACTTCTCAAACCTTGTGGGAGAGGCTCTCAAGTATTGCACCGCATTCCGAACCTTGACAATTGATTCATGAATGGACTTCAACCCACTTTGCACTATCAAATCCAAGATATGCGCACAACAACGCATATGCATGAACTCATATGTTATTATCTCTTTCTTTTGTTTTCTTTTTCACATAATCAATTGCCACATCATTAGAACTAACATTGTCCGTGGTAATTGTAAATAAACGGTCTATACCCCACTTTAACAAACATGACTCAACCATCCTACCTATGGTGTCCCCTTTGTAATTAGCTATAGGGCAAAAGTTCAAGATTTTCTTTGGGTAAGTCCAATCACTATTAATGAAGTGTGCAGTGACTACCATGTAGTTCAAGTTTTGTATAGAGGTCCAAGTATCCATTGTCATACAAAATAATTGCCCAACAAAAGCCCTTCTCAAAATATCCACCTCACTAGAATAAATTTTCATACAAGCCCTTGTAATAGTAGTGTGATAGGATATAGGAAACCTAGGCTCAACTATTTCCATAAATTCTTGAAAGCCTTGACGCTCCACAAATTTAAAATATAGTTCATCATTGATGATCATCCTTGCCAACGCCATCGTTATCCTCTCTTCACTATAGTTTGCAACCACTAGCACGTTTGAATCACTTTCCCCTTCCTTCATAGCTTGGAAAGACAAAGTTTTTTGCTTATCATCACGGGAAAAAGGTGACTTCTTACAAACATCCATGTGGTGCAACATTCCCAAAGTACCATTTTTCTTGCCATGACAATTATATTGATTTTTACAATAATTGCATTGTGACTTTGGTTTCTCGGGATCACCACCGGGTAACTTAGTGAAGTGCTTCCATACTATAAATGGGTCCTTACCACCCTGTTTAGGTGGCAGTGGGGGAAGTGATGCACCAAGTCCAATAGGTGCTGCAGGTTCAGGTGGGTTAGCACTACCAGGAGGAGGGGGGGTCTCCAGGTGGGGCATCTACATCCATCTAATATAAAAAAATTTCCAACCAACAAAAAAACAAAGTTTCCACAACAATGTCAAATCATAATTTTTCTAGTAAATACAATGTCAAATAACTTACTCTCAATCAATAAATGTCACAACCAGATCCAACAATAGCAATAATTACTCAGTTAGGTCCAACAAGGTAACAAGAATAGTCATTAGTCATCACTCAACAATTCATAATGTCACTAAAAACAATAATAGTAGTCAATCAGTTTCTTCTCAAGATCAAATTTATTTTTTCACAATCGGCCAACCAATGTAAATATGTAACATCCCATATTCAATAATTAAATAAAAAAAAAATCAATAGCAGAGTAAAACAGTAAAAGAAACATTGATATAAAAAAAATTATATTGATTTCCTTGTTAAATTTTCCAATACATATAAAGACAATAACATAAATTAAAAAGGGATTCATTATATTATTCTCAATATAAATATAACATAAAAGCTAATTATATATATCTTAAAGCGGTGGTAACTAAATATTAAAATAAAAATTATGAATAGTGAGTAATTAGAGATTACCTATCGGAGAAGGATTGAAGAAGAGTGAGAACTCTCTTAGTCTCAGTCTCCCTAAAAAATTAAAATACAGGAAAAAAAAATAGTACTTTTTAGAGAGAGAGTGATTAGTGCTTAGTGATTACCTCTCGATGAAGGATTAAAGAAGAGTGAGAACTCTCTTAGCTTAATCTACCTAAAAAATCAAAAGGCTGAAAAAAAAAGTTAGAAGACTACTAGACTCACTGTTTGGAGAGAGAGAGAGAGAGGGAGTTGGCAGCAGCTGTGGTGACTGGTGAGGCAGAGAGCCAGCCATTCCGAGGGAGGCGAGCTAAGAGAGAGACTGAGGTCTGGCTATATGAGAGAGTTAGGGTGTTTGGAGAGAAAAGAACATATTTATATTCTACAAAACCTAGCTCAAAATGACGCTGTTTTGTGTTTTTTGTTTTCTTTTAAATTTTAACCTCTAAGTGAAATGACGCGTTTCATTTTAAAAAATAAAAACAAAACCTTTTATTCCTCATTGGTTCGGTTCGGGTGTTCATTAGTGAAGGATCACTGGTCCGGTGTCAGCACCACACTGGCATCGGAACGAGCTTTGCCCTCCGCTTACCGGCATCGGCTCAGTCGGTCGGCGCCAGTGTCGGGACAAAACTGTCGACGCTAGTCGATTAGGTCAGCACTAGTTGGGATTTGCATAGTCCTCTAACTGTCATGATTAGAAAATTATTAGTAGAAACCCAGGGGGTTGGCTGAGTTGGTTGGGCTCTCGGTCTCAAGGTGCTTGTACCGGGTTCGACTAAGTGTGCTCCCCAATTCAAGTCTGACTACCTGCACTTTGAAAAGAATTTCCTAGGTCAGCGCTTTACCCCTTCGTGGGCCCACCCGGCGCGAACAGTGATTAGTCTCTGATTGAAAGCCTTGAGGATACACTATGCGAGAGCAAAAAAAAAAAAAAAAATGATTAGAAAATTATACAATAATGTCATATTTTTTTGTTGAAAAAGAAATGGGTAGGCCTCCCGTTACCCACTTCTGTTAAAAACAAGAGTAAATTTGTATTTTTGTTACTATTTTATGTCTCTCTCTTTTCAAAACATTTAAAAAAAAAAAAAAATCAAGGGAAAAGAAGATCTAAAAGCTAGATTTTGTAAAAATTAAAACCTAACTTTTACATATTCTTTTCACGTATCAACTTTTAGATATTCTATTTTAACACATTAAATATTGAAATTATGGACAAGAACTAATAATAAAGAGCCATACCATAAGCTCGCCCAAAAGGCCATCAAGTAAAACCCGGTTCCAGCTATCAAAGTATGGGTCCGTTTGGATAGGACTTATTTTGCTGAAACTGAAAACTGAAAACACTATAGCAAAATAATTTTTAAATATGTGAATCGTGTAGTAGGACTCATTTTTAATGAAAAAGTTGATGAAAAGTGGAATTTGTGGACCCATTATTAGGAAATAAAAAATAAACCCAGTCAAGCTTGTGAACCCCATAGTGTGCGTTTGCATAGCATTTTTGTCCATGCGTTTGCGTTTTCTTCCTAGTCCCGTGTACTGTTCATGGACCAGCTTGTGCAAAAAAATGCATTTGTAACTTTAAAACTGGGTCCCACGTGAACTATTCATAGTTTAAAAATTATTTTACTACAGTGTTTTTAACAATAATTTTTCAGTTTTCAGCAATAATGCCAACAATAAACACCGCCAATAATTGACAGAAAAGTCCGGCTGCACAAAAACGTAAATACTTGTAGATTCTACCTACAAGAAAAAATTTTAGAAATGATTTTTTACTTCATATATTATTTTATTGCATTTTAGAATGTCCTGAGGCACCACATCTGCCATATGATACACCCCACAAGCCTTATATTTAAACTCAATGGGTACAGCAGACAATCATCCCATCTCAATGGGTCACGCCTTAACATTAAAAATCGTGGTGAACTTAACTGATTTTTTCCTTTCTCTGGTTTAGGCGAGGAAACGCATAATTTCAAATTTTAATGTGTTAAAATAAAAGATTTAAAAGTTGATATATGAAAAGAAAATGTAAAAGTTAGGTTTTATTTTTATTTTTTACAAAACCTAGTTTTTAGATATTCTTATTCCTTAATTTTTTATGTTTTGAGAGGAGAGAGACATAAAAGGGTAACAAAAATATAAATTTATTCTTAGTTTTAACAGAAGTGGGTAATGAAAGACAAATAGAGCTAACTTCAGATAGTTAAAGTGCTAATTTTTAAATCATAGGTAGGTAAAGTGTTTTTTGGGCAAAGTATAATTTTCCCTTTTTCTTTTCAACCAAATAAAAAAGTTTTGTTTCTCAAAAAAAAAAAAAAAAAAAAAAGTTTTCTATCCCTTAATTTTTCCATCCTCTTAACCAAACACAAATGAAGGAAACTAAAATTTATTCTATTCTTCCACTTTTTTACTTCTTACTAAAAAAGAAAAGAATTTCCTATATAGAATTTGTTTGGTTTATTAAGAGAAAAATGTTCATACACCCCCTAAATTTTCAAAAACTTTCAACTACTGGTCAAAAGACCCCCTCAACTTTTATAATGGCCAATTTACTCCTCAAAATATTCACACTTGCCAAATTAATACATCTGTTAGTTTGGTGTTAAAAAACTAACGTTTAAATCACGTGAGAAGCACACAAACAAAGGTGAATCAGCTTTAGTTGGGAGAGGAAAAGAAAAAGCCAGGTTCAGAGAGAGGAAGACGATAGACTGTGGAACCAGAATCTTGAACCGCCGTGACAGCCTTCTCTCCGGTGCCGGAGTTTTTGTCCTGCAATCGCCTTGCCACTGGTATGCTTTTTTTTTTTTTTTTTTTCCTACTCTCTGTTTTTCTAATCTCAATCTCCATGTGCGAATTTTTGCAATTTTTTTTGTTTGGTTTAATTTTCGGGCTTACCCTTTACACTTTACACTTATCCAAGTGTTTCAAGATCTGTGGTGGATTGCGTAGAGTTGGCTGTGGTGAAATTTTCATTTGTTTAAAACTGGTTTTGAGTATGTTATACAACTGTTTGATAAAATGCCTAAGAGAGATATGACCAGTGTTCTAATGGGTTTTCATTGTTTGGTAGGATTTTAGATGGGTTTGCAATTACTTGAAAATAATGTTCATGGCTGGGTTTATGCGTGCTTGATTGTTTCATATAAGCTAATTGAAATTACAAATTGCATAAGAAAATTGTTTCATATAAACTAATTGAAATTACAAATTTGAACGTGTCATTACTATTCTCATTGGATTCACTTGTGTAGGCATTGCCCAGGAGTAGGATTTAGCCTGGCTTTTCTGTTGTTTCTTACAATGAGCTAATTTTAATTAAAATTGATTGTTAGAGGGGACTGAGCTAATTTTACAATGAGCGTACTGCCAAACTATGCATACCTGCCAAATTAAGAAACCTGGGTGTTTGCCTTGGGAGCATGACAGGGGACTGGGCTAATCCCAGGTGGAATACTGAGCGAGCAGCTGGCGAAGAAGAAGCCAACGGATTAGCAGTTCAAAAAAGCGCCGTTTTGTTGAGAAATCCACACTTTCCTCTCCGTATTCCTCTTCCTCCTCCAAGATTTGAATGCAAACAGCCTTCACTATTTTCTGAATGCAAATCAATCCTCCTGTTCCACCAATACCGCATATAAACCTATTTAATTAAATTCAATGCAAACAGCACTTTTGTACTCTTCCCCCCAACCGAACATAAAGTCTTTGCTGCTGAAGAAAGTTTAAAGATTGCCGAACGGACACGGACACCTTCACAGACACGAACACGGACAGGTATTCGTACATTTCTTGTTGGATAACGGTTTGTTTAGTCTTTAAACTTTTGGGTTTTTTTTTCTTTGGGTTGATGGGAAACTATAAGAAAAAGAAAGGAAAAGTTCAACCTTTGAATTTTCTTCTAGTTGTTTGTGTTTGTTTAAGTTATTTACATATGTTGCCCATGATTTGTGTTACTTTCCCTAGAAAAACAAAAAGAGGGGAAAAAGAGAAGAAATAAATGAATTATTAAAATTTGAATTTTGTTTGTATCCATTACTGGGAATTCTAATTATTTCAATGTCGTTTCTGTTAAATTTTGTTTATTTATGTAGTTAATGAAATTAATGGGTTCTCTTTTTTCAATTGTCTGCTTATATGGAGTATTCTGTCTTGTTGAGGGGGGTGTTATCTTAAGCTTGCATGAAGAGTGGGAAGTAAAACATGGTTTCATGCTGATTTGTAGGGTGATGTGGTGCAAGAAGTTCTTGAGATGTTCATTATAACCTAATGTTGAGAATACATGTGTGAGTGAAGTCTCACATTGAATAAGAAAAACAAGAGTGAATGATTAATGTAGCATAGTTGGGCCCAAACTCAAATGTGGTGTCCATATATGTTTGAGGCTTCCCAAGGTGTTATTTCCCCAACACCTAAGCTCAATGTTGCATTGGAATGCATGGAGGTTTTTTTTTTTTTTTTTTTTTTTTTTTTTTTCCACAATTTGATCTATTGAAACTAATTAGTTTCTTCACTGAAAATTTAAGTTGAGTGATAATTCTTAATCATGAGTTAGCTATAGTGCTACTAATTTGGACCAAGATATAAGTACTGACTCAAGTTTGGGAATTAGCCTCTTCTAAAGTTGAGGGTAAGGAGTGTTGTGCACAGGGTATGACCTTTGGAAAAGCTGAAGATGAGGAGAGAAAAGAACTGGATTCCAATGACTTATGAAGTTGAAGAAAAAGAAGAAGCTAGAAAAGAGAATAATTTAAGCAATGAAATGATAGTGTAATAAGGATTTTAAAAATGAAAAGAATTCTAATAAGAAGGATTGCAACAAAAAAAGAATTTGTTTGTCTTTCATGTCATGTTTGGGTGTGATTTATATAGTTTATGAGGTTTGGTGCTAGTTCTTTTGTATTTACTAAAGTGCATAGGGCTTCCTTCTCAAAAAAAAAAAAAAAAAAAGTGTAGGCTTAAAGTCATGTTTTTATGACAATAGAATTAGCTTACTCACCAATTAAAAGTGAATTGTGAGATAATTGATCAACTGCTTTCCTAAATTTGGGAGTGAGTGGCTACATATTTATTGTCTTAAATGTTTTTCTTCCTCTGTTTTTAGGGGATGTTTTGGCGTTAACATTGCTGATTTTCTGCATAGACCACTGTTTCCAGAACTCTATATGCGAATTTGTGTAAAGGTATGTGAGGTTCTTGAGCACACTAAAAGTAAAATTGCTCTTTTATATATCTTTCTTATGCCAGTAAGTCTCATGTTGTATATGAAGCCTATTAGTGAGCAGTTGGAAATTTACCAAGGCATATAATTCCCACATCTCTCACCAATCTATTATTATCATAGCATAAATGTTTTGGTAGATTGGATAAAAATAGTCTGGGTTTTTGACAAGTGCATCCCTTAGCACAGTTCTTTCAATTCCTTCTCTTGGGGCAGTGAAAGGACGAATAAGTCATACAGGAGTTGAGTAATTAATTAAAGTAGATAAAGTAATGAATTCAGAAAAAATTGATAGTAGTTCTGGAAAAACAAATGTAAAAATATGGTGCTTAATTGAAAGTCCCTAATACACCATTTGAATCTTGAACATGATCACTGAAAGAAAAGCAATGCTTGTTATATTGTTAGCAAGCTTCATCTTCCTTCTAAAACCCTATTATTATCTTGTTCTCTTAAAGATAATTTTAAAGTGAAGATAATAAAACATAAATGAATATGATAGTCTTAATAATGCTGGAGAAATAACAGGAACATATAAATCATTGATCCTAAGGACCTTATTTTTATGCAGAAGCTAGCTGCATTGAATCCTCCACACTGTCAGTTACATTTCGTCTTCTACCATGCAGAAGCACAAACCAAGTTCCTTCTCCAACCAACTGAGCCGGACACATGTGTCTCATTGATCAAGCAATGCAGGACCTTTCGATCTTTGCAATCTGTCCACACTTCCATGCTCAAATCACATCTTCACCTAAACCTCTTTTTTTCAACCAACCTCATTGCCCAATATGCCTCTCTAGGATCCATGTCTCATGCCTACACCCTTTTCTCAACCTTCCAATCCAATGATGTCTTCCTTTGGAATGTAATGATCCAAGGCTTTGTTGACAATGGTCTATATTACCGTTCCATGCTTCTATACAGCCAAATGCGAGAACTGGGAATTCAACCTGACAATTTTACTTTTCCTTTTGTTCTCAAGGCGTGTGGATGTGTTAAGGATGTCAAATTTGGGGTTATAGTTCATGGCAACGTGATGGAATTTGGCTATGTATCAGATGTTTATGTTGGTAATTCACTCATTTCCATGTATGGTAAGTGTGAGCGTCTTGATACTTCTCGGCTAGTTTTTGACAAAATGCCCCAAAAAAATATAGTCTCTTGGAGTTCAATGATTGGTGCATATGCGCAAAATGGGCATTATGAAGAAGGAGTGTCACTGTTCTCACAGATGTTGGGTGAAGGAATCAGACCAAACAGGGCTGTTATGTTAAATGTTATGGCATGTGTAAATAGAGGAAATGAGGCTGATGATATATGCAGAGTTGTGATAGATAATGGACTTGATTTTGATCGATCTGTCCAAAATGCAGCAATGGTAATGTATGCACGATGTGGGAGAATTGACATTGCTCGAAGATTCTTTGATGGAATCCTTGAGAAGGATTTGGTGTCTTGGGCATCCATGATTGAAGCTTATGCTCAAGCTGATTTGTCTCTTGAAGCCTTAAAGCTCTTTAAACAGATGATATTACAAAGAATTTTACTTGATTCGGTGACCCTTTTGAGTGTGATTCGTGCTTGTTCAAATTTAGCATCTTTCCAGCATGCACACTGTGTTCATGGGATCATTACTCGTAGATTTTACAAAAACCAAATAGCACTTGAAACTTCTCTAATCGATCTCTATGTAAAATGTGGAAGTTTGGTATATGCTAGAAAATATTTTGATAAGATGCAGGAAAGAAATATAGTCTCATGGAGTACATTAATTTCAGGATATGGAATACATGGCAATGGTAGAGAAGCGCTCTACCTATTTGATCAGATGAAGGCCTCAATAAAGCCAGACCATGTTGCATTTTTGTCGGTCTTGTCTGCCTGCAGTCATGGTGGATTGATTGTCGAAGGATGGGAATGCTTCAATTCCATGAGTAGAGATTTTCAGGTTACACCAAGACCTGAACATTATGCATGTATGGTTGACCTCTTGGGTCGAGCTGGTCGACTAAATGAAGCCCGTGATTTTATTGAGAGAATGCCTACAAGGCCAGATACTGGTGTCTGGGGAGCCTTGCTTGGGGCATGTAGAATTCATTTAAATGTAGAACTAGCTGAAGTTGCTGCAAAATATTTATTTGAGTTAGATGCAGATAACCCTGGTTGGTATGTTCTCTTGTCCAATATTTACTCATCGTCAGGCAAAAGAAATGATGCTGATAGGGTTAGAGCTCTAATGAAACGAAGAGGGGTGAGGAAAATTGCTGGCCATACAATTATAGAGATTGAAAACAAGGTCTATACTTTTGTGGCTGGGGATCAGTCAAAACCCCAAACTAATTTGATCTATACAGAGTTGGAGAAGATGATAAATAGAATTCGAGAAGTTGGGTACGTGCCTGATCTGAACTTTGTATTGCATGATGTGGAGGAAGAGATGAAGGAGAAGATGTTAAATGTGCATAGTGAGAAGCTGGCAATTGTTTTTGGGCTATTAAATACAAGACCTGATAGTGTCATTAGAATAAAGAAGAATCTTAGAGTTTGTGGGGACTGTCATACGGCTACCAAGTTTATCTCTAAGGTTACAGAAAGGGAAATCATTGTTAGAGATGCTCATCGATTTCACCATTTTAAGGAAGGAGCATGCTCTTGTGGAGATTATTGGTGATGATATTTCAGTCTGATTTCTAGTGATGGATTTTTTTGTAATGAAGATGAGAAATGCTGCTAAGATTAGGTGAGAACTCAAACAAGCATGACCAATAAATATGTTAGGTAATTTTGAGAAAGCTCTCATCCCTCTTTTTGTTACATTCTTTAGGAAGCTTTCCATTTTGAGCTCTCCTTCTTTTGAATAAAATACCTTATTTTTCAAAACAGAAAAGAGAAAGCTCTCATCTTTCCTAGGATGCTGGCTGGTCAGGATTCTCCATGTTAAAGATGTGATGATGTAGATTTAACATGACCACTTATTAAGAGATTTTTTCTGTGGGCTAACTAAAATAAATTTTTTATACGTACTTCCATCAAAAGTTGCAAATTTGGGGGTACTATTATCAAAAAACTTTTATCTCCGTTCATGCCAGGAGATGTTGGTCATGTTGGGATAATGCTTGATTGGCCTTGAGTTGAATTATAGATCTTTTGTATCTAACAACCTCAGTTTTAGAACAATATCTTATACGTATTCCTTATGTACTACAAGTCCCCCACCCCTCTCCCCGCCTTTTAATTAATGTTATATAATATATGATTGCTCCTGTTGTTTCCCAATAATGATTGGAATTGGAATAGTGCATGTGGGTTCGTTATACCTCCTTTTTGAGTCAGGACATTTAACACTTCTTACTATGTTGTAGAAGCAAGGTATAGACTGAAAAGAATTAAAAAAGGAAAAAAGGAGAAGAAGCAAGGTATAGACAAAAATGCAAGGCACCTGTGTCTTTTATCATGGATTTGTTCATAATCTCCATGATCTATTTTAAGCTCTTCTCAGAAAAAGGGGAAAGTGACCCCACTTGTTTAAACCGTTGTTTGAAATAAAAATTATCTTGTGAAATACTCCAGATGTTTTATTTAAGCCTGATCTATGTCTAGATAATAAAATTTTCTAGTGAATTATGCTGGATATTTTACCAAAAGCTTGATCTTTTAGGTGTGGTTTGGTATTGGGTGATTCTCTTGCATGTACTCAAGTCATCAAGGCCAGCCTGGGTAGACTTTAAGGGAAAAGATCTAACTGCATAACTGAGTGGATTTCTTAGTTGAAACAGTCTAAATTAGAAAATTAAATTGATTAGGTATGGGCTGTATGGCTAGACATGGCAAAACGGGTCAGAAAATTCTGACCTGACCCGACCCGAAAATACCCGACCCGAACCCGATTTTTTTTGACTCGAAGCAAAAACGGGTTGACCCTTGACCCGACCCGCGACCCGACTCTGAACCATTTTTAAAATTTTTTTTTTTTTGGTAAAAAAAAAATAGCAAAATTAAAACAATATTGGTTTAATTGTTTATTGTAAACTTTAAGGACACAATTGATACATTTACATAACTGTATGCAAATTAATTGAAAGATAAATGCATGTGGTTGAGCATTTTGTAATGAGTAAAGATTTTTAGATATCAAATAGCAAAGTACATGCTAAGATAATCTGTAGAGTTAAAAACACAGATTTAAAATTGTAGACGTGTGAGAAACATTCACAAGTGTGAAAATAGTGAAGCCAAAGTATCAAATTAGCATAAATTATGAATGCTTAGACCTATTTTTTAACAATTTATGTCCAAAATAAACGGATTTTCAAAATAAATTATGATATTTCTTAGAGTATGTGTTGCTTAACAATGATATGATATTCATAAAAAAGACCATGTGTAAATAAGTAAGCAATCAAACTTTAATGTATATCTCAAATTGAAATAGAGTGTCAACCACAATTGATAATAGATTATAAAATTAAATTTCAAGATTGCAAATTTCTTATATGTTTTTATTTTTTATCAACTGAGTTATCCAATAAATCATTTGTAATTTTGTTTTATGTTTTGGGATGTTGATATTGTGTAGAAATAAAACTTGTGTATTTGTTTTACTTATTTTTGTGTTATTTTGTTTTAGATAGCAATGTTAGGATTTGTATAATTTTAAAATTATTAAATAAGTATTAGTAAGTTTAACTGAGTTCATTCTTAATATAAGTGGTGAATTCAAAATAATGCATTTTACATTAAGTAATTTGTTGCATAACTTTCCAAATAGCAAATACGTGTTTTTTTTTAATGAAAAAAAAAAAAAAATCGTGTGAAAAATACAGGTCAACCCAACCCAACCCGATCTGAACCCGATTGACCCGAACCCGATTTTAACCCGCTTAAAATGACCCGTTTTTGACCCGTGACTCGTTTGACCCGCAACCCGATTGACCCGCAACCCGATTGACCCGACCCGAACCCAACTCGACCCGCCCGTTTTGCCATGTCTATCTATGGCTTGATATTTTCTTGAAATAGACTGAATTTGACTATTTGTTTCTGTAACTAAGAGCCTTGTAACTCAAGTAGTACTTTCTGGTGTTTCTAATTGAGATGTTTAGGGTTCAAATACCCCCGCCCCTAGCTATTAAATTTTTTATGGGTCATGTTAACAGGGTGCCCTTAGGGCAATTGTTAATAAATTATATTAAGAAAGTTTTTAACACCACTTTCATAGGAAGTATAAAAAGTTGTCAAAAAAAATTAATTGCTTTATCATTTTTCCATAAAATGTTTCTAAAAATAGTTCTTAAACCAATGTCTTTAAAGCATTTGTTAACATTTTCCATTATTTATTTATTTTATAAACTGTCGATTTAAGATACTATCCTAAAGGTCTCAGATAATTTTTTCCCTCTTAAATATCAATTTAAGCTACTATATTGGAATATCAATAATTTTTAGTTCAGCCTGCACAGGAACTGGTTCAGTGATGTGGTCCTAAACAAGATCATTTTTTTTTCCTCCTGTTCCTGATGGAATTTCTGATATGTGAACTCATTCTTGTTTTTCTGAGGATCTATTACTGCAACTCTGTAATGTGAATCAATAATTCTATTATGCATCAGCCATATATAGCATGCCTCAATGTGTACGAGATATTTCTTCCATGTGTGTAGGGAAGCCAGAATGGTCATTCCCTTGAAGACATTATGTGGAAATTATGTTGTTTAAAGAAGAATTAGGGGTCTGTTTAATTTATGTATATTGCATATCTTTGAGCAAGTAAATGTCAGGCATGTGCCTTTTCTTACATGAAATCTCGTCCATAAATCTTCGAGAAGTACTATTTTCGTTGTTTATGTACTTATTTTTAGGGTGCTTAAGAAATTGGAGTTTTGATCTTTTTCAAATTGTGGCATGAAAGTCTAAGGTTGAAGTGATATCTAATTATCTGAATAATACCTTGCTACCAATCTCTTGTATTTGGGGTTTGAATCAGGTTGTGCTCCTCCAATTGATAGATCCTGGGGGAAAAAACACCTCATCTTTGGGGGAGAAACTATATTCATTTTTGGGATTTTCTTGCTGAGAGCACCCAAGGAGTACTAGTAGTTCAAGCTTGAGCATACTGTAAAACAATTCTTTTATGGACACAACTTTTGTTACAATTTGTTGAGTGGTGGAGAATCACTTTTACATGAATCTACCACTCTTTTCCATCACCACCGACCATCCATCCCCACCACAAGATATAGAGGAGGAGGAGGACGAGGGCAGCGAAGAAGCCTATTCTCTCATACCAAATCCATTACAATGCTTCACAAAACTAATACATACTCTTCCAAGCAGACTTGATATACAACTCTTGGACCACTCTCTTCTCACCTATCTCTTGCTCTCTCTCCATTCTCCACGAGTCCTATAACCGAGCTGAGGAGACCAAAGACACTGTGGAATCCACAATCCACAAAGTTCCCTCCACCATCTGTACTTGACTAAGAAATTAAGAAAATCCTCTCAAAGAATCATGTATCTGTACTTGACCACTTGTAGATACTTTTTGATTCAGAAAAAAGACACTAGCTATTATGATATATTGATTTTACCTTTCTCAATCTTTTTTTTTTTTAGTTAAGATGAAGTTATCATTTCAATAACTTAAATTTGTATTTCTTGTCTACTAGGGAAGGCTCATTCAAGCAGGCCAAATTTGCTCCAAAAGGCTCTTCAAACGATAACTTAAAATATTTGGCATGTGTTTCATGCAACTAAGTATAATTCCCTTTAAAGAGCGATACGCATGTGGTACTGTCTGTGGTACCTTCAATTTTAATATTATCCATGTGTTCTGTCACCTATCTTTAACAAGTATTGTACAAAAAATAATAATAACCCCAAGAGATTCGTCTAATGGTTACCAAGGACTAATGAGAGTTTGGATTCAAAAATCTAAAGTCTTAGGTTGTAGGTTGCGTTCGAGATTTGATGAAAAACTAACTTATTTTACTTTTTAGCTTATTTTTCTCCTAAAATAAGTCCCATTGCACTGTTAATGTTGGCCCGGGAATTGTGTAAAAAGCTAGCTTCTTTTTTGTTCATATTATGGTATTTTTTGTCAAAATCTAAAAACTTCTTGTTATAATTACCATTAACATTATGGTATTTTTTTGGTAACTCTAATTGATGATTTTGATGAAATATGTATCTTAATTATGATATAACAAACTTGATAGTAAATTATAGCTAAGCCAAAAAAAATTAGTTATTATTATTGTTGTTGTTAAATATTTATGTTTCATGTTTGGAAGTCATTTTGTGTATCCAAGCATTACAATAGGGTTAAAATTACACAAATTTTTTTTCTACAGTTCTTTCAGCAAAAAAACAATCAGCTAGCTTTTTTTTTTTTTTTTTTTTTTTTTTTTTTTTTTTCTACAGTACTTTCAACAAAATTTTTTCAGTTTTAGCTAAATTAGCGGTTTCTAAATGGACCCTTAATTAGCATTTTGGGGTCACTCCATGTAACTATTTGATGTATATTGGGCAAAAGGACTTTACATTCTTGAAGAAATTCTCGAAGAGTTTTGGATACCCACATTAGGCAGGGGTGGCTCCACTTGGAGTCTAGGGGGTTCAAATGAACCTCCTGAATTGTCCCTTTTTATTTTAATATTTAATATGTTGGGTAAATTTCAAGTTTAGTCCTTATCATTTTTGCTAAATGTCAATTTGTTCCCTAACATTTCAAATGTGTGAATTTAGTTTCTAACCTTTTGTTATTGGGTCAAATTGGTCCTTACTGTTAAGTGATGGATGAAAAATGCTGACATGGCTAACAATCAAAATAAAAAATAATTTTTACGCCAAATCAGATTGTCACGTGTATGACTTACTAAGATTATTATTATTATTATTTTATATATATAAAAAAACAGCTTAATAAAGGTTTCACGTTGGGATCAAAATCCCTAAATCAATCACGCCCATGGCCCCATTCTCAATCTGCTACACGTTTTGGTCCAGAGAGGAGAACGTGAATCTTGAAAACACATTTAGCAGATATGCTCAAACAATGCCAGACAACCTCACGCTTGAAGAGATTTAGGACATGAAAGAAGGGAATTGAGTTGCAATTGACTTCTTTGGATGGTTATGATCAGAGCCCTCTATTAACCTCTTTTATCTCCAACTCAAATGTTTGCCTTTATGGAATTTTTATCTACAAGGTATGGGTATTGTTTGTGTGGGTGAAACAGATTGAGTTTGGGGGCGTGATTGATTTAGGGATTTTGATCCAAATGTGAGACCCCTTAGTTTTTATTTTCATTTTTTTAAGTTTAATTAGCACACTTGGCATTTGAGTTATCATAAAAATTATTTTTCATTTTAACTGTTAGCTGCGTCAGCATTTCTTATCCATCACTTAACTGTAAGGACTAATTTGACCCAATAACGAAAGGTTAAGGACTAAATTGACATTTAGCAAAAAGAATAGGGACTAAATTTGTAGTTTATCCTAATATGTTTTACTTTTTTTTTTTTTTGGGTTTTGACCCCATAAAATTAAAATTTGAATACATCGACCCTAATTTTTTTTTAAACCTAGCTAAAATAAGTTTGAATATGATCCTCATAACAATATCTTAGTCTTTTTAAACACAAAAAAAGGCCAATAACAAACCAATTTGATCTAAAATCTTGAAAAAAATTAATAAGCCTAACAACAAAAGTGGAAATTTGCTAATCTTAAACCTTAGAAAAAGCACATTTAGATCTTAATAAATTTGAAATAAATCAATCAAATGAGAGATCAATGGATGAATGATTGTTTGGCTGTGTACATTGAAAGAGATGTAACTCGTAGGATTAATAATGAAGACGTCATGCAACAATTTCAAAATATGAAACATTGTAGAAAGCAATGTGTTTTTAGCTTTATATTTTTGTTTTTTGTTTTTTTGTGATGTCGATATATTCAAGTTCTCTTTTGTTTTAAATTTTGTATAATTTATGTTTCTTATTGATCCCCATAAAAAATAATCTTGAACTTTCCACTAACATTAGGGGGAAGAGTAATGCTAGAGATACAAATTTTTTTACAAATTGCTGATGTGGTGAGTAATTATTGATAAATAAAAAAGTGATGTTAATGGTGAGCTTAGATGAAAACCAATAAGAAATTAGCTACATCAATAATTGTAAAAATGTTGTAAAATAGTTTGTAGCAGTAATATTACTTTAGGGGAAAAAAACCAAAGCTTTTGACAATTATTATCAATAATTTTGAATTTAATAGTTATAATGATAATAGTTAGAAGAATTTTGATAAATTATTATTATTATGAAAGGAATAATTTTATTATAACAACAAAAAGGAGAGACTCAGCCTATCCAACCAGCTGAGACTCCTTAATAACAAAACAAACACCAAGCGTTCCTCTCCAATCTCTAGCCACTACCATTATAGCTGAATTTACTTTCCAGAGAGCAGCATCACAATTCAATTAAATTAACCTGGTTCTGTACAGGTTTGACTCAATTCCTATTAATAATTGTGTGGTTAAAAAATTTGAATAGAGTGATATATAGTTTGAAGCATAGATTTCTATCATTTTTGGTTACGCTTTCAAGTGGCTTGAAGAATAAATTGCGCAAAACAATTTTCTGTTGCTGAAGATCTATCTATAATCTGTATAGAACTCCTTTTTTTTTTTTGGTGTTGTGGAGAGGGTCTGTCCATATAGAACTTCGATCAAAGAGTATTGACGTTAGAAATCAGGGTAAGTTCAGTTTGAATTCTCTATATATGTTATATCCTGGGCCTATACCCAATTTATCAAGAAGCCCAAAGTGCAATCTTCACGGAGCTGTTTCAAATCAATCTTAGAAGAGGTTTTCACATGACCATGAGATCCATGTACTATAAAAAGAAGGATGTACGGTATATAGTAAATGTATAAAATAATTATTGATATTAGAAGCTTCCTAATTATTTTAATAAAAACCTTATATAATCCAAGCATTGAAGGCTACAGAGCCATCAACCTTTCTTAAACTTGACAATTTTCATCTAGTGGTATCTTTCCACAATTTCAAACATTTTGTTTCATTTTTTGTTTTGTTTTGTTTTAGGTATTTATATTTTTAGAATATTTTGTTTTAGGTGCTTAAGGATAATATTAAACTAAAAATAATTGTAAGTCTATATAAAAAAAAATTAAGAGTGATGTTACATTATAAATTAATTACCAATTATATATATATATATATACACACACACATATACAGAGAGACTGAGAGAGAGAGATTTTATAAATTAATGTGTTATTTTTTAATCACAATATAAAATAATAATTAGTAAATATATTTATTATTAGCACAGGAAGTGAAGTAAAAAGGGTTGGAGAGCTTATAAAAAAATCCAAATGATTTTTTTTAAGAAAAATTCCTAATGAATCATTACGAGAAAAACTGTTTTTTTTTTCCTAGTGAGTCAACGCATTTTTTATATATAACAATTCAATGGTTATAGTGGGATATGAGTGATTTCACCTTAGATATCTTCATTAGAAATACCAAAAAATGTTAACTAGTTGAACTATAAGGTTTTTAGCAGTGTGTCAGCACATTTAGGGCCCGTTTGTTACCGTTGTTAAACAACAGTTTTCAGTGTTTAAACAATATTACACGTATTTTCACATACTTTTTCACCCACACGTATTTTCAAAAAATACAAATAATTTTACTAGAAATCTTTTATCAAACAGGCTCTTAGCTTCCCAATATAAGTGATGAAGTACCCAGTCATTGATGTGATTCAAGTAAACATAGACTTGCATCATTAATATGGGCTCAAAGGAGAATTCAGCTTATAGCCATTACTAGTTAACAAAAAGACGATATTTTCACATCCAACTCAACCTCCAAAGGGTTTGGTTGACAAGTGCCCTTAAGGCATTTATTAATTGACTATTTTAAGAATGTTTTGATACTACTTTATAGGAAATATAAAAAGTTGTCAAAAAAATCAGTTACTTTTTCTTTTCCCATAAAATGTTTCTAAAAATATTTCCTAAACCAATGCCCTTAAGGCATCAATTAACTTTTCCCAATTTTTAATACGAAGATTTAGATTAGCTGTAACATGAGCCTATTCCTCATCACTCACAATTTTGGCTGATCCCACTATCCTAACAAAGCTCTTAAAGGCCAAGCCTGGGTTCCCAATGGAAGATCCATCTATGTTAGGATTAACTACGGAACAA
Organism: Notholithocarpus densiflorus; assembly: GCA_030021035.2. NCBI lineage: Eukaryota > Viridiplantae > Streptophyta > Magnoliopsida > Fagales > Fagaceae > Notholithocarpus > Notholithocarpus densiflorus. The sequence continues at coordinate 669,792 of JARYZH020000148.1, forward strand.
AATTCAACAACTTTTCCAACACACAAAGAAACTAGCCACAATTCAAATGAGAGAGAGAGAGAGAGAGAGAGAGAGAGAGAGAGAGAGAGAGAGAGAGAGAGAGAGAGTTAAGGTCAATCATGTGAATCGGGAATATAACAGAGTTGCTCATGAGTTAGCTTATTTGGCTAGGCGAAGTGAAGACACGCAGGTGTGGAGAGGAGTTCTCCCTAGGGTAGTGTAGGATATTGTTCAAGCTGATTGTTCTAAATTTCAACTTCTCTTATATATTTTTATTGGATGTGAATTTTGAAAATCTAATCGTTGGATTGTATGTTCTTTATATTTTTAACACACTTGTCAAATTTCATTCAAATCGGATGTTATTTACTATTTGATCAGTGAACTTATTTTTTATGCATAATTTTTTACCACAAAAACTTGAAATTTAAACATGTCATTAATACCATAGTTATTGATTTTTGATATTTTCGAAAATTTTCAAGCATGAAGGATATAATAAGAATATGCAATCTAACGGTTAGATTTTCAAAATTTAGATTCAATAAAAAGATATAGGAGGAGTTTGAAGGGTTTCTCTCCAAACTAGTTTGGAGATAAACCTTTTCCCCTTAGAGCCTATGATAGTATTCATTAGGTTTCATGGAGTCCATATTTAAGCCTTTGGTTAATTTCAAATAACAAATAGCTTAACTATGAATACAAATTTACTGTCTCATTTTATGCTTTATTAAATGCAATATGTTTTATTTCTCACACACACATAAATTGTTTTTTCATTTTAGAGTCTTGTTATTTTTTAAGGAAAGAAAAAAAAAATGATATTTAACAAATTATGATTGGTGGAACATAAGGAACTCAGAACTAATAATTATTGGGTGCTCTCGAAGCACAGTGACATGATACTCATTTATCTCACATTCATGGTAGATCTATCAATGAATTTAATTAGTAGGATCCACTATAAATGTGAAAGAAAGAAGCATTACGTCATCGTGTTTTGAGAACACCTAATAATTATTCGAAAGTTGTAATTGATACGCAACCACTTATCACATTACAATTTTGGCAAAAAAGATTAAGGTCCTACAATCAATTGATCATTGTCAGCTCGATTTCTTTTGTCATGTTAAGATAGATTTCACATAATCACGGGAATCATAACAGTTAAGCAAAGCAAGCTGTGAACCTGAGCTTTTTAAAGCAACTGGATAATGGGATATCCAAAGTGGGTGAATAAAAACAGAAGTACATTAAAAATGCACGTGAAGAATTTTACAAGATCACCCAAGTATACTTTAATTATATAATCAAATCCTATTCAATAAATGGTCAGAAAAGATGCATGTTTTTTATTTTTTATAGAATCAGTAAAAGATGCATATTGTATAGTATAATACACGTACACGTACATACATTTTTTTTTTAGTTCTTATTTGTTACACGAAACGAAAACAATCTAATATATATATATATATATATATATATCTACTTTTATAATTAAAATATAAAACATGCACTAAATTTTTAATTATAATATTTATTCAAAATACCGAAAATTTTCTAAGTTTTAATATTCCTAACAATATCTTAATATTTTATTATGCTAAGTAATATGTTGTATATATGATAATTTTTTAAATACATACAAACACATGTGTGCACACATAAATTTATCAAATGTGTTTTATATAATTTGAATAAAGTTTATACATACATGCATACACACATACACACGTGCATGTGTTTTTGTGTGTGTGTGTGAGTATGTGCACGCATGGGTGTAAAGTGTAAACACATCATGTATGTATATGAATTTTGTCCACCTCCTTGGAATCAAATCTTAACTCCCCCATTACCTATGAGACTATGCTGTCTGAAAAATTTAAGTTTTTTTATTTAAATTTATTTTGGAAAATCTACATATTTGAGAAAGATTACTTTTGCTATCAGATTTCTTATTATGAAGTACGAAATATAAGGAATTGAAAAATGTTGGAAAATGGTTTTCACACGTGTTTGGGTGGCTATTTTTAACCAAAATCAAAGTGAAACCTACATGTCCTTTAAGGGTTTGAGTTGAGATGTGTTCTCCTATGTATAGAAATTAACGTCAATTGATTATTTGCCTAAAACCATTAAGGAGTGAATGAGAAATTAGACTCGTATAATACCTACTTGAGCATGGTTTAAAGTATTAAAGTAGTAAAATCCTTGAGTTTCAAATAGTTAATGAATTTGACTTTCGGTGGATTTATATATAATTTGGTTATTGAGTTGGGGCTAAGGGGCACCCATTTTAGTGGAGGGAGAAAGACCTACCCTATGGGCGTTCCACTACACATGCACTTATTGTCCTTACTCCTTAGCATGTTGAAGCAAGTTGGGCTGGGTATCTTTGGGCGAGTCCATCCAGTATCAAATCTTTATTTTGTGTATGTTTACTATGCATGTCCGAACAGTGGAACAATGTGTATGTTTTCTGTTGCACATTTTCTAAATTGGTGCAAATATTTCTATAAATAGGGAGTCCCTCTTTTCATTGAGAGAGAGAGAGAGAGAGTTTTTTGCAGTGCACAAAGATTATAATGCTTCTTTTGTGTCCTGTTGATTATTGTATTTTAGGAGACAAATGTTCATATGAGTCTCAAAGTATCACTGATGAAATAGTGTGATGGGTGAAATTTATCTTAAGAAGAAAATGTCCAAACAGTAGCTTCGATCATATTTACATTTATTATTTTGCATTCATCTCGTTTGTGAACAGGGCTGGCTTTTGCCTTATGCAAGTTTGGCAACCAGTTTAGGCCTTAAAATTTTAACCAATTAGGTTAGTTCTTTGATTAAAAATAGTTTATTTTGTAAAATGTATTAATTACACCCCAAATTATAGCCAATAAATAAAGAACAAATTAAAAATAAGAAAATTGGGAAAGAATGTTCCTATTTAGGAGTAATAAATTATCCTAGAAAGATTAACATAGATAAAAAAAGATTATAAAAAAAAGAAGAATATATTAATTCTCTTTGCGTCCCATAAGCTTAAATCTCTTTGTCTTTCTTTTCCTCTCAACAAAATAGATCAAAACATAAAACCCCTAAAAAAAAAAAATCAAACCTCATTTATTTAATTTATTTTTTTGGTCAATATCGCTAGAAAAATTGTCTTTTCTTTTAGGGCAAGTTTGCGTTTGTTGCGTTTTTTTTTTTTCAGGTGAGCGCTTCTTGCACTGTTCATTGTCCATGAACAGTGAATTTAGGCATGTGAACAGTAAAAATTTTGTGAACAGTAATTTTATTATTATTATTTTATTGTTTTCAGTTTTCAGTTTTCAGTTTTCAGCCAAATAAGTTGTATCCAAACGGACCCTTAATCTTTATTTGTATTTGATGAATCTGCTTTGCGTCAAACTCTCCATTCTAGCCATTCCCTTTAGGTAACTTGTTTGACTATTTCTGCTTGTGTTGCGTGGCCTTTATTGGTTTTGGTGTTTCGATGACTTTATTGATGGCGTGTTCAACTTTACTTTATGAGTTTATCTGGCAATGGAGTCCGAAATATGTGGTACACACGGGCACTTAATTTTGATTTTTGATTTTTTTTAGGTTCAAGTGAAATATGTGGTTGGCGTTTTATTATCTCTGTCTCTTTTATTTTATATATTTAATTTAATTTAAATAATATGACCATTACCACTTACTTTGTTTATACTAGTTGTTGACAGCAACAAATAATTGTGTATCAGATAAATATATTATATAATTAATTACTACTAAATAAATTTCTAATCAAATTAACTTAAGAAAAATATAATTTCATTATAATTTTTTATTATTTATTTAGATTTTTAATAGTGTTGTTCCTTTTAGTAGTATTATATTATAAAATTTAATTTATTAAGTGATGTGACGAATACACTTTTATTGTTTTTATTTATGTAGGTTGAGACTATAAGATACTTTCATAGTTAAATAGGGCTACAATAGTACATTTTATAAATTAGGTTCTTTTGCTCTATGCTTCAAGTTTTTATTTTTTATTTTTATTTTTTAAATTTAGTTATTATAATTATATAGATAGAGTTTTTTTTGGAAAAAAAAAATATTTACGTATATAAAATGTCTCATTTTAATTTTCGCCTTAGGCTCTAACATAAGCAGCTCGTGTTTGTGAGTATATTTAATTGTTTATAAGTATTTATGCATTGAACATAAGTTGTTTGTTGTTATTGTTCATAGAATTAGAAGAGAAAATTATTTTGTGAAATATTTCCAAGAAAGTTCTTGAACCGATCTTTCTCCTTGGATCAAATTGAGGGTCTTGGTACCGTACAAGAAAAATCAGATTAGATGGAGGTGAAACACTTGTTCGCGTACACATATGACCCATACTCACAAACAACGAAAGTTGGCAACCTGCCATCACCTAAGATAATTAATGAAACAATATTGCTGGAGGGAATTTGGGAATATATATATAAATATATATATATATTTTTTTTCTTTTGGCAATAATTTGGTATAGTTGTTAATCATCTGTATCCATAATTTCAATGGTCGGTATGCTTTCATTCAAACTTTTCAGTATTAAATGCTCGAGTCGCTTCTCAAAAAAAAAAAAAAAAAAAAAAAAATGCTCGAGTCTAACCTTGGATGTTAGGAAACTCTTAAAAAAAAAAAAGAAAAAAAAGAAAAAAACCATCCTCTTAAATGCCTGCATAAGTTGGTTCCCATTCATCCATCAAAACAGATTTGTTTAGATGATGGAAAGCTGAAATCCCTAACCCAAAGCTTCTCTAATCATAACTATCTGTGTTTCATGGACTTCTACGACCCTGTAATAAACAACAATTGAAGTTGATTTAGAATATATGGAGCCATGAAAATAAGAGCTCGCCACGTATCGAAAAGTCAAAGAAGACTCATTCTCTATTGAAAAGAAAAACAAATGAGAATGATGCCGGATCAATTGGATAAATAGCTTTGCAAATCATTCTTGAATAATCTATGAATGAGAGGCATGCATCTTGAAAAAAATGCTAATGTTGCTTTCTTTCATTTTAAAAAGGCAATATTTTTGACTAACCATTGTCCATTCATTGTAATCCAAATATAAAAATTTCTTTAATATATAAACATCTTTATATGTCAATTTTTTTTTTGGAAACTAGTACTATTAATTTTTATTTCAACTATAAAAAACATAAATTCAAGTTTAATTGGAAGTTTGCTACTTACCATTGGACCACATGTTGGAAAACGGAGAGAAACCAAGGAAGAAGAATGAATTGAAGTAGGCTTGGAAGGGCACAGTAATCACTTTTAATTTTCAAGACAAATATTTGCCAACCCTCGAATGAATTTATTAAAGAGTTATAGCCAAAGCGTTTCCCGTGCATAGCTAAGCCTGAAATGTTTCTCAAAAAAGAAAAAGAAAAAGAAAAAGAAAAAACTAAGCCAGAATTCTACATATAGCAAATACAAAGAATTCTATGAATTTATTTGAAGGTTCCAATTATGTGTTAGTTTGCAATTGATTAACTCAAACACCATACCACACAAAGTAAAATACACTATCAAAAAAATTAAGTAAAATATGTAGAGACAACGATGTAGTAACCTAGGGAAAGTTAATGGAACAACATGTCCCACATTAAAAACTATTGGTAAGGTTTAACCAATCAACCCTAAGGTAAAACAAAATCCATTAAACTAGAGGGAAAGTTTTACAATAGGTTTAATTCCAAATCTACTACTATCTCATGTAGTACTTATTAATGTGACTCCACGTTACTCTGTATCCCATGGACTCTTCTATTCTAGACTTTGTTGAATGTAACCTCTTGCTCACGACTTCAAGTACACACCTGAAGATTTGTAATGACAACTTTAATGTGATTGGGTTGTAGCAATTTCTGCTTTAGAATTTGAATTGGAACTCCGGTTGATGCTTCAAGGTAGTTGGAAAATCTCCAATGCTTGTATACAAAACATGGCCCTCCAAAAGTCTTGAAAAATTTGCCCTAAGATTGCTTTTATACTTGACTTGCAAACCATAAAACTCTAGATCAAATGGTTGAATGAAAATAGAACCAAAAAATTGAAACCACATGAATCTCAACAGGTCAAGATTTAGGCTTTGATGGGTCGAGGTGAAATTGAGTTGGAGTTGAGATTTCAAAGACTTTGGATCTTTTGTTACTTAAGCCTTAGCTTGTCTTGTACTTGAACTTGACTTCAAACACACTCAAAATATACTAAGGCTGCGTTTGGTTCGATGTAAATCGAATTCCGAGTGTAAAATGAATGCGGGAGAAAATGAATTCCCGTAAGGAAATTAAAATCCGGGCGTTTGGGTGTGCAATGGAAAATAGTTCGGAAAACGATTTCTAGTGTTTGGTAACATTCTGAAAATGCTATTTTTCTACAAATTTTTCACATTTTCTCAGCCATTTTCTCAGCTTCCAAACAAATTTATAATAGAAAATTGCAAGATATAAACTTTTTAAAGAAACAAAAATCAAAATAAAACCATTAGACTTTCAAACTCGGTCAAACAGAGAGGGGGAGGAAGAAAGAGTGAGAGATTGAGGGAAAGAGAGTGGTAGATTGAGAGAGGTTGAAATCGGGTCAAGGCTCTGATCTGTGTTTGGCGGTGACTTTTCAATCTGTAAAACTTGATTTGAAGGTATGGGTTGGTTCAAACGAGGGATGGGTCGATGGAGGTGGGTCGGTGAGGACGAGGATGAGGGATGGGTCGGCGGAGGACGAGAACAAGGGATGGGTCGGCGGAGTGGCTTGCATGCGACAGTGGGGCTGTGTGTCGAGGGGTGGTTTTGGGCATCCTAGCGAGGATGGGTTTGAACAAGGACGGCGATCTGATCGGCAAGGATGTGCTTGGGTTCTTTAGGTGGAGTGTGCTTGAGCTCTCTCTCTTCGGGTGTGTATTTTCTGGAAATTTGTTGAAGGTAAAATAAGAATGGAAATGGTTTTGCGGGTGAGAGGGGTTATTTTACGGTCAACGTGTATTCGAATTTCTGTTTGACCGAATTTTCTGTAGCTACCAAACACACAAAAGGCTGTAAAATAATTTCTTGAAAGCGTTTTCACCTGAAACAAACGCAACCTAATATTCCTAATGTTGGTTACACAAGGTCACAGTTTGTCAACTTAGTCCTTTGAACTCAGCACGTTTGTAGTTATTTAGTTTAACAATAAAAACGTCCTTCAGTGTTTTCTCCAAAAAAAAAAAAAAAAAATGAAGAAGATACTAACTGAGGTAACTAGGAATAAAGAAGCTAATTTTATGCCTCATTGCATTTTCTTTATATTCCGATTTCCAAGTGTACTAGCAATTACTTTTTTTTAGAGGGTAAAAGTTAAAACCCAAGACACATAAAAAAAGAAAAGAAAAAAAGAGACATAATGAATTATTAAATTAATAGTGGGCGATAAAAAGAGAGGAAGAAAGGAATAGTATTAGCCATAAAATGAAAATTTTGAGACATAATAAAATTTTGAGCATGTATGAATATTGAATATACTTGGGTAATTTGGATTAAGAAGGAGAAAAAAGAAAAGTGGAAGAGCGTAGAATATAATTTACTAAAACGTTAATAACCTGATGTGACTATTTATTAGTCTGATAATTTGATGTGATTATTTATTTATTTATTTTTGTTTGCTGAATATGTAGCTATTTATTTCGTAAACGTGTTACTCAGTCATTGGTTTGTCTTACTAAATAAGCACACTGATGAGGTAGGTTTGCTGCAAGTGCAGCTACTTTTACGGCAACGAGTGAGTTTATTAATTAATAGCGACATTTGGGTTCGGATTATGATTGTTTTATCTCAGCCGCCTCTTCAAAATGGATATATAGATAGATAAGACTTTTCGAAAAGGACAAAACTTGTTACGCCTGTCTGCAATTTTATTGGAAATAACTATCAAACCTTTTTTTTTTTTTTGACTGAACTATCAAAACTTTACTGCCTTCTGATAAAGTTTTTTATTTATTTATTATTATATTTATTTATTATGGAATTAGAGATCTGAATATTCTAAAATTATATATTTTAAGAGTTCATTTTTTGTATTTTCAACAAGGCATTCAGAGTTAACTGGTTTAAATTAGCTCAATTAATAAATATTTTATTATCAAATAAAATATTTAGATATTCTGAATATGTATTTCAAAAATTTTGTAACTGAAGTGATATATTTTTTTTAATTTTAATTTATGAGAATTAAAGTGGTATTTGATGTTTTTAACAAAAACATTTAGATTACAAATCCTCCCACCCAATTATCGATTTATAATAAAATAAAAAGAAAAAAAAATCTAAAATATGTATGAAAAAAATGGTAAGAAACTAACAAATTAGATAGTGAAAATTTAAAAAAATAAAATCTGAGATTATCCAGTCCAATTTATTAATTGTTACTATTTCTATTTAGGAAAAGTTAACAGATAGGAACTACTATTTCTAATTGAAAAATAAAAACTAACGTTTTTTCACAAATTTTTATATTTTTTAATTTTTTTCTAAAATGGTCTATTAATAAATTTTTTTAAGAATATAGTAAATTGGACCCTTTCATATTCTAATAATTTTTTTTTTTAAAAATGTCTATTAATAAATGTCCTAAAAATATAATAAACTGGACTCTTTCATATTCTAATAATTTTTTTTTTAAAAAAAAATGTCTATTAATAAATTATCTAATAATACAATATATTATTTTTTAAAAGAAAAAACTCTAAGAATACAGTAAACTGGACCCTTTCATATTCTAATAACGGTTAATTGGGTGGATAGACATTGTCTGCCAGTCAGATAAGAAATTCCAAAGAGAAACGTATTTATCTCCCAACCCACATGTTGTCTATATAAACTCCAGTCTCACTGATATCTCAATCTCAAACATTTAAACAATAAACATATAACATTGTTTTCTCAGTTTTGGTCTATCTTTCAGTTCTGAGTATCTACAACACAAAAAAAAGCAAGATGAGTGGAGCAAAGGACAAGGATTCGAAGCCACCACAAGTGTATGTTGGCTCAATTGACCAAGGAACCAGCAGCACCAGATTCTTAATCTATGACCACTCTGCTCGCATAGTTGGGTCTCACCAGGTTGAGTTCACTCAGTTCTACCCAGAAGCCGGGTAAATAATATTAATAATCAAATATCATCCACACCCTTTTCAGTTTTCTCTGCGTGTGTCAAAGAAAAAGTTTGCTTTTTTATTTATTTATTTATTTTTTACAATTACAGATGGGTGGAGCATGATCCAATGGAGATTCTGGAGAGTGTGAGGACTTGTATTGAAAAGGCAGTGGAAAAGGCAACAAAGGATGGCCACGACGTGCACAAAGGGCTGAAGGCAATTGGGTTGACTAACCAGAGAGAGACTACTATGCTTTGGAGCAAATCCACTGGTCGTCCTCTCCACAACGCCATTGTTTGGATGGATGTTCGTACCAGTTCTATTTGCAGGTCTCATTTCTTTTCTTTATCCGTTTGGTATTGGTTTTTAGTTCCCAGGTCTTGGATACTTTGATCCTCAATTGGGTAGTTTTTGTTTTTGGATTTTGACCGGTTCTCGTTTGTGCTAGGTGATTGTTGTTTTTGGTTTTTGAAGGATGCGTAATTCTTGGGTTATGTCACCTATTTATGAATTTCTAATCTTTTCATTGAAGGCAAATTTCTTGAAATTTCTTCGTGGATTGTATTAGTTGTTTTTATGAATTGGGTTTCAGTTTCATTCATCAAAACAAGAAATTGGTTGCAGTTATCTATGAATTTGATTTATACCCATTTGTTGTAGTTTCTGATTGTGTATGGGGTTTCCATATTTTTTATCACATCAGTAAATTTTTTTATTGGGGAATACCAGTGTTTCAATTTCAATGTTTTTATTTATCACAGAAAATTGGAGAAGGATTTGCCAGGTGGAAGAACTCATTTTGTGGAGACATGTGGTCTGCCCATCAGCACCTATTTCAGTGCAACAAAGCTTCTATGGTTGATGGAAAATGTTGATAAGGTTAAGGAGGCAGTGAAAGCAGGGGATGCTCTATTTGGAACTATAGACTCTTGGTTAATTTGGAATTTAACTGGTGGATTGAATGGAGGACTACATGTCACTGATGTCTCTAATGCATCAAGAACAATGCTCATGAATCTTAAAACACTTGATTGGGATCAACCCACATTAAAAACCCTAGGGATTGCGCCTGGAATTCTGCCCAAAATTGTCAGCAATTCTGAGGTTATTGGAAAAATCTGCAGTGGATGGACAGTTTCTGATGTTCCAATTTCTGGATGTTTGGGTGACCAACATGCAGCAATGCTGGGGCAGGCTTGCCAGAGAGGTGAGGCTAAGAGCACTTACGGAACTGGTGCTTTCATACTTCTCAACACGGGTGAAGAGATAACTCAGTCGAAGCATGGGCTTCTGACCACTTTAGCATTCAAGCTTGGCGCTAAAGCTCCTACAAATTATGCTCTGGAGGGGTCAATTGCTATTGCTGGAGCTGCAGTTCAGTGGCTCAGAGACAGTCTTGGAGTTATTAAAACTGCAAGTGAGATCGAGGGATTGGCATCAGAGGTTGAGTCCACAGGTGGGGTTTATTTTGTGCCTGCGTTTAATGGACTATTTGCTCCTTGGTGGCGTGATGATGCTCGTGGAGTTTGTATTGGAATCACAAGGTTTACAGGCAAGGCTCACATTGCTCGAGCTGTGCTTGAGAGCATGTGTTTCCAAGTCAAAGATGTGTTGGATTCAATGCACAAAGATGCAGGAGAGAAGGGAGAGGTTAAGAACGACAAGGGGGAATTTGTGCTTAGGGTGGATGGTGGTGCTACTGTTAACAATCTTTTGATGCAGATACAGGTTTGGGATTCTACGTTTCCTTTGTTATACTTTTTCCTCTGTTAGTTTATTGTTCAAAATTACCAATGCAGCTGTTGTTTTTTGTAAACCTTTTTTTCTTCTTTACGCCCCTCTAAAAAATCTTTGCTGATTCTTCTTTACTTTGTGTTTCTTCCTTAAAATATATGATTCGACTTCCTTTCTATGTCTTTAACAAATTTGCTTTCCTTGAAAGTTCTGTTGGCTATGTTGTCTCATGCCAGAATGAGGACCTCATAGTGGTCTAATATCACAGAAGTGGCTATAAAGATTTATATATGCATTTTCTTGAGCTTTTCATTTTATGACATATTATGGTGAATGTTTACCAAACCAACTTTTTGGTGCTACTGTATGTCTTTGGTTGTATGTGTCTTGATAGGAAACAGAAACAATATGTAAATTTCAAAGTGAAATCTTGAAGCGTGTATCATGATTCTTATTAATGTGATTCACATAATTCATTTCTATCAGACATTGCTTGGAAAATACTGCAATATGCTTCCCCATAGAATCAAGGAACTTGTTTGTAACCTTTTATTTTGCTGCAAAATGATGCTAGTTGAGTTTCTTAGAGCCGTGTCCTGAATCTGCTTTTCACTTCCACAAATGTAACCTTTTTTGAAGATCTAAATGAATTGACTTTGGAAAGCTTTTGTCCATACAAAAAATCCTTTCCCTTTCGATATGTTTATAGCTATGGTCAATATTAATTTATTATGAATATTGTCAGCGATCTTGTGTTAATTTTGTGAAGATCTTTCATGGCTAAGTATCCTATTCTGTGTTGGTGGTATGCTTTCTCAAAAGTTAGTGATGTAATCTAATTTATGCTAGTTCCTTTTCATTGTCCTTCTTCGGTTTCTTAGCTGCAGAGCTTGCATTTCTTACTGTTTTGTAGGCGGACTTGTTGGGAAGCCCAGTGGTGAGGCCGGCTGACATAGAAACAACTGCTCTTGGAGCAGCTTATGCTGCTGGATTAGCAGTTGGGGTTTGGACGGAAGATGATATTTTTGCTGAAAAGGTTGAAAGTGCTACCATTTTCAATCCTATATTAGACGAGGAGTCGAGGAAGAAAAAGCTCAATTCTTGGTGCAAAGCTGTTTCCAGAACTTTTGACTTGGCTGATCTTTCCCTTTGATATACTTGTGTCAACTTGGTTCCAGTACTCCACATCTTTTTATTTTTATTCTTAAAATTCTGGGATAGTGGTGACAATGGTTTACTGTTTCTATAGATTTCTGTGAACGATAAACACCAGAATGTATTGCAGCGAATGATGATTTAATAAATGCTGATATCTGACCTTTGTAACTTCATCGTGCTGTTCATATTCTGCACTTTACTACAAAAGTGATTTATTTATCAACAATGCATTAATCTTCATGGTTTAATCAATGAGTATCTTGGTCACTAACAATGCCTGCCCTGGTTCTCAATAATTTTGTTTTGAATGTTTACAATGACACTGGTTGTTCTTAGACACAATTACATAAACAGTCTTACACAAACACATAATCCAATAAAGAAAATGAGATATAGCAATGGTACACAACAAATTTCTTTACCGTTATAGACGAGGAAATAGTAATCCCCCTTTTAAAATTTGTAAAAAGTATCCCCAAACTTTAAATTGCAGAGTCTTTAAAAAATTCCATTGTCCCTGATTGCGAATTATTTGAACTTATCCCCTCCAATTTGGAAAAACATGACTTTGAAGTAAAATCCTGTATACTTTATGTTCTGTCTTCCTCTTTTTTTCCCATAACAATTATTTTTTGATGTTTTTAGATGTTATCTAGGATTTATTAGTGAGAAACTATTGAAAAAAAAAATCTGTTTAGACAAAATTTTCCTCAGATTTGTATACAAAATAATATTTGCTAGTTGACCTTTACCACAAAATATCATATGCTCACTCTTTGTGAATACAAATATTCTTGCACTATCTTTTATCAATTAATTTCGTATAAATATTTGTATCAGTTGAATATTAAATTGATTATAATTTCTCATCTTAAATCTATTCATCCCAGCAGTGCAATACTCCACCTCTGTTTCTGTTGGAAAAATGAAAATTGCTTGGAAAAATAACGAGAAAGAAAGCCTAGATTTAGAAGCAATTAGTCCAACTACTTCTCTACCTAGGAAAGAAAAACAAATCCAACTATTTCACTTGACCTATGTTTGTGTAGCTGATAAGTTGGTAATGTCCCAAATGAGCAAGCAATCTTAGGCATGAAGCCCGATCTGACTCGCGGATAGTTGGTGGCTGTCTTACTAGACGTGGGGTGATTCTGGGTTATGATAACAAATCATAAGGGTGCAATTTTGGAGCTCTCTCTTTCGCACTGTAATCAGTCAATGTATTTGAAGTTTTAATGAGTTGGGAGTATCAAATTTTGCTTGGAGATTTCTGTAGCTGCTTAGTGAGGTTAAGAAGAAACCAAAAAAAAATGCTACTCATTTCTTTAGATGGTATAGTTGGTGACGTGCTGATTATGTTGGGTCCCAATATATATCTGTGTGAATTAAAAAAAAATTAACAATTTTAACCAATCACTAAAAAAACATTATTACTAAATTACCAAGTCAAAATATCAATCACACATAAAAACACAAAAATTACTGTGGGAGACCCTTTCTCCTTGGAGGTTAAAAATCGAAGGACAAATTTTGAATAAATCCATTAGTATCAAATTAATTAAAATACTCTTTTTTATTTTATTTTTATATATAAAAAGTTTATGCCTAATTCGATATCCACACTATATACAATAATATCTCTCTTTAGGAATTTATGTGAACTTACAAGAAATCTTCACTCACTTTGAATACAACAACTATTTGTGATTGTAGCACCCAAAAAACCTCCCCCTTAGAGAAAAACCCCAAATTTTATGTTCTCTTCTGTTTGTCTCGCAGCTAAAGAAAATTTCACTGTTTTCTTTACTCTTACACACATTATTTTCTTCTCACTTCACTCACATTGCGACAATGCCTTTTTCTTTCTTCACCACAATGCTCACTGTGAGCTCTCTTTCTTGTTGCTTTACAAATTCTCCTTGATTTGTGCGCTCTCAAAAAAACCTTTGTAAAAAAAAATTCAAATATTGTTGTCCTTTTCCTTGCCTTACTTTACAAGCTAAAATCTTTCTTCTTCTTTCTTGCTTTCACACTTAATTCTATGATTCTTTCTCCTCTCCCCACAAGGGAAGGCTTCTGGGCCAAAGTCATTAAATTCTTTGTAGCATTGTCTATTTATAATACTTAATTCCTATTCCTTGATGGACAAGGAATAAATTAATTATTTAATAAGCAATAGGCTTTCCTTCCACTTTAAGTAATAGTCTTCCACACAAATATAATCCAAAAAAATAACCAAGCAAAATTTTCCTTCTTCACAAAGGAACCCCTATTACCTTTCTAAGTCACAATTAGGATTTGAGGCAATTTCCCAATAGATACGCTATTAGTAGAGTTAGAAGTTTGAAATCTGAGTTAGAAGTTTAAATAGAAATGTAAGGCAATCCTATCATAGTTTTGTTCTTTGAAATCTTATCACGTGTATGGAAAACTAAGTTTTGTTAATTAGATTTAGGTTCTAAAGGACAATCAAATTGTGTGGGTTTGATAGTATTACTACGAATATAACTTTTTCTACCCACTCCTATGATGAAATAGTGATGCTTGTAAAGTAAATTAGTGTAAACTATGTTATTCATGATTTGATACCAAAATATTTTGCAACTTTCTTTCGAAGTTGCTTCACTCACTACAAGTTTAGTTTTGTTACACGTACATTGCATTTAGGGCTGTAAATGAACTAAGTTGTTTATGAACAGCTTGAACTCGACTCAAGAAAAATCTTGTTTATGTTAAAACTATAAACAAGCCAAACTCAGGCCTAAGTTTAGGTTTTGACTATTAAATAGCCAACTCAAACATAATATTGTGTTCGTGAATGAGCTCACAAACATGAGGGCTTGATTTAACTACGTATAATATTATACTTTAATGTGTATATACTTGTTTAAAAATATACTTATATAGACTAGAGATTGCATTGTATAAATTTCTAAATAGATTCATATGATATTAAAATATTATTTATATTTTATTGATAATAAAATCAATCCATTCATAATAACAATTCATAGATTCGTGAAGATGTAAAACACTTTGATCATATTTTTACTATATATGGGGGAAATAAAGTTGTTCAAGCAACTGGTGAACAAACTCGAGTTTGCTTGAACATGTAATCTTGTTGGTGATAAACCCAAGCTCAACTTGTGTGCGAAATAAAATTAATGAACAAGGATAAACTTTTAATACTTTGCTATGCTCAGCTTGTTTATAGTCCTAAAATTGCATTTATGTCTTGTAGTTGGCCAACTAATGATACATATACTAGTGTGTCTCTTTGAGCATTAATGTGAAAGCCATATAATTTGCGGCTTGAAAGTTTTTTTTGAGAGAGTTGTGGGGTTAACATCATGAAACTTAGCTTTAAGTGTCAATTTTTGTCATGCATTTTTTGTTATTGAATATTTACATTTTCTGCGTTATTTAGTAGTTTAGAGCCTTTCTCGATGCCCCTTCGACATCTCTCTTGATCAATCTAGGCATCTCCACACAAGTCTTAATACATTGTCAATTGATCATGTTCATCAATTTTTTTTTTCATAGAAATCACACTTTTCTTGATTGATAGTCGATCGACCCTTTGATTCAACCATGAGTATTAAGTTGTCCTAGGTTAGAGGGTGTTTGGTATGGGCAAAACCATCACTCAAAACTCAATTTTCATTACCCAATTCTCAAAAATCATAGGCCCCACCACAATTCAACTTGTTTGGTTTTGTTCTCATAACTTAATTTCCATAGCTCAAAAGTTTGAGTGATGAAAATTAAGAACAAGTTTTTCTAGTTTTCGGGGGATGAGTTATGAGTTACCATGGTATTTTTGTAAATTTAATCACATGTGTGGGACCTAGTTAGTGACTTGTCTCATCAAGTCAGACTACACTTATTACTCACCAACAAATCTATTTTTCTTTCTTCCTTCTTCTTCCTTCTTTCCTTTTCTTCACTGCACCCAATTCTGCCTTCTTATTCTTTCTTCTTCACCTTTCCTTTTTATTTCTTCTTTCTTCTTTTTCTCCCAAGTCTCAAGTCTCAACCTTTATCATTTTTTATCAACTTGAGAGAGAGAGAGAGAGAGAGAGAGAGAGAGAGAGGTTTTAAGTTTTGGGTGAATAGATTTTTGCACAGATTTTTGGGTGAACAGATTTTTGCACAAATTGTTTATTGTAGGTTTTGGGTGAACAGATTTTTGCACAAATTGTTTATGTGAGCCAATTTGGATCAATACTGTTTGCACGACTTTTTTGCATAGATTTTTACACAGGTTTTGGGTGAACAGATTGTTCATGTGAACAGATGTTTTGCACAGGTTTTGGATCATTATTGTTTGGGTGAACAGATTTTTTTTTTATAAAGTTTCTGTAGAACATATTTTTTTTATTAAAAAAAAAAAAACAAATTGTTAATGTTTCAAATTGACCAAACTGATTAAATCGAGTCGATCAAACCACACCGCTATAGGTTGGAAAACCGACCCTAATCGGTATGCACTGATTTTAATTATTACAAAACCAATCCCTATCGGTTTGGTAGCAAATTTGAGAAAAAATCGAGCTAACCGAACCGCGCACACCCCTTTCTATGGAGCAACCACCTGGTTTTTTTTTTTTTTTTTTCCTTTCATTTGTAAGATTATATATATTAATCTTATCTTATATTTCTAACAACAAATTTATCAAGATATCTTACATGAGATTCAATTAAACTTTCTATTCTTCTCTCATCTTTTCTTATGTTTATCATATCCACTAGTTAAAAAATATATTTTATTTGATAAACAACAATTAAATGAATGATCAATGGTACTAATATTTGTGAATTTATGTTTCATAATTAAATTGTGTGAACTTTTAGATTTTTTATTTGTTTGAAAAAAATATTAATTACACATTTAATTACCTAAAGTAAACACAATGTGTAATATGTAAATTTAACTAAATTAGATTGTAACCCGTGTTTACGCACAAAAACATTTAACATTAGTGATAATAATGTGATCTTATCTAGGTGGTGACGTGATTATCTCGGCTTTTGTGTATGATGAGGTGTCAATTTAGCTATAATGCCCTTGGCAAAATTAAACAACAATTAAAAACTAATTTAGATTTAATTTGGATTCTAATTGTACTTTGACTATAATTCGGCTCAAGCTTTTGTATTTGTGTAGGGTTTCTTTTCTCACAATCCTAGACCTATATAAGGCTTATTTTAGAGGCCGTCACATAAGAGAATACAAGGAGAACATATGCAAAAGGTGACCGATGCCTTATTCTCTCTGAAAGAAGCTACTGCGTCTTTGCGCCTTAGGGTTTTGTAACCAAGTGCTTCTTGATTTTCATTGTTGATGAAGTGAAGAACTTTGTAGCCAATATCTTCTTCAAGTTAGTGATTGAAGTCGCGTACTGGGATCCGCACAATTGGTTAGTCACGTACTAGGATTCGTGCATCAAAAAGGGTGGCGTTCATATACTGAACAGTTCAGAGGTTCTGAAGCAGTAGAAGGTTTCTGCTGTGAGTTCATCTACGGGGATTGTAGAGTCTAGGGACAAATGTTTTGTACTAGATCTGAAACTTCTCTTTACTATAGTGGATTGTTTTTCGGGAAGGTTTCTCCCTAGGTTTTTTACTGTGAAACTATTTTGTTTCATTGGTTTTCCTGGGTCATCATATCTTGTCTTATTTATTTTTTTGCTGCATGATTTTGACATGATATTGATGTTTGTTTGTTTTAATAAGTTTTATTCATAATAAATCTAATTAACAACTTGAGTTTAAAACTTGTTAATTCTATCAACCGGGGTCTAAATTTCCCAACAATATATATATATAAATATATATATTTATATGATTGAATATTTGTTAATAATTTATTGGGTGGCACATATGCTTCATTGTGGTTATATGTGCTTTTATTAATATTTGTGCGTAATTCAATTTTTTTTTTCAAATAATAAATAAATACACAATTAATATATACACCTTAACTTATACCTCTCGCATATTTAAAATATGCAAGTGTAGAGATTAACCTAGCTATCTAAACTTTGCCAGCCACAATACCATTGTTGAGAGGTTGAACATAGTTTCAAACATTAGAACATTCAGTCAAATCACTAAACTTATTAAAAACCTAATTAAGATTATATTCAAATTTATACTTTAACACATATACTTTATATATATATGGAATGTTTATAAACATTAGATGAAACTAATAATAAGACACTTATTGTATAAATAATGGGAAAATTTGATTCAAATTAACACAAAAAAGAGCAGTTATAATAGTGGGTTCCAGTTAGCTCAACTGGTAAAGTTTCTGATGGTTGTATAAGAGATCTGGGGTTCAATCCCCGCCTACACTAAAAACTGATTGGTGTCTTGGTCTGATAATAAAGAGTTATTATCAGGAGCGGACATCATAGGTTGAAACTCTCTCAAAAAAAAAAAAAAAAAAAAAAGAGCAGCTATAATAAAATAAAATACAAAAATACAATACTATTCAAAAGATATTATAATCTTAAAAGAGGATAATGTTGAGAAAATTTGTTTTCTCAAAATTTTATGTGAATATTTTTCAATGTTAATTTTTAGAGACTTACGGATTTAAAGCCCATAACAAATCTTTTTGACAGTTGTGGGACATTCTTTGACCTAGGATGTGGGCATCAAGAACTAATCTAAAAATATGAAGCACCTAAACAAGGAGGCAATATCCCAAAAACAACATCACCCTTATCAATAACTTCAAATTGCTTCTTCCCTTTCTCAGTTGGAATAATTTACACTTCCATTCCAAACATCATCAGCTAATTAATTAAAATAAACATATAACAAATACCCTATAAACATAGAAGGAATGCCTTAACATATTACACAATATATATTAAATGTTACTAAAAAAATTCTATTTTTTTTATTCTATTTCATTAATCAATTGTACAGATTTCTACCAATTATATTTAATTGGTGAAATATTTATGAAACTAATTATAAATTACCCTCAAAAACCAAATCTTTTTGGACTTTGAACAAATATCACAAATTATTTTCCCCCTTCTCCTCCTCAACAATCACGCTTAATTTTTATTATTTTTTCTTTTTAAGAAGGATTGCCCATAAAATAAATTTCATTAGCCATTCATCAGTGAAATTCAAATTATGTAATACAAATTCAACCAAATATTGGCAAAAAGAAATTAAAAAAAAGATCATTTCAGTGACCACCCTCATCCTCTGATATTACAACATCCTTACCAACATGAGATCCCTCTATATAGTGGCAATATATATACTCAAATGATAAAATTATTTGGCTCCTGAGATAGGTTTACATTCACACCAAACCAAAAATAGGAAGGTATATATTTTTATTTTTGTGTTTTATCAAGCAAGCAAGCAAACAAAATGCTATTCTAACTGAAATAAACTTAATTAGTAATAAAAAACACCATTAATAGTGCACACAACCAATACATATTATCTAACAACAAAATCTTTAGGTCCTTTCTGTTTTCTCATAAACGAACAAAACTTTAACAAAAAAAGAATGCATGGATATCACACCAAATATATATATATTTTTTTATGTTTCCTTTTTTCTTATCTCTGTTTCCCCAGTAACCAAACGAAACTTATCCAAAAGAAAGAAAAAAAGAAAAGAAAGACCAAATCATAAAGAAATTATTCAAATTTTCTTTTTTTTAATTCTCTGCAATGAGAGTCGAATAATTAGAGGTAGAGCAAATATATTGCCCAACTCAGGGGTGAAAAAGTTAATACCTACCTGAAATGGATCTTTGTCATCTTTAAGTTTGGAAAAATTACTGTCATGATGCAAACTCATTGTCAAACCAGAAGCTCATCCACAAAAGTGAGAATCTAAACTATTGAGTATTGATCATTTGTAATTTAAGTGGAGCATCGGATCAAAATTTTCAAAATAATATTCAACATTTGATACTTAGCACTCTAAATGCAGTTGCAAAGCTAATGTAGCCAATTCCAACCGTGAGCATAATAAGGCTTTTATTGTTTACCCTGCAAAGACAGTCAAACACAGTGAATACATAAGCAAAGAGTCAAAGACCAACCAGCAATACATCACCAAATCAAGTGGAAGTTGTTGGGTTTTGTGGAGCCTAGTGAAATCCCTGCAACTCCGTGGACGTAGGCAAATTGTCGAACTATGTAAATACTGTCTTGTGTGTGATTATTTTTCTTTGGCGTATATTTTTCTCTAATTTTGCATCTACAGATCTGAGAATTTTGTGTATATTCCCATCAGAAGTGACACTTCAAAATATGTCTTGTTCTCTTAATCACTCTTCATTGGCGGAAGACCCCATCAAATACCATAATAGTTTAACACTATAATGTCAAGCAGACTCACTCTATGCATACAATATTCAATGCGCTTGAAAGATTAGATACAATGCACGTGTATTACATGTGATTGATATCCAAAATAGAAGTGATATATTGACAACAAACATTATTAAACCGTAAACTCTCTTTTAATCTTCTTCTCTCCTCCTTTCTTCACTCAAGAATCTACAAATCAAGATACTAAAAAAAATGTAAAGTTTCATGTAAAAAAAATTGAGGGATTAATGAGAAGAAAAAGGAGAATTTGCAAATGAAAATTGAGAACATGCAAACTTGAAAAAATCAGTTCAAGGATTAGAGCCGAATTCGCTCTCAAAGCTAATATATATTGTGAGGGTGAGCTCAATCTTCCTCATACGTGGACAAATTACATGACTTACTAGGGTCACAACTCATACAAACTCTCATACACCTCTAAATTACAACCTAAACTTCAAACACCACAAAAATGAAACCCAGAAATAGCCATAACTTATACGTCAACAAAAAAAATTAATAAAAGAAGCAATACCATACCACCACAACAAACTCATTCATTAAAAAAAAAAAAAAAAAAAAAAAACCTCACCTCAAAGGCACTTTCCAATACTTCTTGTAATTGGGCGACTTCTATGGAGGTTGAGAGAGACCAACTGAAAAAAATATATAAAATCAGTAGGTTTTAAATTCAAAGGGGCAGCAATGATTTGTTATGGAGAGCGTAGAGACTCGAAAGAGAGAGCCTCAAAATAGGGCATAAACGGTGAATTGAATTTAATGCAAAAGTTTTTTATTTTTATTTTTATTTTAAATTTTGTTGATATTGGGCCCGTGTGGCTTGAATTGCCAAGCCCAAATTTGGTCACCTTAGTTGACCGAATCCAAATTGTAAAAGGATTGCTCCTTTGCCGACTTGGTTAATAACACACACACACTCACATATATATATATATATATATATATATATATATTTATATATATATGTTGTTATGTGCGGCACTAAATAGAGAATTAGACAAATTCCTAAAATCCTAGCAGCAGCCGCATAAGAAGAAGAATAGTGTTTTCTTGTCTTGTGGGTGAGAGAGAGTTGTTCGGGGGCCTTTTTCGGTTCCTCGGCCATGTGTGGTCCGTTGTAGGGATGACTTTACTAGGCCCGAGTTCTTTTTGGGGAGTTGCGTCCGGAACTCAACATTGGGCCACGTGGTCCAACAGCTACTGGCGTATTTTTTAAGCCTATAAAATCATTAAAGCCAAAGTCTAAGAATCACGATAATGGTTGAATAAATATGTAATATGTGTTTAATATAATAACTTTGATTAGTAGTTGTAATAGTAGTTGAAATAAATTAATTTATTTAGAGGTAAAGTAATCATGTACTCAATGATGTAAATTTAAAGATATGGAAGTAAAGTCACTTATCTTTGTATGGTTTATAGCCCCAGCTGTACAGCTTCTATGAGTTGATAATATCCCAGCAGAGTGACAGCGGTAGGTGCTAGTTAAGCTTGCCCCTCTTATCATGCATTTAAATGAGTTTAAGACTTGGTTAATAGTTTTAATAGTAGTTGAAATAAAGTAATATGTATTTAAATGTGAAGTAATCATATACTTAATGATGTAAATTTAAAGATAAGGAAGCAAGGTCACTTATCTTTGATGGTTTGCAGCCTAGCTGTGTAGCATCAGTGAGCTGATAGGATTTCAGCAGAATGCCAGTAGTAGAGAGGCAGTTTGCCATGATGACTTCAAGATTGAAGGGGAAAAATGGGTGCAACTGGAGGGAGAGAGAGTATGCCCAACTGTGTGTAGGGGCTGGTTAAGCTTGCCCTCTTATTATGCACTTAAATGAGTTTTCCCCTTGACAATGCTCTTTTAGTTGTTATGAAGTTATGAATAGTGTTGCCTTCCATGAGAAGGGCTTTTGTATGGAGTATATGTGCCTTCTAATAGAAGGGCTTTATGTAAGAAGTAGTTGTACCTTCTAAGAGAAGAACTTTGATATGAGATCTTGGTGCCTTCTAAGAGAAGGGTTTTAGTAGTAGAAGTACATGCCTTCCATGAGAAGGGCTTTTAGTATGAGTGTTTGATATCTCTTGAGAAGTGTGGAGATGGTAAAAGATATAGATGTTTTGTGGGATGTAATATTTGTAATATATGAAAGTATGAGAGATATGAAGGTTAAATATAGTAAAAATATGAGATTATAATCGTTGGAGAAGTTGTAGAGATTGCTTTTCAAGAGGAAAGATTTTGTAAGAGAAGAGCATGGAGATATGTTTAGGTATTTGGAGATAGGAGCAGTAAGATAGGTGTAGAAGAGTATTTAGATGTGTTTATGGGCAGCAAAACAATAGAATTTCAGAGTGAGAGAGTATGAGAGTGGAACTTAGAAGAGTTGTGGTGTGTTATATGTAATGGTGTAGTAAGTGTGTATAAGATTGTGTAAGAGAAGTGAAGAAAGAGATGTTTAGAGATATGGGCAGCAAGATATATGTATTTTCAGAATATGGAGAGTGAGATAATGAGTATAAGAAAGTAATAGCATTGTAGTGTGTTTAGCAAAGCTGCTGGGATTTTCTGCTGGGATTGTATGAAGGCTTATGAAGGGCATTTATGAGCTAAGGGCTGAAGAGTTTAGTTCCTAATTTAGAAACTAAAAACTCAGAAGCTCAGAACTTCATTAAGAGCTTAGAAAGATAATTCAAGGGAGAAAGAATAGGGAAGCTTATGAGAGAGTTCCCTTCTATTAGTGTCCCCCCCTTTGAGGTGTTGATGAAGGGTCCCATTTAGCTGAGTTTAAAGGGGTATTTTAGCAAAGAATATCAGCCAAAATCTGTTCCAAATAGCAATGAATCTTTAGAGAATTCATCTTAAGATTTGGCTAAAAAAGGTATGTTTAGCTTTAAGGTATTTTTGCTGTTTCGGGTAAGAGCTGCTAGGGAAAGAGCAACTGAAAAGGAAGGTATTTTAGCAAGAGAAAGGTAGTTTCAATAGTTGGTTTTGGTTTTAGCCAAATGTGGAAAAATCAGTAATGCTCAGGCTGCTGGGTCAGTTGTCACAACTGTTCTGAAAAGGCTGTCCCAGCTGTCAGGAAAAGCTGTGACAGCTATCATGAGACAGCTGTCACAGCTGTCATAAGACAGCTGTTTGCTTTGGGCAGAAGCCAATGAGGTCAGATGGGTGATTTCAGACTGCTGGGGAGGTCATTTCATGGATTTGGATGAAAAATGGTAAGATCTCTTTGAAGGGTATCTTGCTATTTTGGGTATAGCAGTTGGTTGCTGCGATTTCAGCATTAAATGGCTGATGATATTACTCCCAGCCAGGTGTCAAGTGCTGAATGCACTGCTGGGGTTCAGCTGGAAATGTTTCATTTTTCGGGTGTTTGTGTTTTTGGGTCAAGGTTCCACTACAACACATTTTTAGCAAGTAATAGAAGGATTGGTTGAAAGTTAATGAAGCTTTAGAGATTTAGTCAAGGCCTCATTGTGTTGTGACATAATCTTGGTGAGTAAGAAGAGTATTTAATGCTCTGCCCTGGCAGTTGGCAGAGAAATATATGGTCAGATTGTGGCAGACAACAGCTGGGTATTAGAGATATCATGGATATTTTGTATATAGTTGGAGATAAAAGATAGCCAATCAGATTAGGCCATGAGTTTGAGTTGGATTTTAGCTGAAAGTAGTAATACGATTTATGTAGAATAATATAATGAAGTTTCTAAATTTGTATAGCAACAGCTGGGGATTGAAGGAACAGTTACCCAGCAGTTAGATGGCTGGAGATATTGAGTATTTGTCACATGATGAATATTAAGTTTTAGGAAAAGAGCAATGGAGAATTTTATCATCTAAAGTGCTATGTGATAAGAGATGCTTACCATATGTTACCCGCTACACACGGATTCGTCAGAGTTCAGGGAGTTGGAGAAGACACGCCAAGCAATATGTCTCTTTTATCAACTTTAAACGGCTGGAGCTTTACTGAACATACCTCTTGGCCCTCCAAACCATGACTCCCAAAGTTTTCCCAAAGAGACTTATGAGCTTGGATCATAAGCCGAAGATGAAATGACATACCTTGGGTTTTGTTGTCATTTTGTGTAAATATGGGCTCTTGTTGAAGAAGCCGCTTGCCATGAGTGTAAGAGAGGTAATATGGGTCGTGAGCTTTGATTCATTGTTTAAGCCCGATCCATATGTTGATGTTGATGATGTCATGAGGTTATGATCTCAATTGATGAAGAGGAAATGTGGACCATGAATTTGCCTCTTGAAGTAAGGATCTCGCGGGCCATGTGAGCCCAATTCATGTAGTTGAATGAGATATGAGCTTATTTTGGGTTTTAAATAGATTTACCCAAAATCAATAATGTGTTGATGTGGCATGAGTTGCCAATGGAGTAATGCCACGTGGGCTGAAAAAAGAGTCCTCAACAAGAGTTAGGGTGTATTGGGATTTAGGTTTCTAGAGAGTGTTATTGTGCACTATTGTATCTCCCTATTTTTTATAGTGAAATTTCTCCATCGTTCTCGTGGAGGTAGGCAGTTTGCCGAACCATGTAAATTTTTGTGTTCTTTGTGTGTGCTTATTATTTAATTTCCGCTTATTTACTGTTATTGATTTGAGTCCTGGGGTTCTATCAGCACAACAAGTGGTATCAGAGTCAGGTTAGGATTCAATTCTTTGAATACAGTAAAGATGTCAAGCACAAAGTATGATGTAGAGAAGTTTTGTAGTAAGGGAAATTTTTCACTTTCGCAATGGCGGATGAAGGATTGCCTAATTCAACAAGGAGTTCATAAGGCATTGCTTGGGAAGGAGAAGAAACCGGAAACGATGAAGGATGTAGAATGGGTAGAGATGGATGAGAAAGCAGCTAGCGCTATTCGTCTCAACCTTGGTGATTAGGTCATTCACAACATCCTAGAAGCAAAGACCGCAAAGGAGGTTTGGGAAAAACTAGAAGGTCTTTATATAAGAAAGAATCTAATGAACAAGTTGTATGTGAAGAAGCAACTGTATAGTTTGCATATGAAGGAGGGTTCAGATCTATTGGAGCATGTCAACACTTTTAACATGTTGAACACCCAACTGTCAAGTTTTAGGGTGAATTATGAGGACGAAGATAAAGCGTTACTCTTATTAGCGTCGCTTCCTACTTCTTTTGATCATCTAGTGACTACGTTGATGTACGGGAAAGAGACTAGTACTCGAGGAGGTGACTAGTGCTCTCTTATCACACATAAAGATGAAGCAAGATGGTGATGGTTCTCAGGCTGATGGACTTATTGTAAAGTCTGAGTCAAGCAATAGGGGTAGAAGCAGGTCAAGAGGACGGAACTCCAACAGGAATAGATCACAGTCTAAATCACGTGCAAAGAAAGATGTAGAGTGCTTTTATTGTCACAAGAAAGGGCACTACAAGAATCAGTGTAAAGAGTAGAAATAGCATTTAGAGGAGAAGAAGAATGGAAAGAAGTACCTAGAATCAGCTAGTGTTGCTGAAGAAACATCAGATGACAGTGAAGTTGGTGCAGATTTACTTTCAGTTTCATCAGGTAACAATGTTTTATTGGAATCTTGGGTTTTAGATTCAGCATGATCATATCATATGACTCCAAAGAAAGATTGGTTTGACACGTATAAGCCTTACAACGGTGGTATGGTCCAAATGGGTAATGATGCTACATGCCTGGTTTTTGGAATTGGTACCGTGAAGATCAAGATGTTTGATAGAGTTGTGAGAGTTCTTAGTAATGTCAGACATGTTCCAGATCTTAGAAAGAATTTAATTTCTTTAGGAGTATTGGATGATTTGGGCTATTCATACTCATCAAAGGGTGGAATCATGAAGATTACCAAATGTGCTTTGATGGTGATGAAGGGACAGAAAGTAAGCACACTTTACAGATTGATTAGGAACACAGTTGTAGGAAGAGTTGTAGTCACCACTCCGATGGAGTCCAGCATTGACGACACAAAATTATGGCATATGCGACTTGGCCATATTGGTGAACGTGGTATGTTAGAGTTGCACGAAAGAAATTTATTGAAGGGGTTGAAGACATGCAAGCTAGACTTCTGCAAGTATTGTGTGTATGGGAAGTAGCATAGAGTCAGTTAGAAGACAGGCTCTCATACAAGTAAGGGTGTTCTTGACTACATTCATTCAGATGTTTGGGGTCCAGTATCAGTTTCTTCTTATAGCAGTGCTTAGTATTTCATCAGTTTCATTGATGATTACTCTAGAAAGGTATGGATTTATTTTATGAAGCATAAGTCTGATGTGTTTGCAATATTTAAAAAGTGGAAAGCACAAGTTGAGAATCAGACTGGCAGGAAAATAAAATACCTTAGAACAGATAATGGACTAGAGTATAGAGATAAAGAATTCATAAGATTTTGTGAATTAGAAGGCATTACTTGTCACTTCACAGTTAAATCTTTGGTTGTCCAGCTTATGTGCATGTGCAGAGTGGAGAGCGTTCTAAATTGGATTGGAAGTCAAGAAAATGCGTATTTCTTGGTTTTGAAAAAGGTGTTAAAGGCTACAGGCTTTGGGATCCAATCTCAAAGAAAACGGTGATCAACAGAGATGTCATATTTGATGAAGCCTTTATGTTGAAACAGAATGAAGCAGAGACGTGATGATAGTCCACAAGAGAAATTAATTGTTGAGGTGGAGTTTGACGGGAATAGTTCACCCAGTGATAAGGGTGATGCTGAGATTGATCCACAGCAGCAACAAGAAGATTCTTATTCAATTGCTAAAGGTAGAGAGAAGCGGGTTTACAAAGCACCACAGAGATATGGCTTTGAAGACGTGGTTAGTTTTTCTCTCATAACCAGCGATGGAGATCCATTCACTTTCATGGAGGCTACAAATAGGAAAGACAATGATAAATGGCTTGTAGCAATGTTAGAGGAGATGAAGTCACTACAGAAGAATAAGACTTAGGAATTAGTGAAATTGCCCAAGGGAAAGAAGGCTATTGGTTGCAAGTGGATATTTTGCAAGAAAGAAGCATTGTCAGAAAAGGAAGGTGAAAAATTCAAGGCACGGTTAGTGGCTAAGGGTTACTCACAGAGAGAAGGAATTGATTATAATGAGATTTTTTCACCAGTTGTGAAGCACACCTCAATTCGAGTAATCCTAGGATTTGTGACAATGCATGACATGGAGTTAGAGCAGCTAGATGTGAAGACCGCATTCCTCCATGGAGATTTAGAAGAAGAGATTTACATGCAATAGCCCAAAGGCTTCAAAGAACCTGGTAAGGAAGATTATGTTTGTCTGTTGAAGAGATCATTATATGGCTTGAAGCAGTCTCCCAGGCAATGGTACAAACGGTTTGATTCATTCATGGTCACACATGGGTACATGCAATGTGAGTATGACTGTTGTGTTTATTTTAGAGTACTTGCTGATGGCTTTTATATATTTCTTGCTCTATATGTTGATGATATGCTAGTAGCTGCAAAGAGTAAGCAAGAAATTATGAAGTTGAAGTCTTTGTTGAGTAGTGAATTTGACATGAAGGATCTTGGAGCTGCCAAGAAGATCCTTGGGATAGAAATTCATCGAGATAGAGGGGTTGGTAAATTATGGTTATCTCAGAAGGGATATCTTAAGAAGGTGTTAGAGAGGTTTAGTATACTTAATGCAAAACCTGTTAGTACACCGCTTTCTGCCCATTTTAAATTGTCCTCACAGTTGTGTCCAAGTTCAAATGAGGAGTCAAAGTATATGTCTGAAGTGCAATATGCGAATGCAGTTGGGTGTCTCATGTATTTGATGGTGTGCACTAGGCCTGATAT
This sequence comes from Notholithocarpus densiflorus, assembly GCA_030021035.2. Lineage (NCBI taxonomy): Eukaryota > Viridiplantae > Streptophyta > Magnoliopsida > Fagales > Fagaceae > Notholithocarpus > Notholithocarpus densiflorus. The sequence goes on from JARYZH020000148.1 coordinate 698,055, forward strand.
TTCTCATGCAGTTAGTGTGGTTAGTAGGTATATGGCAGATCCAGGCAAAGAGCATTGGAATGCAGTGAAATGGATCTTTAGATATCTTACAAGCACTCATGATTTCTGTATCCTATTTGATCAGAGAGCTAGTACAGAAGTTGTGGGTTATGTGGATTCTGACTATGCAGGAGACCTTGATTCTAGAAAGTCCATGACAAGCTATGTGTTTAAGTTTGTTGGTGGCCTAATTTGCTTGAAGTCTACATTACAAGATGTAGTTGCTTTATCCACTACAGAAGTAGAATATATGGCGATGACAGAGGTAGGAAAAGAAGCCGTTTGGCTTAGTGGACTGGTTAATGAGCTTGGTTTCAAGCAGGATAGCATGGTGCTACATTGTGATAGTCAGAGTGCAATTCATTTGGCGAAGAATCAGGTATATCGTGCAAGAACAAAGCATATTGCTGTGTGGTATCACAAGATCAGAGAATGGGTTTCGTCTGGTGATATTTCTTTGTCGAGGATTCTCACTAGTGAGAATGCCTCTGTTATGTTAACAAAGCCAGTTCCAACAGACAAGTTTAAGCACTGCTTGGACTTGATTGGTGTTTGTAGCTTGTGAGCCCTTAAGGGGCTAAGGTGGAGGCGATGGAGGAGTTTGCTCGTGTAGCTTGATCAATTCAAGCCAAGGTGGAGATTTGTTGATATTGGGCCTGTGTGGCTTGAATTGCCAAGCCCAAATTTGGTCACCTTGGTTGACCGAATCCAAATTGTAAAAGGATTGCTCCTTTGCCGACTTGGTTAATAACACATATATATATGTTGTTATGTGCGGCACTAAATAGAGAATTAGACAAATTCCTAAAAACCTAGCAGCAGCCGCATAAGAAGAAGAATAGTGTTTTCTTGTCTTGTGGGTGAGAGAGAGTTAGGGTGTATTGGGATTTGGGTTTCTAGAGAGTGTTATTGTGCACTATTATATCTCCCTATTTTTTATAGTGAAATTTCTCCGTCGTTCCCGTGGAGGTAGGTAGTTTGCCGAACCACGTAAATTCTTGTGTTCTTTGTGTGTGCTTGTTATTTAATTTCCGCTTATTTACTATTATTGATTTGAGTCTTGGGGTGCTATTTGCACAACATATTTAAATAGAGAGAGAAAAATTAGACATTTATATTTGATAGAGAAATGGACAACCTTTGTAGATAAGCATGAAAAAAAATTAAAGAAGAAAATAAAAACCCTCAGAGATCAAAGGGTTTGTGAGAGAGAGAATCTTGCAATTTCTAGGGATTATGTAACAAGCTATGGATAGTCTCTTCGGCTTTTGAACTCAATAAATTATTGGACCAAAAATTTTAAAAATTACATTGGACACTTGGTGTAAAATTAGACTCCAAACTAAATTCAGTTTGGATTCTAATTGAAATTTCTTTTAGTTTTGACTTTAAATATATACTAATATGTAACCCGTGCTTATGCACGTGAATGGTCAATTGTAGTGGTACTATTGATGTTAAGTTTGGGTTATTAAACATATACGACATTAGTTCGATCAAGAATTTTGTTTTATACAGTAATTATGTTCTACAATATAATGTTGAATAAATAATGAGAAATGTATGTTAGTGAAAATATAATAATTTTTTGAATTTGTTATCCCAAAAGTTCATAATAATAATAATAATAATAATAATAATAATAATAATAATAATATTAATAATAATAAGACATTGAAGGTACTAGAATGGTTTTTCTTTGCAATTATTGCATTATGTCGTTGAGGATTATCATGGAAATGCACAGATGAAGGTCCATAGTAACTCAACAAATCTATATATCTATATATATAATAATAGGTGAAACTGAGAGAAACTCAAATTAAAATTCCAAATTAGAATTCCAATTTTGCGCCATGTGTCCTAAATTATTTATTCTTAAAGAGTTTTATTTCTTAATTTTAGAATAAAATGTGGGAACACATCATAAATATTCATCCAAGTGAGTTATTAAGTATAAAAACCAAAGAGTCTAGATGAATGAATCGTAAAAAAAAAAAAAAAAAGTGCTTCACAATAATTTTTTTTTAAAAAAACATGAACAATTTACATTTTATACTTAATAATATCCTTACAAATTTTTTTAAAGAGTTAACAAAATATAAAAATGACTATCAATAGTATTTAAATTACATATATAAGAATTATATTATGCATTTTATTGTATATTTTTAAGTGTATCCATATATATATGGTTACAAGCTAGTCTTTGAGAATTGAAGGTGCGCAATTTAACAAAATTAAATTAATTAGTCCTTCCGAAAGGCACAAGGAAAACTTTGGTTGTGATGGTCGTTTTCACTTCACAATCCTCTCCTCATACCACAGGATAGCCCCAAAACTATCACAAGTTTATGTTGGCCTGCCAAAATTTCATTGTTCATCAAATTGAGTGGGAATTAGATAGCGCAAGCAACAATGTCGAATATGAATCTCAAACAGTTTAGAAAATAACCAATAAAATGGAAGACATAATAGATTGAAACGTTATAAAAATAAAATAAATAAATATCTAATTATATACAATATCAAGTTATATATAACAAATTGGTCTCCTTATATTACTCCAATTAAATTACTCCAAAAAAAATCTCCCTTATAAAGAAAATGTCTTCTCTTGAACCTTTTTGTCTTCTATTCCAATTCCTATTCTCATTTAAGCTATCTACTTAACATTAAATTAGATATTGGACAAAATTTAGCTATAAAATTGATTGTAGCCTAAAATTAGAACTTAGTTTTTTTTTAAAAAAAACCATTACAACATATTTTGAAAATCTAACCATCAAATTGCATGTTCTTTACGTTCTTAATACACATGTTAAATTTTGTATTAATTATATATTATTTACTATATGAATTATAAGCTTATATTTTATATATAATTTTAAACTACAAAAACTTGTAATTTAAAAAATTTATTGATGACATAGTTATTGATTTTTAATTTTCTAAAATTTTTTCAAGCATAAAGATATAAGAAGAAAATGTAATTCAATAGTAGATTTGTCAAAATTCACCTCCATTAAAAAGATATTGAATAACATTATAGCCTAAGGCTACAACCAATATTTTGTAACTAAACTTTGTCTAGATATTTAGATATATGGACAAAGTTTAGCTACAAAATTGGTTGTAGCATAGGCTACAACTTTACTGAATAAAATAAACTTTACTACATATTTTGAAAATTTAACTATTAAATTGCATGTTTTTTATGCTTTCAATACATATGTCAAATTTTGTGTCAATTATATATTATTTACTATATGATCTATAAGTTTATATTTTATGCATAATTTTAAGCTATAAAAACTTGCAATTTAAACGATTTATTGATGACGGAGTTATTGATCTTTAATTTTCTAAAAATTTTGCATACATGGAGAAAAACCAACAAGGTGTAATCCAATGGTAGATTTATCAAAATTCATCTCCAATAAAAAGATATTTAATACTTTTGTAACCTTATGCTACAACCGATTTTGTAACTAAACTTTGTCCTATATATAATATTTAAGCTTAACATTTTTTTTATAGCCCACAAATTTAGAAGGTATTTTTTTTTCTTTTAATTAGTATATATACATTAGAAGTATTAAATAGTAAATAATATATGTCACTCTAAAATATATATGTATATATAAAATATTTGTAACGTATCATAAATTCAAGATTAAATGTATTGCCTCATGTTAGATGTGTTTTGTTATGGACAAATTGCTACTTACCATGTAATACTATTTGTCCACATCACTCTAAATAGATAGAAGATTGCGCCACTTGTTATTGTTGTGTGTAGGGGTGTTCACCAAACCGCTCAAATCGCACGATCACACTTAAGTTGACCAAAACTGCACGCAAAATGGAGTTACCGCACCTCACTGCAAGTTGCGGTGAAAAAACCACACCACACCCATATATATATATATATATATATTTATACTATCATAAAATATAAGCCCTTTCACACCTAAAAACTTGTTGGGCTACTCTTAATCAGCCTAAAACAAAGAAAAACCAGTCAAAAATTTTGAAAAATGTCACAACCCAAAATCGACCAAACCGCACTGTGATACACTACATCGCCCATGTGACTGTGAAATTGAGGTATGATGTGGTGATGGTTTTGGCCAAAACCGCACTGAATCGCATTATGAACTCCCTTAGTTATGTGCATCTACCAATTATGAGATCCAACTTTTATAATATATTATAGATAGATCAATGTAATACCATATGTCAGGTGTGTTATGTTATGGACAAATTGCTACTTTGCCATGTAGCACTATTTGTCCACATCATTCTAGCTAAATAGAAGATTGTTATTGTTGTGTGCATCCATCAGTTGTAGGACCCGACTTTTATAATATACTAGCTGGTAATCCCATACGTATGCATGGGTACATTTTAAAATATTTAAATGGATTTTATATTTCCTATCTAAGCTAAATATGATAACTATTACATTTTGTTAACTCTTAAAAAAAAAGCTTGTAAGTATATTTGTGGCGTCAATGAATCTGGCTACCTCGGCCCGACTTTATACTAGGCCTAAGGCCCACGCCGAGGAAGAAGAAACGTCCGAGGATGAACGGAGAACGTCCTAACTACCAAGAAGCATCGCCGAGGACAATCATGTCCTCGGCGAACCGAGATCATAGAAGGGAATGCAGCACGCCGTCAAGGGTGGTTTTGTAGAGCGTCCCAAGAAAGAGGACAAGCACCGTGGGTCAGCCATGGGAGCCTGGGAGAGCAATTCAGGGAGGAGCTGTCACCTCCACATTAAATGCCCACAACTAATGTTCTGACCGCATTAATGAGGAAATGTCCCCTGAACAGTGTCGCTTTGGTCGCTGCAACTCACAGAAGGTTTGGGACGGCGGCTGATGGGACAAGCACTCAAGTAGTGACCTGCACGATCAACAAATGGAGGGCTAAGATCAACCTAAAGAGGATATAAAATGTAAAGAGGTCCTCCAGAGAAAAGATCGGAGATTGGAAGTAGAAAACACTGTAGCAACCTGTATCATCCTTGTGACCTCTGTATCCAAGCACTGAGGAAATAATAAGAACAAGAAAGCTCCTCGGACCGACGTCCAGGACAGATTCTAACACTTAAGGCTCGTTTTCCTGCTATTCAGTTTACCCATAACCATGTTTATTCGTTGCTATTCTCACTAAGGCCTAGCTCTTAAACTCATCCTCTACAAATTTATTGTTTAGGGCTAGTTGGGTCTGAATCCACTTTTCTAACAGTAGAAGTGCTCAGACCCAGTCCCTACAATTGGCGCCGTCTGTGGAAAGAGCTTGTGTGTTAGTAAGTGCAACGGTTGATCATGGTAGGGTCAAACCCTCATCCAACAGGTCCCCATCGGCCTGAATCTATCGGATCCCTACGACAAGGTAACTTTCTCGATCCTGAGCATGATCGAAATGAAAAGAATGGAAGGTTTCGAGAGGGAAGTGTGCATACCACTCAAACTGGCAGCAGCCACTCTCGTGTGAAGAGTCACGTGCTCCAGAGACAAAATAACAATCAGCCCATGCAACAAGAAGAGGTTAGAAGCCACGCATCTCAGGGGCGGAATGATAATCGGGCCATGCAACGGGAGATAGACGATTTGAAGAGAGAGCTGCGTCATGCACGACGACGGCGGTCTCACTCTAGCCCTGACATGCCCTCCAGTGATGAAGGCGATGATGACTATAGGCGGAGATCGCGAACCCCCCCAAGTGAGACCTTTTCTCACGAGGAAGAGCACTAATGGAGGCGTACACGTAAAAACTCGTCTCCTGGGGGCTTGAGGAACGATGCCATGAGCAGGGCACTGGACCAACTATCCAGATCCTCGTTCACGCGCCACATAGAGGGGGCTGCGCTTCCTCGACGTTTCCAGCAACCAACTTTCATCCCCTACAGCGGCAAGACAGACCCCGTGGAACACGTGAGCCAGTTTAACCAAAGGATGGCCGTCTATTCTAAAAATGAGGTGCTGATGTGCAAGGTCTTCCCATCCAACTTGGGGCTAGTGGCGATGAGATGGTTCAACGGCCTAAAGGCGAATTTTGTAGGTTCGTATAGGCAGCTAACTCAAGCCTTTGGCTCTCGTTTCGTTACAAGCAGCAGAGCTCCTCGGCCCTTGAGTACGTTACTATCATTGTCCATGGATAATGGAGAAACTTTGAAGACCTACTCGGACAGATATTGTGAGATGTATAATGAAATGCACGGCAATTGTGACAACGTCGCCTTTAGCACCTTCAAAAACAGTCTCCCAGCTGAGCACGGCCTGAGGAAGTCTTTGACTAGCAAGCCCGCCACCAGTGTGCGCCAACTGATGGATCGGATCGACAAGTATAAGCGAGTAGAGGAGGACCAGCTGCAAGGAAAGGGAAAAGAGAAGGTTATCCCTCAGGAGAGGAGGGATTTCAGGTCGGACCGACATAACAGCAACCGCCCGAGGAGAGATTTCATGGGGCAATCCGGAGCAACCAGCACACAGACCGTCAGTGCTGTATTCCAAGAACCAGTGCACCGGGTGTTGGAGAAAATCATGAACGAGCCATACTTTAAATGGCCGAACAAGATGGTGGGAGAGTCCATGAGGCGTAATCAGAACCTTTATTACCAATACCACCAGGACCACGGGCATACCAAGGAGAACTGCAGGAACCTTTGGAACTATCTGGACCAACTGGTCCAAGAGGGAAAGCTGAGGCACCTCCTGCATCATTCTAGTGGTCATATGGGCTGGACCCACCAGGAACCCCAAAGGGATAACGCCCTAAGGCCACCCGTAGGGACAATCAACGTAATCTTGGCCGCGCTAGGAAGGACAGGCACGCGCCTCTCACGAATGTTATTTGTGACTCAGTTGCTTGCCGAGGAATCCCACCCAGAGTCGAAGAGGGCCAGAGTGAATTCTCACCCAGTCTTGAGTTTTTCAGAAGAAGACAAGGTTGGAACCACCCAGCCCCATGACAATGCGCTATTGATCACTCTCAGAATTGGGGACTACGATGTGAAAAGAGTGATGGTGGATGGCGGCAGTGCTGCCGAGATAATGTATCCCGACCTCTACAAGGGGCTGAATCTGAAACCGGAAGATTTGACGCCCTACAGCTCTCCTTTGATGAGTTTTGACGGGAAACTTGTTATTCCAAAGGGCATGATTAGGCTGCCAATCCAGATCGGCCCAGAGAGAGTGGAGGTGAACTTTATCGTGGTGGACACCTACTCTCCATATACCGCCATTGTTGGCAGGCCCTAGCTCCGTACTTTGGGGGCTGTTGCCTCCTCCTTACATCAGAAAGTGAAATTCCCGTCTGGAAACCAGGTTCTTGAAATCCGCGGTTGCTAGTCTACGGCAAGGCAGTGTATGGTGGCCGCCATTTCACATCGGCCTGATGCAGAGTCCTTGGCCTTTGCTGAGACGAACTTATAGCAATCAAAGGACCCGGTGTCGCCTCCCCTGATACGGCTGCCGAGGAGGCAAAATGCGAAGATCTAGAAAGAGTGGTCATCGGTGGTGACCCGGAGAAGTTCTTTCAAGTAGGGGCTCAACTGCCTCCCCAGGAGAAGGGGGAGTTGATTGAGCTTCTCAAAAGCAATATTGACGTGTTCGCATGGGATGCTTGTGACGCTCCGGGGATTGATCCACCCTTCATTTGTCACCATCTCAACGTCAACCCATCGATCACCCCCAAGAAGCAGCCACCTCGACGCTCCTCAAGAGAGCATGCCGATGCGATTAGGGGCGAGGTGGAGAAACTTAAGCGTGCCGGGGCTATCAAAGAGGTTTTTTACCCCGAATGGTTGGCTAACACCGTGGTAGTCAAGAAGAAAAGTGGGAAATGGCGGGTTTGTGTAGACTTCACGGACCTAAATAGAGCGTGCCCAAAAGACCCATTCCCCATGCCTCGGATAGACCAGCTAGTGGATGCAACGGCGGGCCATCCTCGGATGAGCTTCTTGGACGCCTTTCAAGGCTATCATCAAATACCACTAGCCCTGGACGACCAGGAGAAGACAACCTTTGTAACGCCTACTGGGAACTATCACTACAAAGTAATGCTTTTCGACCTGAAGAACGCAGGGTCCACTTACCAAAGGATGATGACGAGAATGTTCGAGCCACAGCTGGGCAAGAGCATCGAAATCTACATCGATGATATGGTGGTGAAGAGTAAGGTAGTGTCTGAGCATTTAGGAGACCTCGGCAGTGCCTTTAGTGTCTTGAGGAAGCACAAGCTGCGCCTAAATGCCTCCAAATGCTCATTTGGCGTGGGATCGGGCAAGTTTTTAGGCTACATGATTACTCATAGGGGAATTGAGGTCAATCCTGACCAGATCAAGGCTATTAACGATCTAAAACCACTGTAAAACGCCAAAGAGGTTCAAAAGCTAACAGGAATGATTGTAGCCCTGAATCGATTCATTTCCAAGTCGGCGGATAGATGCAGACCGTTCTATCTCCTGATCAACAAGTGGAAAGGGTTTGAATGGTCTGAGGACTGTATTACGGCCTTCTAGCAACTCAAGGAATACCTATCTCGACCCCCTATCATGTCCAGTCATGAGGCCGATGAAGTCCTATACGCATATATTGCCGTGGCCCCTCACGCGGTGAGCTTAGTGTTAATACGGGATGACAACGACATTCAAAAGCCAGTCTATTACGTGAGCAAGTCGCTGCAAGAAGTTGAGGTCAGATACTTACCCTTGGAGAAGGCCATACTAGCTGTGGTCTATGCTACGCGAAAGCTTCCCCATTACTTCCAAGCCCACATAGTGGTTGTCCTAACTCAACTACCCTTGAGGTCCGTACTTCGGACTGCTGATTTTACCGAGATGATTACCTTATGGAACACAATCCTTGGAGCTTTTGACATCAAGTACATGCCTCGGACCTCCATAAAGGGCCAGGTCCTAGCTGACTTGGTGGCCGAATTTGCTGAACCACTAGTGGAAATTGTAGCCGAGGATCGAAACATGAGTGAAAAATTGGTTGGGATAGTCTCCATGCCAGGATCCCCATGTTGGAAGGTGTACGTTGATGGCACAGCAAATTAAAGAGGATCCGGAGTAGGGCTGGTCCTGATATCTCTTGAGAAGGCAATCATTGAGAAATCCTTGAGACTGGGGTTCTCGGCCACGAATAACGAAGCCGAGTACGAGGCCTTGTTACAAGGAATGGCCATGGTGCAGAAAATGGGAGGAAAAGCAGTAGAAGTGTTCTCGGACTCAAGACTGGTAGTGGGCCAGGTAAGGGGAGAGTTGGAAGCCAGAGAAGCAAGGATGCAAGCGTACTTAAGCCAGGCCAAACGCTTGCAGTCAAACTTCGACCTGTTCAGCTTGTCACATGTCCCCAGAAGTGGCAACACCCATGCAGATTCATTGACCTCGCTCGCTACCTCCTCGGCAAGGGGTCTGCCTCGAACCATCATTGTCGAGCATCTGGATAGAGTAAGAGAGGTGGCAATTGGCATGGTCCCTATCCATGAAGTCAGAGTGGGTCCTAGCTGGATGGACCCCATAGTGAGGTTTCTCAAAGATGATACCCTACCTGAAGAAAAGCCAGAGGTTGAAAGAATACGAAGAAGCGCTTCTCGGTTCTAGTTGTCCGAGGACCACAAACTGTACAAGCGCTCCTATTCTGGGCCATATTTACTGTGTATTCACCCAGAAGCAGCAGAATTACTGCTTGAGGAACTGCACGAGGGGATCTGTGGGAGTCACATAGGGGGAAGATCTCTATCGCACTGAGCCCTCACCCAAGGATATTAGTGGCCGGGGATGCAGAAGGAAGTCCTGGAGTATGTTAAGAAATGTGACCAGTGCCAAAGGTTTGCCCCGAATATTCATCAGCTTAGAGGAGTCCTTAACCCTTTATCCAGTCCATGGCCGTTCACCCAGTAGGGCCTAGATATTGTAGGCCCTTTTCCCAAGGCAGCCAGGAACAAGAGATATCTGTTGGTCGGCACAGATTACTTCTCCAAATGGGTTGAAGCCAAGCCACTGGCCAACATCAGAGACGCGGATGCCAAGAGGTTCATTTGGAGAAACATCGTTACACGATTCGGGGTCCCTCGAACCCTCATTTCAGATAATGGCCTCCAATTTGACAGCAAAGCCTTCAGAAGACATTGTTGCGAATTGGGGATCACAAATAGGTACTCAACTCCAGCTTATCCCCAGGGAAATGGGCAGGCCGAGGCTGTCAACAAGGTCATAGTCAATGGGCTTAAGAAGAGTCTGGATGAAGCCAAGGGAAGATGGATAGAGGAGTTGCCACATGTCTTATGGACTTACCGGACTATCCCATGACAGTCAACAGGAGAGACACCTTTTGCCATGACTTATGGAGCCGCGGCTGTTATCCCTCTAGAAACAAGCTTCCCAACGCTGAGGACTAGCTTCTTCACTCCAAGCAATAACGATGGACTACTGGGGAAGAGCCTAGATCTGATCGATGAACGAAGAGAAAAGGCGGTGATCCAGTTGGCCTACTACCACCAGAAGCTTAAAGTAGGGACATGATGCCAATGTGAAACTGAGACCATTGGCACTAGGAGACTTAGTGTTGAGGAAAGTCGTGGGGGTTGCCAAGAACCCATCTTGGGGAAAGCTGGGTCCCAATTAGGAAGGACCATACCGAATTACCGCAGTAGCAGGAATAGGTGCATACTACTTAGAAGACTTAGATGAAAAAGCTGTACCTCGTCCATGGAATGTAAATAACCTGAAAAAGTATTATTATTAACAAAGGCATTTCTCTAATTCATATTTTAAGTCCATTCCGATTACATGTCTTATGTTTTGGCAACCATCTAAGTGTTAGACAGAACCAAGGTCTTGCATGGTCCTCGGACTCAAACTTATGGGGAAACTAACTACTTCAAGGAAGAGCTAAGCGATTAGACAGAACCAAGGTCTTGCATGGTCCTCGGACTCAAACTTATGGGGAAACTAACTACTTCAAGAGAATCTAAGTGTTAGACAGAACCAAGATCTTGCATGGTCCTCAAACTCAAACCTATGGGGAAACTAACTATTTCAAGAGAATCTAAGTGTTAGACAGAACCAAGGTCTTGCATGGTCCTCGGGTTCAAACCTATGGGGAACTTAGTCAGTAGCTAATTGTTTCCTTGAGGTCAATAAATTTTTGGAACATTCTTTTAAACACACTTGCATTTTAAAAGTATGGGATCTAAAAGTTTGTATTTTTAAGTAATACGCGCTTAGCATTTTTAAACCCGATATAATAACCAACTCATGAGATATAGAACTCATGTTATAAGGTCATTGTGTTTTATAGTCCGTTCAGCAAAAGTAGGTCGTAATAAAAAGAGTGGCCCAATTGCTAATCACAGTCTAAGAGGAAATTATCATTATGGACTTTACATTTTTAGGTTGCTGTTTAAAAAATGGAAAACAAATCACACTAATGAGACTGTTTAGCTAATAGTCGAAGCACAAGTTATATAAATAACAAGTAATCAAAACATAAGTTATGTGAATAAACAAAACCCATCATAGCGACAATTAACACACAAAGAGCGAAGTGCATATATTCAATCTAAGCGTTCTATTACAACAATCCAAAAAAAAGAAAGAAAGAGAAATAAGAAAAGATAATGGGGCGGCCTATTCCTTTAACTTGGTCTTCGTTGCACCCTTGGAAGGCTGGTCTGAAGTGGCCTCAGGGTCCTCGGGGCTTTCACCTAGAGGAATAGCTTGCAGAGGCATTACAATGAGAGTTGTCTCTTCAGCCTGAGCGGCCTGGGCATCAGTTGGAGGCTTTGTAACATCCTGGGGTACTCCCTAGCTAGGGCCCTTATCTGCCTTGGTTGCCCTTGATGGCTCGGCCTTCTTGGCAGGCTCATCGGAAGAAGTCAAAGCAAGGGCAGTATCAGGATGGCCTGCCTCAGCCACCTCGGGAGAAGTGCCAGCCTCAGAGCTAGGAAGGACGGGCTCTCGGATGGCAGGAGGGTAGTATACATTCTCTGCCTTCCAGAGGTTAGATGAAGCCTCAACTCTAGCTTGTTTGAGGGCTTCATTCCAAACCTGGGAACAGTAGAGCTTGCACACCCCAGGTACTTGAGCCTTGAGAATGGCCTGTGTCTCATCCATTCTCAAGGCGTAAGCATCTGCCTCGGCCTTCTCCTTAGAGCTCTCGGCCTCAGTCCTGGCAAACTCGGCCTCTACCTTAGCCCTCGAGGCTTCATCCCTGGCCCACTCTGCGGCGTTCCTAGCCCTCTCGGCCTCGACCAGCTTTTTCTTCAGATCAGCAATCTGCTCCTTGGCAATCTTCAGCTGATCCTCAGCCTCGAGCAGGCGCCGTGTTTGGTCTTCAGCCTGTTTTTGGGTGCTGGCCAAACCTGATTCGGCATTATCTCTAGCCCTTGTCATCTCCTTTAGATCCTCCCTTACCTTCACAAGATCAGCCTCGGAGTTCTTAAGGGTCTGCGTGGCATCCAAGCGCTTGTCACGCTCGGATTCCAGGGCCCTACTCTGATCGTTGGCCAACTCTTCCAACCTGTAGGTGGCCTGGACAGCCTGCCAAATTGAAACAAGTTCAAGATAATGTGGAAACTAAGGGACAAGGATCAATAGAGTTGTGAATGTTAGAAGTCTTACCATGCCCATGTACCTCTTCATGCTGAGGAAGACCTCCTGCCTCCTCATATTCCCCAGCTCGGCCATGTCGCTGGGAAGCAGCAAGCACCTCTCCAGTGCATCAGCCACGTAGGCACCTTCACCCCCTCGGAAGTCCCTGAGCGAGAATTTTTCCATCAGGGGCTCCCCATGGAGCATTGGGGTAGGAAGCCAGGCCTAGGGCTTGGACTGCATGGCGACTTCCTTTTCTGGGCCTTGGTGCCCGACCTTCAGTTGTTTTGAAGCTCGCCAGGTTTCATCTTCCTCATGAGAGGAGCGAGGCTGTCCCCCATCCATGGGCACTTTGCCTTTGGATTCCCTTTTCCTTTTTGGATTGGCAGGCTCGGGCCGAGAAGGCAAAGTTGGCTGGGGAGGAGGAGGAAGTTTGGACCATGGCGATGACGACTTCAACTGGGTGGAGGAGGACCTAGTCTGAGCAGGTTGAGACTTGGGAGGAGGAGGAAGCTTGGGTTGTGGCCTCCCCGGCTGGCTCTCAATTAGGTCAATCAGGTCGATTGAGGGTTTCTTCTTAAAACCCATCTCGGCTTTAGAAGAAGTCCCTACTGAGGAGAGGTCCGCTTCAGTCAAACTAGGGTCGCCCAGATCACCAGAGGGATCCTCGAACAGATTGTCTTGATCAAATACACCAAAATCGTCCTCGGCATCTTCAGCTTGAGGGGATGAGGAAGGACCTGCCAACGTAGCGCCTTCTGTAACAGGGGATCCTTCGACAATCAAGAACCCTTGTTCTTCTACGGTGATCCTGTGAAGCCGAGGATCTTTGGCTCTGATCACGTACTTCGGAGCTGAGAACGTTTTCTGGATAGGATCATACCCAAGGATCTTGTGAGCAGCTCTGACCTGGTTGTCGGCTTCGTTCACAAAAACCTCCGCCCTAAGGATGGTCGCCAAATCTTCCCGGTTGACCAAATGAAAGTGTCGGCCAAAGGCGTGTGGATCTGTAAAAAAGAAAGCACATCTGTATTAGCAGCCAAACGGTGCAAACTATGACAATTCAAAAGATTAGCCCTCTCCTACTCTGAATACCCCACCTGGTGCCCCTTCTTCTGTTGGACAGGGAAGGCCGTCGTGCCACCTCCCTGACATGATGAGAAAGTCCTTATTCAGCCCCTTGCTAGACTCTGGGAGGCACTGAATAAGCCGAACCTTGTCATCCCTCGTTTTCATATAGTAAGACTTGCCCTTCAGGTGTTGGAGGTTGTAACACCAGTTTACATCGTGATGGGTCAACCTCAACCCCATTTTCTCATTTCAAGCGTCCACACAACCCAGGATCCTGAACATATTGATGGCGCACTGGGTGGGAGCTAATCGAAAATGTCTAAGGTAATCCCTTATCACCGGTCCCATGGGGATTCTCATACCACCTTCAAGGAAGGCAATTATGGCAATTATGGGTCTGCATTTTGTCGAGCCTAAACTTAGTCATCAGGCGACATATAGCTGAATAAAAATAAAGAGGACCCCAAAAATAAAGAAACCGTTGAGTCACATATGTTGGATTCTTTTATCATAGATAATTTCAATGTGTTTTACTATACAGATTTTTATTAATTTTGCTTGTAGTTGTGGTAGGGATCGGTAAAACAGACAGCTGATTAGAATCATTTTCCTGATCAAGTGTTTTACCAACTCTATGGCTTCAAGTATTTCTATTACAAACTACATTGGAAAACTTTTTACAGCATTTTTTTTTACAAAGTAAATTTTGTCATTCTTTTCCATTGATTCCAATTCTTTAATTTCTTCTTTAATAGATTTTTTTTTATTACATTCCATGTATTTGGTCTTTAGTGCTTTTTACCTTTTATTTTTTAACTAGCATCTGTGATGGAGTCCAACTGATGTTGGATCCATATTATTACAATGTTTAGAAAAAAATGTCAACTATCATTTAAAAAAAATTGCAATGTTTTTTATATTTGGCATTATGTGTTTTATTCTGTAATTGAATTTTTTTTTTGAAACAATCATGTAGAAAACAATATTGTGATTGCATTAAAAGTTGTGTTGTGAATCTGTGGTAGAGCCATCGAATTTTCTTTGGAGGGTTCATGGTTAACAATAACCTTATAAATAATAAATCCAATTCTCTATTCAATTATGGATTCCAAAGAAAACATGTAAATCCAATTACGTATTCACACATAATACTTAATGGGTAATTTTCTTTTTTTATTATGTTATTGTATATTTGTTCATGTTTATGGTTATAGGCATGTTTATGTTTATATTGACATTAAATTATATGTTTTTTTGCAGTTATTTGTTTATTACCCTTATATATGCATACATACGTAATGACACACATGGTTATAAACATAAATGTAACTAATTTGTAATTCTATGCATATGCATGAGATACTACAAATAAGTATAGGTAAATGCGTATTCAAATTTTACCAAGTTTATATACAATAAATATAATGTTTTTATATTTGAAAATATAAAATAGCCACTAATAAAATAATTATAAGTTTATTTGAAACAAATAAAAAATTATTTAAATTGTTATCCATGAATTTATTGATTTTTGTTTGTCCAGCTATTATTTGTATAATAATAATAATAAAAAATCAATGAGGGTGATTTTTTTTAAGGTTTATTAATTTTAATTCTATGGTTTTTTCACTTAATAAATCAATTAGCATAAAAATTAAGAAGATTAAAATGGACCTCTTGTTTTTTGGAAAGTAGTATATAGTTGCACCAAAATTAAGAAAATTAGATGAGACATATGACATAAAATTAGACTCTATATTGAGATATAATTGGAATTTCTCTCAACTTTGGCTATATACATATGTGTGTGTGTGTGTGATATTTTTTGTATAGATTTCTAATTAAAAAAAAAAAAATATTAACAAACAAAAGAAAAACTATCTGTAACATAAAATTATAATATGACAAAAATATAATAAGTTTTAAAACAAATAACATAGTTTACTTTATCAAAGTGTTGACATCCCATTTTGAAACCTGCATTTAACCTCACATGAAGGGCAAAAGAGTAATTTCACATTGGAAATTGGCATCTTATCTATGGCAACTAGATCCTTAATTTCATTTCATCTAAGTGATCATGATGTTATAACGATCAAATTAACTGGTCATAAGCCTTAATCGGATCATCAAATTGAAAGTTATCATCAAATTAAGTTTTAATGGCCGAGATGCACTATCACAAATTGAGTCCAACTATATGTGATTTTGAACAATTGATTCCAATTTGTTATAATTATAATCAATTTGAAATTAATGATGTGTCATAATTTGTTTGGCTAGAACTATAGCTTATAATAAGGTTGCGCACACTTGATTAATTAGATAGTCAGATATTAATTATTCAATGAGTAATTTGTGCTATTATCTTTTTAATTGGGGTAAATTTGGAAAGTAATTCTGAAATAGAAGTAATTGGAACCTATTAATGTTAATTGGAAACTAATTTGGGGGTTATTAATGTTAACTAGCATGTAACTCATGCAAATGCATGGATGCATTTAAAATTAAACACAATTTTTATCATAAAAATATAAATAATTAGTCAAATTATTTAAAAAAATAGCATGTAACACATGCATACGTATAGATACATTTAAAATTAAACACAATTTTTATAATAAAAATATAAATAATTAGTCAAATTATTTTTAAAAAATGTAAACGTAATTAGTCACATATTAAAATTCTTATCTAAATTTAATACTACTTATGATCAATTTTTTTCTAATTTTTAATAAGATAGAACGTGTGGTGATTTTTATTGAATTTATGTGATTAGTTTTTATTTATTTATTTATTTAATTTTATAGTTCATTAATATTAGATTCTTAGTATTTGCACTCATTAACTTACTTGGCACAGAGATTAAAAAACTTAAGTGGACCCATGACACAAACTTAAATAGATAATTATGGTGCAGTCCCTACATAAATTTAGACACATATTCTAATTTCAAATTCTAATTAAACTTTCTCTAAACTTTGCCTATATATATATATATATATATATATATATATATAGTGCTGAAACTATTTTCCAACAAATGACCTATGCTCACCATTTTATTGATATCTCTCAGAATATTTTGAATCTGTAAGTGTGGTTAATGTTTCCAGAAACTAGACATTTAGGACTTCAATTTGAGCACAAGAATGAGGCAATTTCGATCAAAATTGAGAAATATATGATTTTTCTAAATTAGCTCTGAGAACTGTTATAGGAGCTATGGGAAGAACCAAGGTTTTAGTCATTTTGCTTGCTCATCACTCCCACCAACCTCCAAATTTGATGTACCAGCTTTCTCTAAATATTGAAATATGGTCTAGGTTCATGATTCTCTTTGATCCTTTGTTAACCTTCATTAAATGCTCTTCCATTCATATTTTCTCCCCCATTACTATATAAACCCCCCTCTCCTCCATTCCGAAGGACATAGAAACATCCTCTCTTCTCCCCTTTTGAGTTCTAGTGAAGTAGAGTTAGTCTTTTCATATTTTGGTCTTCCTGAGACTCAACATATTGAGTGAGACTTACTCTCCCTCTCCTAGTTCTTCTTCTTTACTCCACCCTTAGGACCTCTACCAAGAGCCTCCTTCTCCGCTGTGTGGATCTTGCATGTAGGTATAATCCTTTCCCTAACTTGTTTTTTATGTTTCTACGATGAGGATTTTAGATTAAAGGATGCTAGTGATTATTTAAATTTCTTGAATATGTTTGAATGTTCTTGATATTCTTAAATGTTTATATGCATTCTTCACATGTTCTTGATTGTTCATCACATGTTCATGCATGACACTAGCTTTGATATTAAATCCACATCTAAAATATGAAAAACATGTTAGTTTCATAATTCTCTCAAATCCTTGAATATAGGATATCACCATTCACACACATCATCACTAGATTTTATTTTTCAGGTCAAATATAATGATGAATAAATGGAATTAGGGTTTATCACATGCACACACATTAAATTCAAGCAAAGCAATGAACATGGATTGATAATATGTTAGATGATATGTTATGAATGTTGGCCAATATAGTCTAGGAGATCAGTTTCATCGGGCAAGGTGGGTGCCTAAAACCTTCCCATCTTGTAACATAGTCTTTGAGTTTAGATCAAGGGCTAATAGATCAATGCTTATCTATGTAATTTTCAATTTCTAGATTGTAACTAGGAAACAAAGCCATGTACTTAATTATCTTAGATTGTATTTAGGACCAAAGCCATGTAATTTTCTATGATCAATGTACATTTATTCTCAAATAAATAAAATGATGAAATTTTCAATTATAGTTTTCTTATTTATTCCAACAATTAAATAAGTGGCGACTCCATTGCACAACCCTTAATCTAGAGGGAAAAAAATAACAGTCGAGCCTTCATTTTGAGAGACAATAACATGACTCCACCCATTCATATGAGTTTGGCCCAATTCTAAAACGGGTCGGGGGCGCGGTCTCTCACGTACACAAAGGCACTATAACTTCATTTAATAACATAATCACTAAACAATCTTAATTTTCCAAAATTTTGGGGGTCTTCATAAAGAGAGAGAGAGAGAGAGAGAGAGAGAGAGAGAGAGAGAGAGAGAGAGAGAACCAAGCCGTTCATAAACAGCTTGGACTTAGCTCGATAAAAAGCTCGTTCATGTTTATTTGTTTATAAACAAGTCAAGCTTAAGCTTTAGTTTTAGGAACGAGCCGAGCCCGAGTAAAAAATATTGTTCATGAACAAGCTCGTGAATACTAAGGCTCGATACAAAAGTATAAAAACAAGTTGAGCCTAGGCTTATTTATGAGTTTGGTAATAAAATTGATATGAGCTTGACAAGTAAACTCATATCCTTTTAAGACTTTAATTAATTATAAGTTAAGACCACTCATCCAAACTAAATAAGCTAGATAATAAACTTGATATAGGCTCGATAATATACTTGTTTTGGTTTGGGCTTGATATTGAGCTCGAGTTTGGCTTGACTAATGAATCAAGCCAATCCAAGCTGAGTTCAAGCTTTTATACTTTATAACGAGCTCAAGCTTGAACATTATTTTTAGGCTTGTATCAAGTTCCAGACAAGCTTGAACATTCTGCTTTTGTTGTCGAGCTGAGCTTGAACATTCACTACTCGACAAAACTCGGCTCGTTTACATCCCTAAGAGAGAGAGAGAGAGAGAGAGAGAGAGAGAGAGAGAGAGGTGTGGTCATCTCTGAGAGATTGGATTACTAAAATTGAAAATCTATTGTGAGAAATATACTTATAAAAAATTGAAATTTGAAGTTGTTATGGCAAATTAATCATTAATGATAATTTGGTAAACTTACATAATTTTATTTTTGCCAAACAATTTAGGATTTCAAATAAGATGAATTTCTATTACCACACAATTTTGGGGGCTTTCTTGAATCGAGGGAGCTCGCCATTTTTTTAGAAGAAAAAATAACTTACAAATTTTATCTTTTATTTTATTTTTTATAAAATTGAATATTAATTCAAAATTTGTGGGGGTCTTCTTCTGTGTATAGATTGTGTCATGTGCGAGGTTGGATTACTAAAATTGACAATTCATTATGTCAAAAATATGCACATAATAAATTGGAATTTGAAGTCGTTATAGGAAATTAATCGTTAATGATAGTTTGGTAGACTCACATAATTTTATTTTTGTTAAACAATTTAGGATTTCAAATGAGTTGAATTTCTATTACTACATAATTTTGGGGACCTTCTTGAAATTAGGGAAGTCACCATTTTTGTTAGAAGAAAAACATGACTCACCAATTTTTTTTATTATTAAAAGAACTAAATATCAATTTAATTTTTTTTTGCTTATTTTCCAATTGGGGACTCTAGGCAATGGCTTAAGTGGCCTTGCCCAAGAGCCTGCAAATCCACTTTAAATGAGAAATTCAAGAATTTTTTAAAATGAATTTGTAAAACATTTTTCAGCCATTCAAAGGAGGTCAATGTAAAATAGTTATCATTTTATGGGAGGTGAGATATGGGGAAATTAATTTAGGGATTTGTTAATTTGGGCAATAAGGGTTATAAAATGATGGTTTATACCATCATGGTTAATACGTGTACTAATTGGCAAAATTTTGGAGTCCCACTTTAATTGAATTGGCGTGCGTTTGAGTTGCGCATCAAGTGTCTGTAAAATGCTTGAATGAGTGTTTGTTGGTTTTTAACCAAGTTTTAGTGTCTAATTGCTTACCTCATGTAGAGCAGGTCATGCATTGCATCGTTCATCATTAGAATTGCATTTTTTGGTTTTGTCTTTTGATTACATATTCATTGGATATCTCAAGTACTTAAAGTTTTCTTTGTTCTGTAAAGACACATAGAAAACATAGAGAGAAAAGAGAGGAAGAGAGTTTCTCTATATGAATGAAATCCGTGTTATATTACTTAAGTAGTTAAGTTACAAAATGATTGTAATATACAATATATATACACTAGCGGACAAAATTTGCAAATGCCCTTTTTAAAAAAACAATCCAGCGTTTTGCCCCCTTTCCCAAACTAATTAGGGAAATGCCCCTCTTTTGAAACTCGATTTTCCCAAAATCGAGTTAAGCCCTATAGTGGCGTTTTTAAGAAGCCTATAGTGACGTTTTAAGGACCTATAGTGGTGTTTTGAACTCGAGTTATAGGTAAAAAAAAGAAAAAAAATTACATGTAACTCGAGTTCATGGAGCTCGAGTTCCAAAACGCTATTATAGGTCATTAAAACGTCACTACAGGCTCCTTAAAACGCCACTATAGGACTCTAGAATTTTTTTTTTTTTTAAAAACTCGATTTTAAGTAAATCGAGTTTCAAAAGAAAGACATTTCCCTAATTAGTTTAGGAAAGGGGGCAAAACGCTGGATTATTTTTTTAAAAAGGGTAGAGGCCAATTTTCTCCATACACTAGTGAAGGAAGAAGAAATATCCTGAATCAATTATGATTCCTGTAACCATCTCTCTCATGTGCACACGTATGAGCACTAACAAATTTTACATACAAAGTATTAAAACGAAAGTGTTCCACTTACGAGAAATGGCACCGTTTCCTTTTAATCAAACACACGTGTTTAGCTTAGTCTTCAACAACATCGTTTTTCACAGTTACCGTTGGAACAATGTCTTTGTTTTCAACCTCTTCAATTCTGTAGCTTGGGCTTTCATCCCCCACCAAACGAAAGGGAAATTTCCACATGAGTTCCAGTAAGCCAATGAAATCGAGGAGATGGAAAGCCTTCAATAAAGATATCAGCAAGCTGATCATGGGAAGAAATAAACTTCACTTGCAAATCACGTTTGAGAACCGTTTCATGGACAAAATGGTAGTCCACCTCAATGTGCTTTGTACGAGTATGGAAGACAAGATTCAAAGCTATAGCCAAAGCACTAACATTATCACACCACAGGAGAGGTGGTTATGAAAGGAAAATGCCCAAATCTCGAAGAAGCATGAAAATCCAACACAATTCAGCTGCTGAAAAGGCCAATGTCTGTATTCAGCCTCAGTAGAGGACCTTGAAACTATAGCCTGCTTTTTAGTTGACTAGGTAATAGGACAATTACCAAGAAAACAACAATGCCAGTGATGGATTTGCGATCCTCTAAATCTCCAGCCCAATCAGCATCATTATAAGCAGATAAGGAATGATTGCCAGGGGTGAAGGCAAGACCATAATGAAGAGTGCCTTGAAGATACCTCAGAATACATTTAGCAGCTTGAAGATGATTTTGAGTAGGAGTACTTATATACTAACATGCATGCTGAACTGCAAATGAAAGATCTGGTCTGGTAAATGTGAGATATTGAAGTGCCCCTACGAGACTAATAAGAAGTTGGATCAAATAAGAGAGGGCTATAATTGGGAAGAAGATGCTGATTTGGAGAGCAAGGAGTCTTATAGGATATACAATCTGTCATAGCAAACTTAGCTAGCAAATCAGAGGCATACTTAGTTTGATGAACAAACAAACCAATAAGGGTATAGTCAATTTGCAGCCCAAGGAAGTAATGAAGCAGACCAAGGACTTTGAGATCAAACTCAGAACTGAGCTGAGTAATAAGAGAGGCAGTGAAGGCAGCATTATTCCCTGTGATAATAATATCATCCACATAGAGTAACAGGAAAACCAGATGAGAACCATGTCTGTAAATGAATAAATTTCCATCTGCCCCTAAAGCTGAGAAACCAATATGAAATAACTGAGTAGTAAACCTCTCAAACTAGGCCCTAGGTGATTGTTTTAGACCATAAAGGGCCTTATGAAGTAAACAAACATGTTTAGGAAATTTAGGATCAACATAACCCTGAGGCTACACCATATATACCTCTTCCTTCAAAATCCCATGCAAAATGGCATTACTTACATCCAGTTGCCTCAATTCCCAATGATTGTTCATAGCTAAAGCCAAAAGCAACCTTACAGTAGTAGGTTTAACAACTGGACTAAAAGTTTCCTTATAGTCTAAGCCAAACTGTTGAAGAAATCCTCTAGCAACCAATCTAGCTTTGTACCTAGCAATAGTCCTATCACTATTTTTTTTTTAACTTGTACACCCATATACAAGTAACAACATTCTTATTGGCAGGAAGAGGCACTAAAGACCATATTTTTTGTTTCTACAGAGATTAGAACTCAGAATCCATGGCACCCACCCATTGAGGGTGTTTAGCAGTAATAGCAAATGATGGAGGTTCTGTCACAATATAGTCATGATGAATTTGCAATGCTTTAGGCTTATATATACCATGCTTTGATCTTGTAACCATTGGATGATTATTGTGAGTGATAGGAATAGTAGAATTAGAAACAACAGGAGGACTAGAAATAGAGGCAGGTGTAGGAAGAGAAGGAACATTAGATGGAGGGGGAACAGTTGGAATAGGTGTAGAGGTAGTGAGAAATGATGATAAAAAGGAAGTGGTAAGATCTAGAGGAGGTGAGATGAAGAATTATCAACAAAATTAGAGACATCAGGCATCTTAGAAATGAGAGGAGAGGATTTAGAAAACCAATGTGAGAAATTAGATGTGAATGGTATGTTAGGATCAGTACATAAAGAAGAATTAGCAAATGGAAAAAGGGATTCATTGAATAAAGCATAGCAAGCAATATAGATTTTATTAGAGGCGGGATCAAGACAAATTTAACCTTTTGATAGAGGAGGATATGCAAGAAAAATGCATTCTTGTGACCTGGGTTGTAATTTATTCTTATTATAAGGTCTCAAATACGGATAACAAGCATAAGCAAAGGTTCTAAAGGCTTGAAGTGGTGGTGGTCTAGAATAAAGAGATTCCCAAGGAGACTTGAAGTTTAACATAGAGGATGGTAAACGATTGATGAGATATGCAGCAGTGGAAAAGGCATAGACTAGAAGTTATAAGGTAGATGGGACTCATACAGAAGGGAAAGACCAGTTTCAACTAAATGTCTGTGTTTCCTTTCAGAAACACCATTCTACTAAGGTGTATAAGGATAGGAGGTCTGATGAAGAATGCCATTTGAGGAACAAAAAGCTTGAAAAAAAAATTGGTATATTTAGAACCATTATCTATTCTAAGAACCTTGATTTTTGTAGAATATTGGTTCTCAACAAGAGCTTTAAAATGCTTGAAAAATAAATAAAACTTCATTTTTATGTTTCAACATAAAGAACCAAGTAAATCTAGTGCAATCATCAACAAAAATGACATAATATTTGAAACCAAGAACAGAAGTGAGAGAAGTAGGACCCCAAACATCGCTATGAACAATGTGAAGAATAGAATTGGAAACAACAGAAGTTTTATTCAAAGGGTATCTGTGCATTTTAGCACTTATACAATATTCACATAAAGAGCAAATGTCATCAATTTGAGAGAAGGAAACATATTTTATTACATGCTTAAGAGCAGAAAACAGAAGCTTAGAACTAGGATGTCCAAGTCTGTGATGCCAAAGCAGAAGTTGATCAGATTTTGTAGAAGTGAAAGCAGATACATTGGAATTAGGATTGAAAGTAGTAGAAGAAGAAAGTGTTGAGGATGAGGGAATAGGATACACCCCATCCTTACTCAACCCTTCGTAGAGGATCCTCCCCGAAGGCAAATCCTGAATTGAGAACTTTTGAGCATCAAAATAACAGAAGGCATTATTTTGAAGACACAATTTATGCACAGACAAAATATTAGATGCAAGATTAGGAACTCTAAGTATATTACTAACCCTAAAGTTATGAGTTGAGGTTTGAGCTCACCATGACCTATGTGTATGACAAGAAGCTTTTGACCATTGTCCATAGTGACTGTTTCATTCCCTTGAACTGGTTGCTGATGCAGTGACAGCTAAGACAAGTTAGGAATGACATGATTTGAGCATCTATAGACATCACATTTTGTACCCCTTACGACTCAAGCTCCTGTTCCCCAATGATGCTGAATTCTAAGACTCAAGGTTGGTTTAGGGCCTAATCAGATGTTAAATTGACTTAAGAATTGTTAAAATGAAAAATATAACTTTTAATGAGCAAATAAATCTAATTTTGGAAAAATAAGGCCAAGGAAACCCTCGCTATGCGTATGCAGGCCCGATCTTGCGCATGCATAGCAAATTCCAAAAACCTAAACAAGACAAGTTTTCTACATTAATGTTGAGGTTTGGAATGAATCCCACATTGCTTGGGAGTTGTTCCAAACCCCTATTTTCACAATATAAGTAGCCTTACATGGTATATTTTCAAAACACACAGAAATCCCACGGGAAAACACTAAGATTTACTAGAAATAGTGAATCAAAGAGGGAGTTTTTTCACAAAACATCATCGAGTCAATTTTCTTTTGATTATGGCCTTTTTTGGCTTTGATCTTTGAGTTTAAGATTACTAATCACTCTTTTATTGAATTGTGAATAGATTTGGCTAAAGGGAACAGTCAAAAATCAATCTTGAAGTGCTTTTCTTTGAGGTATTAGTTTCAAACTTTTCTTTTTCTTTTCCTTTCTTTTCTTATCTTTAATCTTTGTGTCTGCTTTAGTTTTTTGTTGTTTTATGCTTTAATGTGTTTATCTAGCTTAGGTTTACACAATTGTATATTTTAAAAGCATGTTAGGATGTAAGTTTCTCGTTTTGAAGTTTTATTGCATCTACTGTGTTTCTAGGGTTTTTGGGTAGAAACCTGCGTACGCATAATCTTTCCTGCGCACGCAAGCTTGATTATGCGCACGTAGGGAAGTTCCTACGTGCGCATGAACTTGCTCAAAAACCCTAGTTTTTATTTATTTGTTTTTGCTTCTGCTTTCACATGTATGCTTCTGTATAGCCTTTTTTCCGTATTTTTATGCTTTCAAAGTTTCTGTTTCACATGTTTAATTGCTTGTTTGTTCTCACATGTTAGAATTAGGGTTTATCTTATGTTGTTTTATTTTAATGTTATGAAAATGCATTCACATGCTCATGCATGATGCCATAGGTGCTGAGTTGCTACAAGGTAAGTAAAATGTAAGTCATGCATTTGTAATGTACATGCATTTGTGATATGATCTTGCTTAGGTTTTATGATTGTGATCTTGATGCCTTGGATGATGACATGTTTGGTTGTTTTTGTTTCCATCTTGATTTAACGCTCACATGTTTCTGCCTTGGATGGATGTGATATGATATGATGGGGTTTGTGATGTGATGAATGCCTTGATGCCATGATTAGATGAATGCAAGGGTTTATGATGATATGTTATGCCATGATTAGATGAATGCTAGGATGAAGTGACATGTATGCTATATGTATGATAGGGGATGCCATGTTAGATGTATGTTAAGAGATGCCATGTTATATGTATGGTAGACTTTGTTTGTAAGCATGATAGATGCATGGTTAGGGATGTTTGATGCCATGTTGATTATTAGATGTATGTTAGTGTGTGTGTGGGTTAGATACAAGTATTGAGTATGCCTTTAATAGGGTTAAGACATAAGATACAATGATGGGAAGCCAACCTTAGGGTTGGGCGGTTTTGGGTGCCTAACACCTTCCCAAGACCGTACCTTAACTCCAAACCATATCTTTGGTAGTAAGATCAAAAGGTCTTTCATTGAGAGGACGCTATATATATAGTTCCTAGACCATTGCAAACAGTAGGTGGCAACTCCTTCGACCCTTCCCTTGCGTCCACAACATCTAGTATCAGTGAGCCATCCATTGTAGCTTTGCATTTGAGAGGAGTTAGCCACCATTGAAGCCAACTTAGTAGGGGCATGCTTCCTTTGGTATGCAAAATCCATTTTATGATAGCAATCTATTGTTAACTGACCATTCTTGCCACAGATTTGACAAGTTGGCCTATTGGATTGGGGTTGACCTTGACCTCTTTGTGACTCAGGTTGATTGTATGGTGGTCCTGAATTGGAATTATGGCCAGAATTGCCATATTATATTTCCCAGAATTGTAACCACTATTGGAATTATAACCACCATTGTAGTTACCTCAACCACCTCTTCCTCTTTGATTATTATTCCTGCCTCCTTTTCCTCGAGAAAAGCCTTGACCTTGAGGTTGAAAGGTCATAGCCATAGCCATTGAATTAGGGTCAACAGTAGTGGATCTCTTCTTGATTACCCTTTCCTCTGCATTGAGTAAGGTATTCAACTCTTCCATAGAAAGAACATCACTACAAGTCCTGATTACAGAACTAAAAGAATCATATTCTGAAGGAAATCCATCTAGAGCTATATGCAGAAGCTTTTTATCATCAAGAAACACAGAAACAACAGCCAATTTATCACTAACTTGTTTGATCTTTTGGAAATATCCATCAATACTGTTAGCACCTTTCTTGACTACATTCAATTCATTACGAAAACTTAAAACATGAGATCTTAAAATCGAGGCAAACCTCTTTTCTAGTACTTTCCATACTCCCTTGGCAGACTTTTGCCCTACAGTGAGAGCAAGAATAGCAGGAGACAAAGTTGAATTGATAAATGTGAACATAGCTTGTTCATGATTTTTCCAAGAAATGAAATTAGAGTTAATCTCAGTTGTAAAATTACCAGAGGAATCCTTTTGATAACGATCTAGAGCTAGAATTGAATCATCAAGAACATCAATCATTGAGTAAGTTTCTAGAATTACCTAAATTTGATTCTTCCAAATGATGTAATTGCCATAGTCAAGCTTGACAGTCATCATCGAAGACATGTTGGATAGCAGAATTAGTAAGGCATTCGCAGGCAGAGTGTACTAGCCATAGCAGAAATTGAACTTGAAGTTAAAGATGAATTTGTGGAAGCCATTGATGCAGATCGAAGCTCTGATACCATGTAAAGACACAGAGAAAACACAGAAAGAAAAGAAAGGAAGAGAGTTTCTTTATATGAATGAAATCTGTGTTATATTGCTTAAGTTACAAAATGATTGTAATATACAATATATATACACCAGCGAACGAAGAAGAAATATCTGGAATCAGTTATGATTCTTGTAACCGTCTCTCTCATGTGCACATGTACAAGCACTAACAGATTTACATACAAAGTATTAAAACAACAACATTCCACTTATGAGAAACAACGCCATTTCCTTTTAATCAAACACACGCATTTAGCTTAGTCTTCTACAACATCGTTTTTCACAATTATCGTTGGAATAGTGTCTTTGTCTTCAACCTCTTCAATTTTGCAGTTTGGGCTTTCATGTGCCTTGTGTTTGGCTTGTGTTATTTTTAATAGATATTCTTGATCCCATGGCATCCAAGAAATCCATCAAGCCTACCCCTCACAAGTCTACCTATCCAAACCCCTATCTTCCTCAAGTTGTCTCGATCCTCTTGCCAATAGCTTTGATATGACTTAGTTCTGTAATGTAGACTTGAAGATCATTTACTTTGAGGTTGACTCCAATTGTCATTTCTTCTCCGAGTAAGAGATTTGACTGTTATCCTTGGTCCTCCACAGTTTTCAGTCTCCTGTCATGTACACATTTTACTCTAACTTCATGAACTATGATTCTATGGAGAACACATTTAGTGTCTATGTTTGAGGTAAGACTCACTCTATCATTAGTCTGGGTGTGGTTGCTGTTGGTTTAGGGATTCTAGGAGTTGAGAACCTCGATTATCCACACACATCGATTTGAGTCAAAACCCTCGTTAGACTTTGTCTTGTCCAAGTTTTGTGACAAGAGGATGAAATGGAATCATGGTCCATATGTTACGACTTCTGACTTTACCAATAAATTTTTGACGTAAATGCACTTTTAGTCCCTACATTTTGACTTTTTTCCATTTTGGTCCTTACATTTTCATTTTACCACTTTTAGTCCCTAAACCAATTAACGTGTGACATTTAAGTCCTTACCGTCATCCAACTAACAGAATATGCTGACGTGGTTGACGGTACAATAAAATAATAATTAAAAAATCTATTTTGGCATTAAAAAATTGCCACATCAGCATCTAAATTAAAAAAAAAAAAAATTTAATTTATTAATTTTAACTAAATGAAAATTAAAATAAAAAAAAACTCGGGAAGAACATGATGAAAACAAGAACTCCAACCCAGATCAAAGAACTCAAGAACACAAACCTAAACACATAATTTTCTTTCCTGACCCGTGACTGCTCTCAAATCACAACCACAAATCCGCCGGAATCTGCCATAAAACCATCAACTATCCACCACAAATCCAAAACAATAAACCCATCCACTGCCCACACAAACCCATCGGAGCAAACTACCCCACCCAAATTTGATTAAAAAAAAAAACTCAGCTAGTCCAGGTGCCATTCCTCTTCGATCTGAGAATGAAACCCATCACCAAACTCCAATCTGTGAACGAATCCCACCACCAAACTTCGATCTGTGCCATCACCGAAACCCACCACCAAACTCCAATCTCAGCCACTGAAACCCACCACCAAACTTCAATCCAGCCACTAACCATTACCAATCCAGCCACCAAACAATCATGCAACCCATCACCGACCGACCCAAACTCTGATCTGTGCCATCACCAAAACGCCACCACAGATGCCGATCACCACAAACCCACATCGCCGATCCACAAACTCAGACCTCCACCACATCGATCCCCACAAACCCACGCCCTCCACCTCACTACGGCAAGTTGGCAACACCATATGCATAGAAACCCACAAAAAAAAAAAATGCCAAAGAGCGAGACCCATTGATTTGAGAGAGGAGCTTGAGGCATATGGGTTTGGGTTTGAGCAAAATCAAGAGATAAAGAGAGTTCAAGAAGTCTAAGCACCAAGATAGAGGGAGAAAGAAGAAAAAGAAGAAGAAACGGAAAGAATGGAGGCAGAGAAACTAAGAGACCGATCTGGGGAAGAAGAAGAAAAAGAAAGAAGAAAACAAAAAAGAAAAAGAAACCCACAAGCACCGTTGAGATAGGAGAGTTTCAGAGAGTTGTGATATGGGATTGTGGTGTTTTGATATGTATTGGGCTTGATTTTTTGTTTTTAATTTTGTTTTTAATTTTTTTCATTTAGTTAAAATTAATAAATTAATTTTGTTAATTTAAATTCTGACGTGGCAATTTTTTAATGCTAAAATAGATTTTTTAATTATTATTTTACTGTGCCGTCAGCCACGTCAGCATTTTCTGTTAGTTGGTTGACAGTAAGGACTTAAATGTCACGCATTAATTGGTTTAGGGACTAAAAGTGGTAAAATGAAAATGTAGGGACCAAAATGGAAAAAAGTCAAAATGTAGGGACTAAAAGTGCATTTACGCCTAAATTTTTTCTTGTCAATTAGAACATGTATGTGTCTTGTGTCATAACTTATGCCACTGTTCTCATGTCAATGTAGTCACTGTTGCCCTAACCAATCTTCTTTATGTTTTTTTTGTCGGATGTTAATTTCCATATATCTTCCTTTGGTTAGCACCCCCCCTTTACATGGTATTGTGCGTGATTCAATAATATTTTTATGGACAAAGTTTGTCTACAACTCCACTCAATATCTCTTTATTGACTGTGAATTTTGACAAATTCACCATTGGATTACATTTTCTTATTATATCCTCCATGCTTGGAAAATTTTTAGAATATCAAAGACCAATAGCTATATTATGCATAGAAAATAAATAGGTAAACTACATATTTGATCCCTATCATTTATACCAAATTTCAATTGGGTCCCTAATCTTTCAATTGTGTCAATTTGGTCCCTAACCTTTCAGTATCGTGTCAATTTAGTCACTACCATTATCTCTTAAATGGAAATTGCTGATGTCACAAATGGCCAAAATAATTTTACATTCTTCCTTTTTGGAGGTGGGAAAGAAGTGTAAAGCCACAGCAGGCTTAGTGCAGTTGGTGTTGGTTTTGCAGAAAGCATTCTGGTGGTGCAGCAATAGAGCAAATGTCCTGCAACTTGTCTAAGGAAGTTGAGTCACATGACATGTAGTTTAGTAAGGGATAATTAGTGCCAATTCTGGTATGGTTAAGATGCCACGTGTCCTGTGGTGATTAGTGAGTAGAAATTCTGTTATTTTAAGAGCATTTCTTGCTGAGTTAGTTAGAGTTTGTTAGGGAAATTCTCATGTATAAATATCTCATTGCTTGTAATCTTATTAGTTAGTGAATCAATAATACAATTCAGAGATACATTGAATCTAGAATTTTCTCTCTAGAATAGCTTGCTTTTCATGGTATCAGAGCCATCAATGATGTCCTCTACAAGTTCAACCTTTGCTACTACAAGTTCTACAAGTACCACTACTTCTAATCATGGCATCAATCCGTCATTGTTGCTTCTCTCTAACATGGCGAGTATGATGATTGTGAAGCTAGACTACAATAACTATTTGGTTTGGAGGCACCAGATCTAAGTAAACTTGGAAGCCTACTCTTTAATCAGTTTCATCGAAGACTCCAATGGAGCTCCTGATCCATTCATGAAGGATAACTCAGGGAATTATACCACTGAAGCAAATCCTGAATATGTTCACTAGAAGATTTGTGAACAAGCATTGTTTATGTTCATCAATTCTACTCTCTCTCCACCAATTCTTGCTCTTACAGTGGGGCAGAAATCAGGTAGAGGAGTATGGAAGATTCTCGAGAAATGTTTTGTTTCTGTTTCTCATTCTTATATTCTTGGTTTGAGGAATGAGTAGATGAGTCTCAAGAAAGGAACTGAGACTATTGATAGTTTCTTTCAGAGGATTAAAGAAATTCATGACAAATTGAGTGCTGTTGCTGTTTGTGTAGATGAAGAAGAGCTAATTCATCTAGCACTTGAGGCACTTCCTCTTGAGTATGATGCATTCTGCTTTGCAATCAGGACCATGAATGATGTGTTTAGTCTTGAAGAATTGAATACTCTATTAAATGCTGAAGAAAGATCCATCAAGAAACGATCTGATTACAGGAATCTACATCACTAGCTATGGCTATGAATCACTTCAATAATCGAGGCAGAGGCAAGAACAATAGCAACAGAGATCGTGGCAATGGTAGAGGTAATGGTAATGCTCAATTTCATGGGAATTTTGGTCCTGGTAGTGGTGGTCAAGCTTATGGATCCTTTGACAATGGTCAAGGTTCATTCTTTGGACCTCTTAGTGGTTCAAGTTCATCACAATTTTAGTCTAAACCTGGTTCACAAACCTCACAGAATCAGAGGCCTACTTGTCAAATCTGTGGCAAGAATGGCCATACTGCCCTTGATTGTTATCATAGAATGAACTTTGCCTATCAAGAAAGGCATGCTCCAACTAAACTTGCTTTAATGGCTGCAAGTTCTATAGCTGCTCTTGATAACTCTAATTAGAATTCACAGTGGCTCACTGATACTGGAGCATCTGATCATGTTACTCCTGATTTGGCTCAACTCTCTCTTCATCAGCAACCAATAGATGGTAATGAATCAGTCACAGCTGGCAATGGGCAAGAATTACTAGTGACTCATATTGATAATATTCTTTGTGTTCCCCAACTTGCATCAAACTTGCTTTCTGTTCATAAGTTGTTCCTTCAAAATAATACCTTTTGTTATTTTGATGCATACAAGTTCTCAATTCAGGATTTACCTACGGGGAAAATTCTTTACAAAGGATTGAGTAAAGATGGAGTATATCCTATTCCTCCTTTGTCCACCCTTTCTTCTTCACCAGTCAGCTCCACTGGCTTTGTTGTTGTGTTTGATCAAGCATTGCTTTGTTACAAGAGGCTTGGTCATCCTTGCTCCAAGATTCTTCATTCTGCTTTATCTAATTTTAAGTCTGTTCATGTTCCTGTTAATAATGACATTTGTTCACAATGTCCAGCTTGTATAAGTGCTAAAATGCACAAGATTTCTGTTCCTAAACATGTATCAGATTCCACTTTTCCTTTAGAATTGATTGGGCAGGGGACCCTATTGACAGGAGGTCTATTACAGTGATGGTTGTTTTTCTTAGGCAATTCTCCAATTACATGGTCAGCCAAAAAGCAACCAATTGTTTCTAGAAGTTCTACAAAGGCTGAGTATAGAGCTCTTGCTATTACTGCAGCTGAGCTCTATTGGTTGAGAATGCTTTTGAAGGATTTAGGGGTTTATTTACATCATCCCCAAATTTATGGTGTGATAATGTCTTTGCCCTCTCTTTGGCCTCTAATCCTATTTTTCATGCTCGATCAAAACACATAGAAGTTGATTATCATTTTATTCGTGAAAAGGTTATTAATAGAGACATGCTTGTTAATTAAGTTCATCTCTACTCATGATTAATTGGTTGATTTGTTTACAAATAAGGCTCTTCCTACTCCTCGATTTCATGCTTTGCTCACCAATCTAATGGGAGTTCCTCCCCTTAGCTTGAGGGGGGATGTAAAGCCACAGCAGGCTTAGTGCAGTTGGTGTTGGTTCTGCAGAAAGCATTCTGGTGGTGCAGCAATAGAGCAAATGACCTGCAGCTTGTCTAAGGAAGTTGAGTCACACGACATGTAGTTTAGTAAGGGATGATTAGTGCCAATTCTGGTATGGTTAAGATGCCACGTGTCCTGTGGTGATTAGTGATTAGAAATTCTGTTATTCCAAGAGTATTTCCCGCTGAGTTAGTTAGAGTTTGTTAGGGAAATTCTCATGTATAAATATTTCATTGCTTGTAATCGTATTAGTTAGTGAATCAATAATACAATTCTGAGATACATTGAATCTAGACTTTTCTCTCTAGAATAGCTTGCTTTTCAAGAAGGGGGTGGCTTAGGTTTCATGCTTGATCTACGTTTTTTTTTCTTGAACAAATTTTTCAACAAGTTAGGGCCGTTAGGCTAGTTGGGAAAAATAGAATAAATAAATAAATCAGCAAGTGTAGTTTGATGGGCTGGCTTGATGGCGGTATATTTTTTCACTTCAACAAGTTCAATTGTATATGAAAAAATAATGTACATAGCCAATGTCATAAAAAGTTTATTCAGTCTGAACTATTTCTAGTAAGAATGATATCATGCATTTTACGCAGTCCTTTTAACCAAAATGATAAATCGTAGATTTTCAGTACATAATACAAAGGTCAGTCTGGTGGTATGCACCAAAGGGATCAAATGACTTTTGGGCTTCAAATTTTTCAAGCAAAAATATTTGTTGATGCAATGATCACCCATAATATTTAATTAATTTCTCAAGTACATAAATTCATTTCAAAATATTTTGAGAGAGTTTTAATCTATAGTTTTCGCTTCTGATGATAGTTCTTTATCATCAGATCAAAATACCAATTGGTTTTTGGTGTAGGCGAGGATTGAATCTCAAATCTCTTATTCAATTATCAGAGACTTTACTAGTCGAACTAACTAGAACTCACCACTATAAAATATTTGATTTAAAAAAAAAAAAATCAGGAAATAGTTTCATAAATATATATGACGAGTTCAACTTATGAATTAAGTGATAAAAAGCACAATCTAAGTGATAAAAAACTACAAGTTTAATTCGCAGAGCCTGGAATGTTGTAAACAGTCAAGCTTATGTTATAGCATGAGCAAAACAATAGGTTTGTAGCAAAAAGTTTGTCCAAAACCAAAGCCTCAAAACCAAGAGGCAATAAGGCAAAAAAAAAAAAAAACTAAGGCCTCGAAACACAGAGGCAACCATTGTTCGTCAAAGATAAAACCCCAAAACAAAGGGGCAACCATTGTTTTCCAAAAAAAAAAAAAGGGAGAATGAATATACTACGAAAGAGGGACAGTAGGCTCGTCGGTATCCTTTCCTTCAGCAACTTCCTTCCCAGTCAAATCTTTCTCCATCGCTGCACCAGTTTCAGTTTCTTCTTGCTCCTTGGCTTCATCTACAAGCACCTCGGTGTCAATCTTCTCAAAGTCTAAATTGGAGAAGTCCACGGCCAAGCTGTGATGCTTCATTGTCCACCGACACAGAAGCTCGAACCCTTTGAAGTACTGGATAAACTGAAGATCTGAGAACTCATCTAACTGCTTGAATTTCTAGATGATTTTCTCTCTCTCTGCATCAGTTTTTAGGAGGGCAGCTTGAATCTCTTCATCCTTCTAGACGACAAGCGCTTTCTCTACACGCAAGGCCTCAGTAAGCTCCTTTATTTTCTCATTCGATTCGTTCCTCTCATTCATAGCAACAATTAGATCTTTCCTCAACTTGGAGCATTCTACCTCGACGGACTCCACCTTTGAGTTGGCCACCACAACCTTCTCTTCCGTGTTCAAATAGTCAGTCGTGATGCGCAATGACTCCCCAAGGACCTGATAGAAACAAGCAAATGAAAGGAGAGACCATGCACATAGAAAAATACCAAAGCAATGCTGAAAGAAAAAACCACATACTTGTAATAATTTATGGATATGACGGCTGACCAGCTCGTGGGAAGGGATGGATGACAAACCCTTGAGTTCATTGTCAGTAATTACGTTGTGAGCACGGCCCATAGCAGTAGCAGGATCATCCCAAACGCTCCTTCCAACCTTGCCTTTCCCTTTAGCACGGGTAGTTAGAGGGGAGAAGCCAGTCACTTCTAAGGATGGAGTAGAAGAAGTAAGGGCAATATGAACGGGAGGAAGAGTAGCAACCTCACTTTTCTCGTTGCCCAACTTCTTCTTCTTGGAATCAGCAGTCATATTGGATAAGGGTTCATTCTTCAAATTCTTGATGCGGGCATACTTCTCTTTACTATATCTAGTGGCCATTTCTGCTAGGTAAAACAAAAAAACAAAAAAAAAACAAGTAGGCAGTCAGGCAGAGTACAGACGAAGCTAATAAAGATGAAGGAGTTTTAGAAACTTATGGACAGACGATCTTACTCTTTTCCTCTCGACGAATCTTTTCTAATACGTACTTCGAAGGCTCAGGACCTAAACAGCAGTCAAACAGATGACGAGGATCGACAAGGTCGTCAAAATCCTCAATTTCATGGGCGTAGGCAAGAGCAGCACGAACCCGATGGCGATGTTTATCTTCTAA
This sequence comes from Notholithocarpus densiflorus, assembly GCA_030021035.2. Taxonomy (NCBI): domain Eukaryota; kingdom Viridiplantae; phylum Streptophyta; class Magnoliopsida; order Fagales; family Fagaceae; genus Notholithocarpus; species Notholithocarpus densiflorus. The sequence continues at coordinate 733,204 of JARYZH020000148.1, forward strand.
GTCAGGACGATCAAGAGCTGCGAAGAATCAAAAGGAAAACATCATTAGACGGACAATTACGATATGAAAGAAAAGCGAGAAAAGACAATGAAAATATGCACCAAGTGCTGGGACTTCCCATTTTCATAGTAATCTTGGGACTTCCCCCCAGAAATCGTCAGACAGGGTTTCCCAACCCATTCTAGAGATAAAAAAGTATCGTGATTTCCAATCACGAAAGGATGAAGGAAAACCTCTAACAATCCTAGATTTCCTATCCCAAGGTAAAAGTTCAAAATACCCATAGTGGGTAGAGGCTTACAAACGGTACAAAAACAGGAATTCATTCAAAGTTATCATTTCCCCATCACAAGCAGACATCCAGATAGACATACAACTTATGATTGTCCTCCAAGCATTAGGGACGAGTTGACCTAGGGCGATTTGAAATTCGTTCAAAAGTTGCATGATGAACGGATGGACGGGGAAACGAAGGCCACACAGAAAGTTAGCCTCGTAAAAGCACACCTCTCCGTGGGCAAAGTTACAAGCTTTCTCACCCAGGCGAGGTAGTCTAATAGAGGTACCCCTAGGAAATTGAAACCTTTTCCTAAATTCGTTTAAATGTTTCTCTTTCAAGGAACAAGACTCAGAGAAAGCATGCAAGGAGGGAGAAGATGAAGACGAAGGCAACTTTGAAGCAACAATATCAACTACCTTACTCAAAGACTCCGCATTGGAAGACAATCCAGTCTCCAACTCACTGGACCTAACATCATCTACCCTATACTCAATGCTGGCCATCTCCGAATGGTGCTTTATAAGAGATTGACAGATTAGAGGGTAGAGAGAAAGCAAAACAGGCCTAAGTGCAGAAAAACGAGACACAAATAAACCCACTTGGGGACACCGACCAGAAGAATATTCTAAGAAAACCCCCAACCTAGCAAAGAAAAATGAAACCGAGGGGCACTCTTGACTGAGGAATTCAAAACCAACCATCAAAGTATAGGGAAAAGAGGCCTTACCAGGAAATTTCGAAGTATGAGGATTTCTTAGCACTCCGAAGTTCAGACCAAATAGGGCGGAGGAAGAGGAACGGTTTTCTCTAAAAGCAAAAATTGGAATTAAGGCGCACCAATATCAAGGAAGTTTCACACACGCCATGAATAAAATACCAACATGTGTTCATTTCCTGAAGAGTAGACGTTTCGCATTTAAGACGAAGAGCCAGATTTCGAGAACCAAGAAGATATGAATTATCACGTGTGACCACATTCCTAAGATCGTCCAAGTTCCTGACGACCAAGGAATAGGGGGGCAACTGACGAGTATCAAGTGGAGGTTGTCTAGCTTAAAGACGACCACAGCTGCATCTAAATCAGGAACGAGTGTAAGGGCAAGACCCCGTTCGTATAGATGAGACAGGATCGCATTCATTGAAGGCATAAATAAAGGCCATCAGGACAGCTAACAAAGAATAAGTGCGCCGAATCAATTACAAAAGCAATGATGGCCCAACGGTCATCCATTACACTCTAAATAGAATCTTCATTGTCAATTAATGTTGCGTTTCTTTCAGGAGAAAAACGCTTAGAGGAGCATTAACAAACATAACTACACCGACCCGAAGCAAACTATAAAAAGGAAATAGAACTCAGGTAAAAGAGATATGAAAAACAAAATATATACCTACGAGAGAATTCTTTGAGAGCTATTTAGCTGCCTTTAGCATCGGAGTATTCTCAACTGGTGCCACGCCGGTGAAACTTCCTTTGCCTTTCTTTTCTTGACAATAGGTACCGGAGCTCGTCCATTGACGTTGACGAGGTCAATTTTCGCCTTCATCAATTTCATTAGTAATTTCTTGAACGTTTTGATGAATTTAGGATTCTTCCTAAAGTGATGTACGCTATTAATGCATGCCACTTTGAATCCAACATATGCCACAATGTGGCGCCATACGCTAGTCTAGTGCGTCGATATTCCCACATTTCCTCTCACATGTTCATATATTCTTGTAGTTCCTGGAAATATGTCCGAGCCTAATGGCATATGCCACCTTGGGTAGAACCCTATATGCTGATTATTTCCATCTTGATTTTTAATAAATATTGTACAATTTCTCTACTTTAATTAAGAATTGTTGAAACTAGCCTATTGAAAAATCAATCAGCCAAAATAACCATCAGCAATCACGATATTATAAGTTAGTCATGTTATAATCTGCCTTTGTTTGCTTTATTTTATTTAAATTAATCAAATGCAAAACACCAAAAAAATTTAAGATTCTTATTTAATAAGCATTAATTTTCTTTCATTTAAGATTAGGTTTCTTCATTAATTCTAGGGCTAGTTAAGGAAGAAAACAAGGCATTAAATGACAAGAAATTTCCTAAAAAATTAAAAGTCACAAAGATTTGAATTTGAAATCCAAATTAATTTGTTTAACATTTTTTTTTTAGAGTTTCAACCTATAGCGTCCGCTTCTGTTGATAGTTTTTTATCATCAAACCAAGACACCAATCGATTTTTGGTGTAGGCAAGGATTGAACTCTAAATCTTTTATTCAACTATCAGAGACTTTACCAGTTAAGATAACTGGAACCTACTTGTTTAACATGGTGTTAGGACATATGTGATTCATGTTAGGAACATATGTCAACATTTTATGTAATTGGCTAATCCTTTGACAAAACGCACTTTACTTGTAATTGGGTAGATTTAAGATATGTTTAATGCTTCAAGAAACAAGGTTTCAAGTTCAAGTGTTAAAGCCATGCAAGTCTATCCAAGAATCAAGTGAGAAAGTGCTGGATTTAAAAATCAACAGCTAGCATCTATCGAGGTTTAAAAGCTGCTGAACCCCGTGCCTCGACAGCTAGCTCGATAGATAACTATCTATCGAGGTTTATGAAATTTAGTTTTTCAGAGCTGATTTCAATCCAATCCATGGGTATATGTTTGGGCTTTCTTTTCTCACAACCCTAAACATATATAAGGATTATTTTGAGGGCCGTAAAAGGTTACAGAAGTTGCACAAGAGCACAATTCCACAAGTGTGAAGAAAAGTGTAACCGGAAACCCAGTTTGCCCTAGTTCATCTTTCTCTTGAAGAAGCTGCTGTGTTTGTACACCGTAGGGTTTTGTGACCAAGCAACTTCATGATCTTCATCGTGTGATGAACTAAAAAACTTTGCAGCCAACATCTTTCTCAAGTTGGTGATTAAGTCACGTACTGGGATCCGCGCAATTGGTTAGTCTTGATTTAAAAAAAAAAAAATCAGGAAATAGTTTCATAACTTTTTTTTTTTTTTTTTTATATATACAAAGTTTCATTACTTGTTGTGTATTTTTCAGCATCAACTAGAAATAATAATCCCCATTTATTATAAGGAAAAAAATAAAAAAAAATAAAGAAGACTAGACATAATAATCCTGCTATGTGATTGTCAACGTTGTTATATGGTAATGGTCCTATCCAACTTCAAACTGTTAGGAACTTAGGATTAGTGCCCTAAAATCCTGTTGTATGCTATGTATGACATTATGTTTTATGTAATAAATTTGTTTTATTATTATCTAAAATAATGGTAGTATGAATATTTTGACATTATCATATAGTCCTTGAGATGTATAGTATGTGATTTAGTCACAGAAGATATAAATCACAAATTCTTTGTAAACTCAAAATCTTAATTCGTAGTCGGTGATGAAATTGGGCATTTTATCTGCGAAGACTATAACATGTCAAATAAGATGATTTGTCTTAATCATGGAAGTGAAGACTTCTAATTGATATGTTAATATGTTATAAGTGTATATGACATATTGAACTGGCCCGCTGTGAGATTTATTATTCTATTAACGACTGTCAAATGAAAAATAAATCTCACGACTTTCATTTACATAAACTCTCAATCTTGAGGGAATAGTGAACCCAATAATGAAATGTATGTTGCTTTAATATATCTGAAGTGAGATCGAAACAAACGGTCAAAACTTCAGTATGTTGGGAAACCACACGTAATGTTGAAGGAACACATATTCTTAAGATGAAATTCATAGTCTCTTTATAGAGATATAAAATATTCCCTTGAGATAAGTTTAATGAGTTTGGTTATTCAGAGTGTTAGGCCTAACCACTTTAGTAAAGAGTTACTAAAGTTTATATTTTATGAAATTAGATTTCATAAAATATATATAAATAACTTAAAGGATTAAATCGAGTACTCAAGGATCAAAATGTAGTAATTTTCAAAGTGACAATTACATATTATGACTTTGTATTACTACAAATATTTTCATGAAGGGGTTAAATACTTAATAAAGTCTTGAGATATAATTTATTAATAAAGCCTAGAGTGTAATTATATTTATATAGTGGTATTAAATATAATTAATGATAACTTTGGGCTTGTCAAGAGTTGACAAATAAATCCAAGGCCCATCGGGGTTAGAGCTTTATTTGTTCATTTTGGTCACACTCCAAGCTACACACTAAAGCCCAATTGGGTTGGCCCGAAAGGCTAACCCAATTAGATAATCAGTTATTTATTTAATAAGAATTATTAAATAAAGTAACTGCCAAGTGCAAAAAAATACATATGATTAAAAAGAGAAAGATTCAGAGTCTTTTCTAAAGAGACACTTGGTTATTTCTCTTGAACAAATACGTATAGAACTGATTGAGAGACCACACATCTTGGACACATTGTGGAAGTGGAGTGAAGATTGAAAGTCTTCCCAAGTTCAATCTTCATTTGTTTTGAATTTTACTGTACCAAGGTACGCCTTCTTATTAATTCTTTGTTTCTAAAATTCAGATGTTGCATGTTATCTCATATGAATGAAGTAAATCTGTTTATATTCCACTGTGTGTTTTTGTATGAGATATAAAACTGTATTTTTCCATGTGTTTCTTAACACAAACCGACTTGAAGTACTTTAAGAAACTAACCAACAACAATTTCTCATTAGAGCAACTAGGCCAAACGCAAATTTAGTGACTAGTGTTTGAATTATGTGAAAAACGTGATATATTCCACCATCATCTAGCCGTGTAAAACTGGGAAAAATAAAATTTTGCATCAACAAGCTGAAATTTTTTATTCTTAATGCTGACAGCATAAAAGATAGAATACATTGCACAGGAGAGTCTCATGTGTTCTCTATCACTTGTTTTTTTTTTTTTTTATGGGATGCTCTCTATATATCACTTGATATTGCAACATGACAAATGCATCACTTAATATTAAAAATAAGGTCTTTCTTTTTGGATTTTCACATTACAGAGAAAAAAGACATAACAGCAAAGTTTACGTTCATCATTTAAATTTGATAGATAAAATTTGAAAGTTTGTTTAGATGTTTTTTTTTTTTATTTAATTTTTTAATTTTCCAATTTTTAGTATTGTGGAAATATTTGGTAAGAGAATTAATAATTTGGAATGGAAAAAAACCAAAAAGAGATTAAAAAATATATATTTCCACCATTTTAAAGCAAAATACATTTTCTACAATAGCTTTGTACTCTAATCTCTTTCCCTCCATTCCTTTTGTGTCATAATAATTATCTCACTCGTCCTTGTGCCGTCCTGTGTTTACATAAAATACTAATGATTTTTGTAAACAAAAATGAAACACCTAATTTCAAAGAATATTTTCTAAAGATTAATTTCTTAAAAAATATTATATGCAAAAACAAATGCAGATTGATCATTAACTTACCGCACAAACTTTTTTTTTTCTTCCTTACATCTGTAGAGGATTGAACCCCAATTGAAAGAGTTGAACAAGTCACTGGACAGGCTAGCAATTGATGCTAGATTTGTTTTGAAGAGTAAAAAGGAAAGACGAAGTACACACTGACAAGGTATAGATAAATTCACCACATAAAAGAATCCACCAAGGGATACAAAGTAATGGATAAAAACTTTTACCAATTTAAGGAATGAGGAATCCAATTAAGAGATACAAAGAAAGAAACTGCCACCTATCGGAATCCACCGAAGGATAGGACTTAGGAGTTCGACAAGAAGACATCCTGCTTCTCACAAACCAAATACTAAAAATAACACTAAATATTCTTTGTCTCTACTTTTCATCCATACACAAGGTTACAAACTTAGGGACTTGGTTAAGATTTGGTGCATCTAGTGCATTGGATCCAGTCAAATGATGACACGTGTTCAAAAATGAACACATGTCATTATCTCAATGGATTTAGTACTACTGGACACTGGACCTAAGTCTGATTCCCTAACTTGGAACAAAAACATTAACAAACTTCGGAATTGAAAAAATACACTTTGGGAAACCAAATAGATACACAGTTTGCGGAGTACATTATGCTGACAGTAGTAAAACAGCCATAAAATCCTCCACATACTGTTTGAGAACTAACTTCGAAAATGACCCAAAAAATGCTGACTCCAACTTCTTTGGATTTAGATTGATATTAGTGATCTTTGTAGGCTTCTATAGAATGGTCTTTTTTACATGTCCCATGTGCACTCCTGTGTCAACAATATCCATTCTAAAATTAAACAATATTCCGTGGCATATTTCAAGTGCTGAAATTGAATCAGATAAAGCATCACAATGACAAACCTTTACATACTCCATCCCATCCAAGTATGGTTCTGACTTGACAGCTTTTAAGTAATGCCTCCAACACTTCATGTGACTATCACCGCAGCATTTTGGCTCTTCTTCTCTGATAACTAGTGTCTCAGATAAAAACTACAACGTACAATACATAAACTGATGAGAAAAACAGAAATAACACTAAGCAAAACAGTTACACGGTCCCAAGTAAAAAATTTCTCAATTATACATTTAAAGCCCTTTTCTCCTCGCTAAGAAATTTTTACTCACATTTACGAATTCCTTGCTTTCTGAATCTGCACGTATCAACAGAACTTTTGGATGACAACTCCATAATAAGCCATCTAAAAGAGATGTATAGTCTTGCATTATAGGAACATTTCCCAACTCCAAATGCTCAACAGTTGCAATTGGAGGAATTGGTAGATCTTTACTTAACTCCTCGGGAGTAAAGGAAATCTGAGTAAGAAAGCAAAAACGTAAACTTTAGCATCTTGAACTTATTCACGAAATTAATTTTGTATAAATGCTGTATCACAAACTTGAACAAGAAGGCACAACCTGTATTTTTAAAGACTAATAGAGTGATAGAAACATTAAAGAAAAAAAAAAAAAAACACAATCAGTTGAGGAAAAAGGCAAAAAAATAGACAAGCACATGTATATGATATGTACACAATTTCAATTTGTTAACGTGTAATAGATTATGGGCTTTAAGCCTACTTTATTTACTTGTATAATACACATACTTGTACTGCACACTCTGCGTTTTATATAAATGCACTTATATTATTTATATATATTTTATTACTTGTGAAATACAATACTATTCATTTAGTATTTCTATCACAATTCATAGACATGAGATTAATCTGCTCGCACTACTCAAAACTAAGATTAAGGGTTTGATTTTTTCATTTTGTAAGTCAAGATAGGAAACAGGTTTCTATTAATTGATCAAGGCAGAAAAGTATATAATTAACCTGTAAACTCTCACTAAAAAATATACTCGTAAGTAAAGTAAGAAAATAGAACTGGTATATTGGAATCATGGAATTAGACTATGTGCTTAATATCATCACTATATGAACATCAAAATGGAAAAAAGAAAAAAGAACTGGCACTGGAATCATGGAATAGACTATGCACATAATATGGAAAAACAAAATAAGAAATTAGACTTCAATATATTTTTGGGCTTACCGTGCAATTAGGGATAAACCACAACGTCAAAGTTTGGTGCTCCATAAAATTTCGAAGATATTGTCTGAGTGTTATAAACCTGAAAGTGTCTAGATGACTGTCTAGCCGAAGTGTATTTTCAATTTTTAATAGAAAACAAGAAGTGATGGAAAATGAGGACGGTATTGCACTGCAATTATATTCAAAGGAATGAAGATTTGCACAATCAACCTGAAGCATCGGCAACTGTTTATTAGGAGATAACAAACTTAAACTCTTAAGTCTATCACTGGAAATTTTAAGTTTGGAGTCGTAGAATTGCAAGTCCAAGGTCTCAAGTAGAGGAAACTTAGAATTAAGGTCCTCAAACAATTTAGAAGTTTCGAACATTGATATTTTCAGCTTCTTTACATTGTTGCAAGCAAACGAATCTGAGTCCAATCGTCCAGGATCACCCCTACAGTATAGTTCTTCAAGATTAGGAGCTACAATCTTAATCTTTTTGACTCCATATAATTTAGCCTTCTTAAGCTTGGGAGCATAATTTATGTGAACACGTTTCGCTTTCACGCAACAATTCGATTGAGTGAATTCCTCAAGCAAAGGGCAGCGATGTAGGATCTTTGTTATTGTCAAACAATCAACGTCAACTCTCTCTAGAGTCAGCTTTCGCAAATAAATAGACTTAATCATATCGTCACCAAAATAGTTTCCCAACACTCTACAACCCTTCAACGTTAATTCGGCTAAAGATTCAACAAAAAAGGTTGTCTTAGGCAAAACATACCTTCCCACTTTGTTCATGCTAGTCAACTCAAGGTATAGCGATTCCATGAGATTTCTATTAGCCAATTCAATCCAGTTATCAATACAAGAGGCATATTTGTGATGACAAAGGGTCATCCTCAACCTAAACTGTTGGACAATTTGGGTTGTTGTCTTGTGCTCACGGAGTGGTAACAAATCTTCATCAACAGACCTAACAAATTTCTCGATTTTCTTCTCAAAGTGAGCTGGGCTATTATCATAATACGTTCCATCACAGAATGTGAAATCATACCTGGGCAGTGAGTTCCATACTTGTTTCCATGACTTGGACAAAACAGTGGTACGAGCAGCATCTTTATGGGGCATGAGGAAGAGGATGTGGTGTATAATATGTTCTGGTAATTGGGATATACGATCCAAAGCATCAACACCATCTAGATTTCTTCTCTTCTGCTTCCTTTCAAACACCATCTTCTCAAAGATGAATAATTATATCTCGGTCGCGGCGGCTTTGCTTTGTTGAGTTGTCAGTTGAGTTGTGATGGTTGCGGCGGCGATTCAGGGTTTTGATGGGTTAGGAGTGAAGTAATAGTCGCAGATGTCTGCCAACAAGCAAAACCTAGTTTATAATGTGACTTTTCTTTACTCTTATATATATGCAACAGGCTTCCAAGTTCCAATGTTATTCAATAATTAGCATAGGGAAAGGAAATAATTTCGTAACCTATAAGGAAAGGCAAACAACTCCTAATTAAATTACATTAATGATGTTCTTAAAAAAAAAAAAATTACATTAGTGATTAAACACGGTAAATAAAATTAAATTTGGCTCATGAATTTGAATTTTGAAAAAAATAAATTGCAATCGTAGGAGTAAAAAAAAAAAAAAAAAAAAAATTTAATTAAACCGATTACAATATGTCATGTCAGAATTTAGGGGCAAATTTCAAGTGTATATATCATTAAATTAATTAAATCATATGATGCAACTGTATTATTTAAATTAACATTATATGGGTGAATTAAAATTTGCAATTTGGGCCATAAAATAAAGAAATTTTTTCTATTTAGAATTAATGGATAATAATTTTTATTAAAATAATAAGAATAGATATAATTATTTGCAAGTAAAAAATCATAGAGAAAATCTTTATTGATTACTATCTTTATAAAAATTAGTGTATAACCTGTGCATATGCATAGGTACAATTAAAAACAATTACAATTACACGGTTTAAATTATACATAGTGAAGAGTTATAGCTTACACCTTTTTGAAGCCATAGATTTATAAAATATTTAATGGTTTCTCTATTTATATATATAATTTAAAATCTAATTAGATTCGGATTCTTCAGTTCTCCCACCCAAAAAATTAACTTGCTACAAAAATTAAAAAAATTAGATGATACACGTGTCACAAAATTAGACACCAAGTGAAATCTTATTTAGAATTTAATTGGATTTGGACTCTTCAATTTTTTTCTCTCAATAATTAGATGAAACACTTGGCGCAAAATTTAACTCCAATTGAAATCTAATTTAAAATTTAATTGGATTTTTTTTTTTAGCTTTAACTTTAAATATATACTAGCTTGTAATTCTGTGCATATGCATGGATATACTTAAAGATATACAATAAGATGTATAATACAATCCCTATATATATAATTTAAATACTATTGATAGTTATTTTTATATTTTGTTAACTCTTTAAAAAAATTTGTAAGGATATTATTAAATATAAAATGTAAATTGTCTATTTTTTTTTTAATTATTGTGAAGCACATTTTTTATTTTATATTTTATAATTCATTGATTCTAGACTCTTTGGTTTTTGTACTTAATAACTCACTTTGATGAATATTTATGATGTGGTTCCACATTTGATTCTAAAATTAAGAAATAAAAATCTTTAAGAATAAATAATTTAGGACACATGACGCAACATTGGAACTCTAATTTGGAATTCTAATTTGAATTTCTCTCAGCTTCACCTATTATTATATATATATGAACTAGTATGTAATCCCGTGTATATGCATATGTGCAATTAAAAAAAATTACAATTACACAGTTCAAATTATACATTTTTTTAAAGAAAATGTTCAAATTATACATGGTATTAGCTTACACATTTTTTAGACCATATATTTCTAAAATGATTTAGAATTTAATTGGATTTATAATTTTTGCTTTTAGAACCCAATAATTCATTTGCCACAAAATTAAAAATTTGATGGACACGTGGCATAAAATTGGACTCCAATTTAGAATCTAATTGAATTTGAAATCTTCGATTTTTATACTTAATAATTTACTTGGTTCAAAAATTAAAAATTGGATGAGACATATGACGTAAAATTGAGAATCAAATTGAAATCTAATTGGATTTTCGCTGAACTTTAGCTTTTAATATATATATATATATATATATATATAGAGAGAGAGAGAGAGAGAGAGAGAGAGAGAGCTATCTATTCTATAAGTAACAAGTAATAGTTGGATTTTTTTTGACTTTGGAGCAATTAGAATCCACTACTTATTCTTAAAAAGATCAATTTCAATTTGAAGTGGAAACATTCCCTAAAACCACTATAAGGGGTAGGTACATTTGGTAGACTGTACGTAATAAACACTATAATATAATATTATTTTTATGCATTTTTTAACCTATGACGTCCACTTTTGATGATTACACATTTATCATTAGACCAATAAACCAATCGTTTTTTGTGTAGCTGAGGATTGAACTCTAAATCTCTTATTTAACCATCAGAGACTTTACTAGTTGAGCTAATTGGAATCCACATTCTTATTGTTTATCTATTCAGTTGTTTTTTTATGACAAGGAATAGTAATTTTTTATGAATAATTATTCTTTAAAATAAGGAATAATTATTCCTTATTAAAAGCGGTGTAATATCTATTCCTTGAACCACCAAATACTCTTTAAAATAAAATTACTAAAACCCCAATGGACGATTTCCCTTTCTCATCTTTGCCGCTATCAGATCTTTTGGCTATCTTCATATTTTTGCCAGGGTCGTATCTATGACTATGAAGTCCCTCTCTCATCTCTGCCACTGTCACATCTACAGGCTCTCTCATCTTCTCCGCTGCTTAAAGAACACTTAATGTTGTCACTATTTTTTACGCTTTTTTCTACCATATTAGACCCACGAACCCAGGTCCAAGAAACAGATATTGCTACAGGGAATCTTATATATGGAATTATAAATGATCTCTATTGGTGTTAAAAATGTGTTGTTCCTAGGTAATATCAATGTTGAATATTGTATCTTTGATCAATTTATATATTGGAAGAAATCATTTTTTTTTTTAAATCTTTATTTATACTAATATTAGTAGTATGATATTACAAACAATGCCATGAATTTTTATATATTTTGAATCAATAGTTAAAGATTACAAATCACACTTGGCCATGGATACGTTTTGACAGGTCAATAGCAGTTTTTTTTTTTTTTTTTTTTTTTTTTTAAGAATGAAGGCTTTTATTGAAATGAACTAAAGAACGGCCAAATTAGCCTGAACAAAAGGTAAAGTGCAAGATGGAACATCCTCCATCCACACTGTACAATGTTGAGATGTCAAAGCTAGCCTAGCTAAACTGTGAGCAACTTTATTACCATCCCTCTTTTCATGAGAGTATGACAATTGTGAATATAAACTGAAAAATAAAGACACATCTTTTAGCAAATGGGTGTAGGGCGCCAACCCAAATTCGTTGCATTTTAGGGCCTTTGCAACCACTACGGAGTCACCCTCAATTATGGCGTTATGAAGACCCAACTCACTACCAAACTCCACAGCCTTATTCGCAGCCGTAGCCTCAACTTCCACGGGCTGGTAAGCTTGGTCCAACTGCTGTATAAGTGATGCAATGACTTCCCTATGGCAGTCCCGAACCACAATGCCAATCCCAGATTTGTTGTCTGCACTAGAAAGCGCTCCATCGTAATTGATCTAGTAGCTGTCAGGTGCTGGTGCAGTCCATACGGTATGTTGCGTTGGGCTTGAGCTGAACCGGTTGAGTTTGAGATTGCTTCTACGGATCTCATTCCAACTCTCCACTGCCATCTTCTGCAGATCTTTGGTGAGGCAACAAGACTGATTCAGCCTTAGTTTATTACGCTAGTTCCAAATGCTCCATACTTGAACAGCAAACAGTTCCATAGGCTTCCCATTTTCAAGAATCCAATTGCACAGCTCTTTGAAATCAGTGAACTGAATATTTGAACGAAAACTCCAAGTCCCCATCCCACACCTCATTTAGACCCGTGCAACTCCATGATTCTATTCCTATATTGTCACCAAACAAATTAATGAGAATAGTTATATCATTCCGACTACTTAAATTACTTGTAATAATAATTCCTATTACATTGTAATTGTCATTACAGTGTAACAAATGTGCCCTAAATAGAGGACACCTCCTCTTATTTTCCACCAAATTTTTTATGTCAAAACTCTAAAGAAATTTGGTTTAATTTTCAATTGTGTAAATATTTATGGTTCAATTTATACAAAAGAGTATATTAGGCAATCTTACTTAAATATGATTTCATTCTATTATATCTAGGATTCTATTCTTATATTGTCACCAAACAAATGAATGAGAATAGTTATGTCATTCCGACTACTTGAATTACTTGTAATAATAATTCCTATTACATTGTAATTGTCATTACAGTGTAACAAACGTGCCCTAATAGAGGACACCTCTTCTCATTCCAAAAATTTCATTTGAATCCTTCTTCCAAAACTTGAAAAACTTCAATTGAAGCTAAATGAATCAAACCTCTAAAGCTCCAAAAAACTGACACTCAAAAGCCTTCACATTTGAAAAATCTTCAAAGAACTTGAAGAATTTGAAGAATGGCGAATCTCTAACAAGCTCAAAGCTAGAGATTTTGTGAAAATAGTTTGATCCCATCTTCCAACCAAAGTTAAAAATATCTCATATTTGAGCCAAACTTACAAGAAGATAAAAGAATAAAATATAGAGAATTGTACTCATTCATTCAATAAATACCAAAAAAAAAAAAAAAAAAAAAAAAAAAACATTTGTGAAGCACTTTCAATTATTTGATTTTTAAACTTGAAAATTTTGTGTTGTAGATTGCTAACTATATAATTTAGGAATTTTATTATAAGAGAGAGAGAGAAAAACAAACTAGCTACCTATTGAAATCCCGAAGAATAAGAATTTAACAAGGAGAAATCTTTTTTTTTTCTTCTCATAAGCCAAAATTCTAAAAATAACCCTTATTATTCATTGTCTCTATTTTCCATTCATCCATAAAAACTTGGAACAAACCCTTAACAAGACTTGGGAATATTGTACTTGAATATTATCAAGGATCAATATTTGTGATCTTTGTAGGCTTCTAAAGGGTGGTATTTTCACGCCTCCCATGACAATTCTAAATTAAACTCTTTTATTCCATGAATTAACAATGAATCAAAAAAGGCATCGCAATAACGAAAGTTTACATACTTCATTATCCCAGGGTGGAAGTACGATTCTGACTTAACAGCTCTTAAGTAATGCCTCCAACACTTCATTTGACTGTCACCGCAACATTTGGCCTCTTCATGTCCGTTAAGTAGTGTCTCACCTAAGAGCTACAGTACACAACACATAAAAGTAAGCCAATTAGTTACACAGTCCAAGAATAAAAACCTCTCATTTGTACATTTAAAGCCCTTTCCTCCTCGTTCAGAAATTGACTCACCTTTATGAATTCCTTGTTTTCTGAATATGCATGTATCAACAGAAATTTTGGATGACAACTCCATAATAAGCCATCTAAAAGATCTGTGTAGTCTTGCATTATTGGAACATGCCCCAACTCCAATTGCTGAACATTTGCTACAGGAGAAATTGGTAGATCTTTACTTAACTCCTCTAAAGTAAAGGAAATCTGAATAAGACAGCAAAGATGTTAACTAAACTTCAGTATCTTGAACTTATTCACTAAATCAATTTGGTATATTGGCTTTATTACAAATTTGAACAACAAGGCACAACCTGTATTTTTAATGAATAATAGAGTGATTGAAACTTTAAAATAAATGCGCAATTGGTTGAGGTAAATGGCAAACAAATAGACAAGCGTATGTATATGATATGTTTAGACAATTTCAATTCAGAGACATGAAATTAATCAGCTCGCACTACTCAAAAATTAATCAAGGGCTTGCTTGTTTCATTTTGTAATTCTAATTAGGAACCAGTTTTCTTTAAATTGATCAAGGCAGAAAAGTATAAAATTAACCAGTACACTCTCATTAAAATCTGTAAAGAAACAATATCTGATAACTGGAATCATGGAATTGGACTATGTACATATAATCTCCGCTATATGTACATTAAAAATGTAGAAACAAAATATGTAAATAGGCTTCAATTTATGGGCTTACCGTGGAAGAGAAAGCAGCAACTTCAAAGTTTGGTGCTCCTTAAAATTTCCAAGATATTGTCTGAGTGTTAGAAAGCTGAAAGTGTCTAGATGATTGTGTAGGTAAAGTGTATTTTCAATTTTTAATAGACAACAAGGGGTGATAGTAAATGAGGATGGTATTGCATGCCAATAACATTTGAAGGAATGAAGATTCTCGCAATTGACCTGAAGCATTGGCTTTGCCCCACAATATAACAATCTTAAAGTTAAACTCTTAAGTCCATTACCGGAAATTTTGAGTTCATCGTCGTAGAAGTTCAAGTCTAAGGTCAAGGTCTAAAGAAGGGGAAACTTAGAATTGAACTCCTGCAACAATTGTTTAGAAAATTTGAACAGTCCAATGTACAGTGTTTTCACATTGTTGCAATCAAACGAATCCAAGTCCAATTCTCCAGCTGGACCCGAAGGTCTTGAACAGTATAGTTGTTCAAGATTAGGGGCTTCGATCTTAATCCTTTTGATTCCATATAACATAGCCGTCTTAAGCTTGGGAGCTAACCAATGTGAACAAACTCCGCTTTCATGCACCATGACAGAGTAAATTCCTCGAGCAAAGGGCAGCAACATAGAATCTTTTTTACTGTCAAATCGTCAACTTCAACACTCAATAGAGTCAGCTTTCGCAAACAAATAAACTTATTCATATTATCACCAAAATAGTCTACCAACAGTATACAACCCTTCAACGTTAATTCGGCTAAAGATCCAACAGAAAAAGTTGTCTTGGGCAAAACATACCTTTTCACTCTTTCCATTCTAGTCAAGTTAAGGTATAGCGTTTCCATATGATTTCTGTTAGCCAATTCCATCCAGTTATCGACACAAGACGCATATTTATCATCACAAAGGGTCATGCTCAACCTAAAACATTGAATTATTGTCTTGTGCTCACGGAGTGGTAACAAAGCTTCATCAACAGACTTAACAAACTTCGATGTTTCCTCCTCCACAAAGTCCGCTCCATGCTTTTCTAAAACAAATCTATTGAAGTAATAAGAGAATGTGAAATCAGACCTATGGACTGAGTTCCATGCTCGTCTCCATGTCTTGGACAGGGCACTGGTACGTGCAGCATCTTTTGGGGGCATGAAGAAGAGGAAGAGATGTATAATCTGTTCTGGAAACTGGGATATCCGATCCAAAGCATCAACACGCACCAGCGGAGCATGATCATCGAGATTTCTTCTCTCTTGCTTCGTTTCAAACACCATCTTCTTCTTCTATAACTTTGATATGCAGCGGCTGGAACCTCTCTCAGTGCAAAGGGAAAAACCCTAGCATACACGTTTTGAGAAAAAAAGATAATTCTTTCTTGAACTAGGAGTAGCCTCCACACAATTCATTCCTGAACTAACCTATGTATCAAATTATTAACTGGTATAGTTAGGCTTGTTCAAGGCTGAGGGAAGAAAGAGATAGGAAACTGGATTTAAATGGGATTTGATTTGTCATCCATGGCAGTACTATGTGGGTTTGGGTTTGGCTGAGTAATATGGCAACGCCGCGGAGGTTGCAACAATGACAATATGGTGGTGGTGGAAATGGGGTGGTTGAGCCGTTGAGGTCACCAAGTAAAAAGGTAAGAGAGAGAGAGAGAGAGAGTCCATGAGTGAGCTAACTAGAGTTGAGTTGGATTTTTTTTTTTTGAGAAAGGGGTTGGGTTTTTATTTGATATGACATATTTTTATTAGTCTAATTATGTCACCTAACATATTTATAAATTACATAGGACATAGTTTCAAATTTATTTGTATTATTTTCATAAAAAAAAAAAAATCTTGTATTATATAATATTTAGTTTCAAGTGGCACCAATCATGATAAAAAAAAATGTCTTAAATTACATTTATTGTCACATTATTTTGTTAAGTCTTTTATAATCAATTAAAAAACTTTAGCATTGTCTATATAAAAAATCTGCCTTAATAAAACTTCTAGATCATCTCAAATAATTGTATTGGTTCAAAACTTCAAATGTAATTTTAATTGTCATTTGGAAAAATAAAAACTAAAACATCCCAAATAAAGAAATATTTTTAATGGGACCAAATAAAGCATTTTAATATGAGCACATCATACTTCACAATAAAAGAGTAATGTTAGAAATATATAAAAAAAAATAAAAAATTTACAACTTACAAATTTATAATTGGTATAACATCACCTTAAAGCAACTTTTATCATACACCAACCATAACATGACATCTTAATAATTGTTAAAAGAATTATGATTTTTTTGTGTCATTAAACTTATTAAATCAAAAAAGAATAAACGCAAATACCACTAATCGCCCAAAAAGCTCTTCATAGTTCTGGCAGCATGAGTAATGTACCTGAAAATAGCATAAGAGAAGTGATTAGCTCAACTCAGCAGTATTTCCCCAATTATACAAGAAACTAAGATTTAAAAATGCATCAGTTAAAAATTACCGACAGTAAGTTAAGTTCCAGAAACGTACTCATAGACTCATAGCTGAAAGAATTAAAAGTGTGTGTGTGTGATGCTCATTGTGGTTGGTTTTTTTTTTTTTTTAGAATACTAAATATTTTTAATACACACACCGGGAAAGGGGAGAAGATCTTAAAGAAATTTACAGTGGTATATATCCAAAAGGGCCTAACTCTTGAATATACAGTACAAGTTTTAAACTTTTTTAATTTACACTTATTTTTCAATATGGGATTAACCCACCGTTTTTTCTTTTGAGAATACTAAAAAACAACATTAGGTTGGTTGGTCTATCTGGTAATAGATAATAGATTCATAGTAAAATGATTTAAGTGGGCCTTGGCTAAGGC
This sequence comes from Notholithocarpus densiflorus, assembly GCA_030021035.2. Classification (NCBI taxonomy): domain Eukaryota; kingdom Viridiplantae; phylum Streptophyta; class Magnoliopsida; order Fagales; family Fagaceae; genus Notholithocarpus; species Notholithocarpus densiflorus. Next base: position 751,030 of record JARYZH020000148.1, read on the forward strand.
TATTTAAGAATACAAATGGGTAGAGGAAGACTAAACATGGAAGAAAATCAATTTGAATCTTCCCAAACTCTTTTTTTAAGAAGTGGTCGTACTCCACTTGGTAAGGCAAAAGTAACCTACCTGCGTGTAGAAGAAATCATTCCATTAACTGTGATGATAGACAACATAGCAAATGTTCCATCACAACTCATGAGACAAACAGAAGTGGCACTGTAAAATTACTGCGAGACAAAGAAAGTAACCTCTAATGCATTAAGACTACAGACATGACCAAAGGCTTTAGTGTCCAAGACAATCTGCAATGAGCAATACTCATAGACAATAATAGAAGCGGGTTTGCTAAATACATTTTGAAAAAGCTAAATTGCTAATATAAGGAATAATTTTAACAATCCATACCTAAATCAACTTTCAAAACTCAATTATATTTCATGCATTTGGGTTACTTGCATAACTTCCTCGAGGAAGTTACAACCCAATCAAGCAAACACAATGTAAAGAAACCTGATACTGTCATCCAGTTTGGCCTCAGAAGTGTACCCCCAGTATACCCATCATTGTTTTATAAACATATATTCAAAATTGTGAAATCATCAAATTCTCAATCTAAGTGTCCTAAAATTCAAACACCAGACACATTGCAGATGCAGATTAAAACCGATGCACAACAGAGGGGTGTGGTTAACAGAAAGAGCGATTATATAAAAAGGTTCTTTTCTACTCTTCTTTGAACAAACTTCTATTTCATCGCAGAGTCTTTAGAGTTCAAAGAATTTCTTAGATTACTATAATTTCATTGAATCATTTGAAAATTTTCCTTTTTCAATGAGATCAATTCCTAAAAATATAGACAAAAAGTACGTCGTCGTTTAAAATAGACACTAATAACGGATTTAGATGTGAGAAAAAAGATTGGAATTACCTAGATACAGTCTCTTCATTCTTCTTTTAGTCATCCTTGAACCTTCTCTCAAAAATGTTGCAGCACTGATATTTGTAATCACTGCGTGTCCCCCATATTTCAATCACAGATCTCTTACAAAAACACACAAATTTTGGTTCAACTTTTCATACGGCAAACTTCATATATATGAGATTTTAGCTTCATGGTGGGATTTTGGCTTCGCTGACATTGAAGTCAAGCTTTTTGAAACTGTCTTTTATTTACGGTACTTTGAAACGAATTAAGTTAAAACGGTGTTTTAATGTCCCCGAAACAGTATGACTCTTTGCTTTCAAAATGTAAACATGGCAAAAGTTTAGATGTAATGCCTTGATGGTTATTATGCTTTGGCGTATTTCTAGGCCAATCATTTGTTTGTGCCACCGAAACTTAATTTAATAGTAACGATCGATTTGGCGGTTTTTTGTCTATTTCAAATTCAATAAGTACTTTCTTTTTTACTTTACCAATTTCCATTGCCGCTTGTTTCATTGCATCTTGTTCTTACTCTGAAAGTTTGCAACTAATCTCAATTTCCTTTGTTCTTCAATGGCACGCTCCAAGACTTTCTCTCGCCAACTTTCTTCTTCTTCTAATCATCTATTAGAAAATTTTGTGAGGGTCTCATTGCTAATCATAAACTTGACCAAGACATTCTCTTGCCGGCGAAATTTGCCAAATAGCACAATTTTAGCAAAATTTAGGAGAAACGCATCCTAACAAAGTTATTTAGTTATATAGCACATTTTTGGAACTCAAGTTCGAGTTCCAACTCAAACTCGAGTTTGAAGAAGTATGGACTCCACGTGAGCTGCTAGGAACTCAAGTTCCAAAAATGTGTTATATGACTAAATAACTTTGTCGGGGTGCTTTTTTCTTAAATTTTGCTTAAATTGTGCTATTTGGCCTTCTCTATTTCGGTAGCAATCCTGCTAAACCCTTGAGTGATGCCTCTTATATTTTGTCTCGTTCTTTGACTCTAGGTCTCGTGATGAAACAAGGAGTTTGGAATGACACAATCATGATACCTAAGAAGCAAAACTCCGTCAAGGGAATCCTCTGTCATCTTATCTGTTTCTTCTATGTGAAGATGGTTTTTCTTCATTTATTAATAAGGCTGTAAGAAGTCACACTATAAGTGGACTTTCAATTTGTAGAGGCTGCCTATGATATCACACCTCTTTTTTGCGAATGACAGTCTGCTTTTTTGCAAAGTTAGCAGTCAAGAATGCCAGCATCTAATTGAAATTCTTCATTTGTATAAGGCTGCTTCGGGTCAAAAAATCAATACAGACAAATCATCGATGTTCTTTAGTGCCAATACCCCTGAAGAGAAGAAAATTGAGACTCTGGATTTTCTTGGGCCGATGCAGGATTCTCGCCATAGTAAGTATCTCGGTCTTCCTTCAATCATTGGCAAATCTAAGATTGAAGTGTTTACGGAGATCAAAGAAAGTGTGGGAAGGAAACTGTCTGGATGGAAGGAAAAAATTCTTTCTATTGGTGGTAGAGAGATTTTGATCAAAGCGGTGGCCCAAGCTATCCCTACGTACACTATAAGCTGTTTTCAGCTTCCTAAGGGATTGTGTGATGAGATCGAAAGCATGATGAGGAAGTTTTTGTGGGGTCAGAGGGGTTAAGAGTCTAAGGTTGCTTGGGTGAGTTGGAGGAAATTATGCAAGTCAAAGCTTAAAGGTGGTATGGGTTTCAGAAATCTCCAAGCGTTCAATCTTGCCATGCTTGCAAAGCAAGGTTGGAGGCTCCTGGAGAACCCAAACTCATTAGTAGCTCGTATGTATAAAGCTAAGTATTATCCCCATGGTGATGTTCTTAAAGCTAGTTGGGGGTCTAGCCCATCCTTTACTTGGAGAAGCATAATGCAGGGGCTCGAAGTTGTGAAGAAAGGAACACGTTGGAGAGTTGACAACGGGAAATTGATTCATATTTGGGAAGATAAGTGGTTGCCCATTCCTACAACGTACAAGGTTATTTCTCCTCCTCCTCAAAATTTTGATAATTTCCCCATGGTCTCAACTCTTATTGATTTTGATTCTAGAAGATGGAAAGTGGACCTAGTGAAGTCTCTATTCTTGCCATTTGAAGCAAGGACTATTCTTAATATTCCAATTAGCTATAATCTTCCGAATGATAAAATTATTTGGGTTGGCAATAATAGGGGTGTTTTTACTGTTAAAAGTGCGTATTATGTTGCACTTAGCTTTGTGGAATCACCCGAGGTGGGCGAATGTTCTTATAATGACCCGAGAGAACTATTGTGGAGGAAGTTATGGCACTTACGTATTCCAACAAAGATTAAAATCTTTACTTGGAGGGCATGTGTGGATGCTCTTCCAACAATGGTGAATTTGCAAAAAAGAGGTATTGGGGTTAGTGACTTGTGTCCTTGTTGTGGCTTAGAGTTTGAGACTCTTTTTCACTCAATTATTAAATGTGAAGTAGCTAGAAGAGTTTGGGATAATTGGGAGGGTAGTAGTGTGGAAAACTGGCAGGGGCTTATGGACATCTCCGATGTAGCTTTGGATATTTTGAAGAATGGCACTAATTGTGATTTGGAGGTGTTTTTTGGGGTTGCTTGGTCTGTTTGGTATAATAGGAATCAAGTTGCCTATGAATCAAAATGCCAATTGCCGAGTCAGATTTAGAGGTTTGCTAGGAGTTTTCTACAAGATTATAAAGGTGCTTTGTTTGCTTTGAATACGAATCTAGCAAAGGAAAATAGTAGGTGGACTCCTCCATTGCTTGGAGTTTTCAAAATCAATGTTGATGGGGCAACGTTAGAGGATGGGCGAAACTCTAGTGTTGGGGCTGTTATTCGTGACTCTTGTGGTGTAGTTCTTGCAGCTTGTGGTAAATTCCTACATGGTCAGTTTTCAGTTGAGGAGGTGGAAGCTCTTGCCATGGAAACTGGGATTCTGCTTGCATGAGATATGAAGCTTACTCAGATTATTGTTGAATCTGACGCTATTTCCATTGTTAATAGTATTAATGAGAATTTTATGGAAGGGAGCATTGGCCATCTGTTTCAAGGCATCCTTGCCTTGCTGAGCTCTTTTACCAGTTGGAAGGTCAATCATGTGAATCGGGAATATAACAGAGTTGCTCATGAGTTAGCTTATTTGGCTAGGCGAAGTGAAGACACGCAGGTGTGGAGAGGAGTTCTCCCTAGGGTAGTGTAGGATATTGTTCAAGCTGATTGTTCTAAATAGCACCTGTTGCTCTTCTCTGTGAGCTCTGCTATTTTCCTTTTCTCTGCTTGTCTGTTTGTAATGGCAAGTTTTGTATCAAAAAAAAAAAAAAACTCCACTAAATGTGATTAAAAGGTACTCATCATCGAATTGTTAGAATTTGGACAGACATGATTTGGCTTGGTGAAGAGAGATAGAGCCAAGAGACAGGCAGATTATGAGAAAAAGGCAAGAGACGAAGGGACAAAGATGAAAGCAGGTTGGATTCGAAGGAGCAAGAAATAGCCGAGAAAGGGAAAGGGGAAATTTCATTTTCCCAGTTCCCACATCGACTGTTAAGCCAGTTCATTTGAGTTTTAATTGAAGGACTGAGGACTCCAACATGGGAACAATCAATTAATTGAAGAAGAGCCCTAATTTAAAATAGCTATGGGTCTAGCATGGCACTATAGTTAAAGGAACAATCAATCAATTAGTGTAAAGGAACATAGCTATGGGTCTGGCATGGAACTATAGTTAAAATAGTAATAAAATAGTTTATTTATTTAAATTAAGAATGTTTCCCACCAAAAGATCGTACCATTAATCCCACTCACCAGTAAAAAGTGCAAATATGGCACATCAAGCTCCTAGATGGATTGAGCTATAAGATGGATTCCTCCCATCCACCCTCGTGTAAAAGTAAATTTCGATGGGGCTACTTTCAATTCTCAGGGTGCTGCTAGTCTTGGGATTTTTATCCGAGACTCCACAGGTGGTGTGCTCGGCTGCAGTTGAAGCTACGGCATGCAGAAGGGCTCTTTTCTTTGCTAAAGAGTTGGGTATCTTGGAGTGCTCTGTGGAAGGCGATGCTGAGGTTATTATCAAGACTATCGTTGCTAGGGATTCAATGAATCCAGAGTATGGTCATGTAATATAAGATGTTCTTATGTTAGATGCAAGTTTTCATTCTTGTATTTTCTCTCATGTTAAACACATAGACAATACTGTTGCCCATTTCTTAGCCAGAAAAGCTGTTTCTGGCAATGAGCTACATACGGATTGGTTCCTCGCCTGCTGATATAGCTCCCTTAGTCACACGTGACTCTTTATACTTTTTTCTTGCTGCAATAATACTGATTCTCGGGTCTGGTTTCTCCCAAAAAAAAAAAAAAAAAAAATGCGCTCCTAGATTAAATAATATATAATAATGGTAATAATAAATAGATAACCAGCTAGGAAGATTATAGCGGAGAACTAGCACGAAAGTCTGGTCTATTACAACCAGTGCAGTTCATATCTTAACTATGTTTTCCATTATTCACACAAAGCCTTTAGTGTCTTAGCGGCTACCTTGCTTAAAGATTAGCTTCATGAAAATGGAGACGAAACAACAATAACGTCCAAATTAGTTTTTGGAATGAGTGGAAAAGGGATATAGACATTAATAACATGTCTTGCAAAAGACTATCAAAGAAAAAAAATTATCACCCGAATCAATAGCACGAAATAATTCGGTGGGTTATATAAAATGACACCAATATTTCAATGACAATAAAGAAAAGAGCACAAGTGGGATTCAAAATTTTTAAGCTAATAAATTTCACGTGCTATCAAGACTCAAGAGGCAACTATATAAAGAACAAGAACAAAAAAAAATTTGTGCTGATTTCATTAGTCAATCCAATCCTTAAAAAGTAACATCATGTAGAGAGGAAGATTCACTGCAGCAATGATAGTAAGCATTCGGAATGTCCGCACCAATCTCTGAATCGCGATCTTTGTCTTTGATTTGCTTGTTCTAGTTGTCATTTTTAACATAGAATCAACATCTGCGCCCAAGTCCACATTCATAGAGGCTTCTATATCCTGAGAGATATGTTTCTTAGCTGTCGGCCGCATTACAGCATTACCCCTGCTACAAAAAGTCAGACATTTTAATATGAAAAGGCAAATACAAAGAATGGTTATACAAATAAGTGAATAACTACCTAAGTTTAACTTAAGGGGACTATAGGGTATGTCTGAAAATTGGAATGTCTAGGAACCCACTGCAGAAGCTCTTTAAGAGGTCCTTAAAGCTGAAAACAGATTTTAGGAAATTTGGAGCTTTTAGGAAAAAGGTGTACGGGTGCATTTGGGTAAGCTGTTGCTAAACAGTGTTTTGGGTTTAAAATAAAGGGGATAATGTGGATTGGTTAGAGAGACATTTTGAGGAAACTGAGATTTTTGAAGTCATCAAGGAGTTTAATGGGGGATAAATAGCATTCTTTCAAGCTTGCTGGGGGATTCTCAAATCAGATATCATGGCTGTGTTCCACCATTTCCATGTTACAGGTCAGTTTGAAAAAAGCTTGAATGCAACTTTCATTGCTCTCATTCCTAAAAAAGCTGCAACAGTGGAAATAAAGGACTTTCGGCCTATCAGCCTTGTTGGGGGGGGGGGGGGTTTATAAAATACTTGCTAAAGTTTTGGCTATTCGACTTCACATGGTTTTAGGAGATATCATTTCAGCACCTCAGAATGCCTTTGTTCTAAATAGGCAGATTCTTGATTCCGTTCTTATTGCTAATGAATGTCTTGATAGTAGGTTGAAGTCTGGTCAGCCAGGGTTGTTATGTAAATTGGACATAGAGAAAGCCTTTGATCATTTGAATTGGGGATTTCTTACACACTTGCTTGAGCGTTGTGGCTTTTCTGAGAAGTGGAGGCGATGGATTTCATTTTGTTTATCAACGGTTCATTTTTCTATCCTTATTAATGGTTCTCTCCATGGGTTTTTTGGGAGTTCAAGGGGGTTGCGGCAAGGTGATCCTTTGTCCCCTTTGTTATTTGTGTTGGTTATGGAAGCCGTTGGTAGAATGTTGGATAAGGCTGTCCATGAAGGTCGTTTGTCAGGTTTTCGTGTAGGTGATTCTGCAGGAAGATCTTTTGTGGTTTCCCATCTCCTTTTCGCTGATAATACTCTAATTTTTTGTGATGCTAATATTGATCAAATGTTGATTCTCCGTATGGTGCTTATTTGGTTTGAGGCTGTGTCAGGTCTGAAGGTAAATTTGGGTAAGTTTGAACTGGTGGCTGTGGGGGTAGTTCATAACATTGAACTTTTGGTGGCTGTCTTAGGCTGTAAGCAAGGGTCTCTTCCAATGAAATATTTGGGTCTTCCTTTGGGAGCAAAATTCAAGGACAAGGCAATTTGGAATCCAATTCTAGAGAAGATGGAAAGAAAATTAGCAGGTTGGAAAAAATTTTATTTATCCAAGGGAGGTAAAGTCACTTTAATTAAAATCACTATCTCAAATCTTCCTACTTATTTTCTTTCTTTATCACTATTCCTGCTTCTGTGGCCAACCGAATTGCAAGACTTCAGCAGGACTTTTTATGGGGTGGCCTAGAGGATGAGCCCAAATTTCATCTTGTTAATTGGTCTTTGGTTTGTACTGTTGGGGTTTATGCCCTAAAAATCCAATTTATTGGCATGTCATAAATAATTAAATTGTTTAATTATATGAGACTATTAATGAACTAATGAGACATTATCTTAGTCCATAAGATGCATAGTATGTGATTTAGTCACAGAAGATATAAATCACAAGTTCTTCGTAAACTCAGAATTTTAGTTCGTAGTCGGTGATGAAATTGGGCATTTCATCTGCGAAGACTATAACATATCAACTAAGATGATTTGTCTTGATTATGGAAGTGAAGACTTCTAGTTGGTATGTTGATATATTTTAAGAGTTAAGACATATTGAACTAGACCGCTGTGAGATTTATTATTCTCCTAACGACTGTCAAATGAATAATAAATCTCACGACTTCTATTTACATCAACTCTAAATCCTGAGAGAATAATGGACCTGATTATGAGATGTAGGTTGCTTTGATATATCAGGAGTGAGATCTATAAGTCACAGTCAAAACCTCAGTATGTTGGACAGCCGCATTTAGTGTTGATGGAACATAAATTCTCAAGATAGAATTCATAATCTCTTAATGGAGATATAAAATATTCACTTGAGATAAATTTAATGGGTTTGGTTATTCAGAGTGTTGGGCCCAACCACTTCAATAAGGAGTTACTAAAGTATATATTTATAAAATTGGATTTCATAAATATATGATGAATAATATAAAGAATTAAACCGGATACTTAAGGATTAAGATGTAGTAATCTTCAAAGTGGCAGTCTACATTTATGACTTTGTATTACTACGAATATTTTAATAAAAGAGTTGCATGTGTAATAAGGTCTTAGGATATAATTTATTAATAAGGCCTAGAGTGCAATTATATTCTTATAGTGGTATTGAATATAATTAATGGTAACTTTGGACTTGTTAAAAGTTGACAGAAAAGCTCAAAACCCATTGGAGCTAGAGTCTTATTTGTTCCTTTTTTATCCCACTTCAAGCCACATACTAGAACCCAATTGGAATGGCCCAAAAGGCTAGCCCAATTAAATAATCAGTTATATATAAGGAGAGAAACATACAGAATTTCAAAAAGTCTTTCATAAGAGAGTTCTAATAAGGAATGAAATGGTTTGTATGTGAGTGTTGGACACTCTCATATTCTCTCCTTGGAAACTGATTGAGAGACCACACATCTTGGGCATCAAGTGGAATTAGAGTGAAGATTAAAAGTATTCCCAAGTACTTCTAGATCTTTGGTTTTGAATTTCACTGCACCATGGTACGCTTTCTTGTTCTTAAATTCTGAAATTTACATAGTAAATGTTATCAATTGCGAATGAAGTAGATCCATTAATTTTCCGCTGCGTATGTTTTATATGTCATACAAACACGTATTTTTTCCAACAAATGGTATTAGAGCGGTCTTCATTTCGAATCTGTATAACATGTTTTGTGAGTTTTGGAATTAGAGATAATAGTTTCATGATGTTTGAAGATTATATATGTATTTAATTTTCTGCATGGTTGTGAAACTATGGTTTGATGAAAATTGATTTTGATGTTATGCTGTTGTTTAAATCTGAATTCAAGTATGTTGAATTGAAGTTTAAGGCTATAACATCAATGGAATTCAGTTTTGACATCAAATTCTGTCTATTATGTTTATATGGTAGTTGTTTGTTCATAAAAACTCGTTGAAAACTGTTTGCAACTGCTTTGGAAAAACTGAAAAACACGGGTTTTTTGCGAGTTAGCTTCCCTCAAAGTTACTCACGAAAAATGATTTTGAAAGACAAAAACGTTTCGCGGGTAAGCTTTACTCGCGAAACAGTCGCGATACAGTAGCGAAAGTTTCTGTCTGATTTTTTGTGTTTTCAATTTTTTTGCTTAACTCGTTTTCATGGGAAGCGCTTAGTCGCAAGATACCCGCAAGACAGTAGCGAAAGTTTCTGTCTGAATTTTGTGTTGCGAGATACGCCTTTTTCGCGGGAAGAGCTTAGTCGCGATATTATCGCGAAAATGCATTTGAAGGGAATTTTGAATTTTTTCTAAATGTTTTCAAATGTATAAAGTGTAAGGCAATGTGTGATGAGATTACACATGGTTCTAACTAAAAGACCTAATGAAATCAAAGATATTAGTTAAATAGAACTTTTAGTCTTAAATTGTTTTATGATTAAAAGTCCTTAATTTATTTTAATTAGAGGTTTTTAATGAGTTTAAAATTCTAATTAAAGTTATATAGTTTCTAATGAGATTAGAATCTTTATCTAGTAAATTAAGGATAGAGTTCTATATAACTAATTTTTGATTCATTAGTGTTTAAGGAATCCTAAATAGTTTAGGACTTCCATTTTAGTTAGTAATTCTAATGAGATTAGAGTCTTTTTTCAAGTGCAAGGTTATTAGTTGTGATGGGATCACAATTATTTAAGAAAAACCCAAATAACGAGTGGGACTGCTGAAATAACCCTTTTGTTAAGTTTATTATAATGTGAATAGATACATTGTCTTGACTTCGAGTCTTGCATTCCATGCGAAGGGTATTTACTTCACGGATTACAAGGTTAAACTTCTTTGTGATTGCGCGAATGTTCGTTACGCCATAGTGACGTGACTTAGTTATATCACATTGAATTTAAACAATTAAACACTTTGATATGTGGGGTTAAAATTGTGATTAGATCACAATGATTTCATGACAATCCACTTGTTTTAAAATTTCTAGTGGAAGAGAGATACAAGGGTTGGATCTCACGGCCTCCATTATCGGTTCATAGTAGTGTGGGTAAATACCTCGTCTTGGCGTATATGCCTCACGATCCCAAAGGAAGGTGTTTACTTCATAGTACTACAAGATTGAACTTACCCGTTTAAAGTAGTGTGAACAAGCACCTCGTCTTGGCGTATATGCCTCGCGATCCCAAAGGAGGGTGTTTTGTTTCATGGTACTACAAGTTTAAACACTATAAAGGGAGATGAAATGTGGCTACACGTGATTCTAGATAATGGTGTACACTAGACTAAGTGTAATGTTAACTTCCCAAATGAGCTATGTCATTATTACTTAGAGGCTAAAGGTAATACGACATATTATTAGTGTTTGATAAGAGTTATCATGAAAGCACTAATAATGAGAATAGTTCTCAATCAATTAATATGTTTATAATAAACTTGCTACCAAGGAATTATAGACATCGATTGGGTTGTCATTGCACCTAGTATAGTATGTTTTTCGGGTTCCATACTATATAGTTATGGATGCAAAATATAATGTCCCTGTAATTAAGTTTATAGTCTCAAAATAAAGTTATCATAAATTTTGTCCTCTAGCTACTATTTTAATTGAATCACATTAAATAAGAAATAATTTTGGACATGGTGCTTAAAGGAGCTGAAGTGCATAAATATGTTTTGATTCAGCATTGTCATAATTTCCTATGCATAATGCATTGATGGAAGATAGCTTATGATATTATCATAGTTTCCATTGAAATGCTAAAATGTTTTATTGGCTTCTATCTCAATTGTGCTACAACATGAAATGCAAGAGTTAGTACTAGACTTAGACTTTATATATTAAGTTTAAATGAGATGTTTGGTATGAATCATATTGAGTGCTAAGAAAGGCTTAAGGAGTTCCAATTCTATATCATTTTATTAAATTTTTAATTTCAAAATGAATTGGAATTCTTGGATGTAGAGATTAAATGTTAATCTCGTATGGATATGATCCACAAGTCCTTGTTAGTATCATTTGATCAATTCAGATTGTTTTGAAAATAAATTTTTTTTATATTATCTGAATTGATGAATGAGTTCTGTGCAACGGAAGACATCCTAAAAGCTAAGGCTAGGATCAATATGATTTGATTTAAATTCTTAGCCAGAACTGAAAGGTAAGGGTGGTAAGAAAAGGAATCATAATACCAAAACAGTTGGGCAAGCTAGTTGCCCTAGTAGTTGCCAAAAGGAAATTAGACTCAAAAGTATGACCAAAAGGAAAGTGTTTCTGTTTTGGAAAAGCTAAGCATTGTCCATAATTATTTTCTAGATGAAAATTTACATGTTTTATTTTTTTTAAAGAGAAAGTTTCCATCATTTGGTATTGTATGTTTTGGCACTTATCTAGATCTTATTAATCTAAATGTTATTCAAAATTGGTGAAAGATGAGCTTTTAGAACAATTTTATTAAATTCCCAATTTATGAATTCTATTTAGAGGATAATATGATCTAGGGCTCTTTTATTGTAAGGGAATATAGTATTAATGACTTTTTTAAGTCAGTGCATACATGAAGGAGGAATAAGACTTTTTTAGAAATAGTAAAGTATATGATAAGTATTTCTATTTGCTTATTTCTTTTGGAGATATACTCTATGTATTACTACACATTTTCTAAATTTTGATTTCAAAAGTTTGTTCCTAGGACATTTGTCAAATTGTGGATTGGGTGAAAACCTAGTATATGATACTTCCATTTTTGGAGATGTCCAGCACTTGTGCTAGAAATGAAGTCTGACAAATTGAAATCAAAAAGAAGAAAAATGTGTGTTTATGATGAGTATCTAAAAGGAATTGCAGAAGATTATTTTGGTAGTCATAAAGAAAACATGGTGTTTGTAAAGTACAAATACAAAGTTTCTTAATGATGACTATATGAATGATCTTAAAGCTAAACGTAGAAATGTTTTAGAAGCAAAATGTTAGAATTTGTTGTAGGACAACTATAAAATACATTTAGAAATGAGATGGTTGTATTAGATACACCACAAGACATTATTCTGTAAATAACTATTACACCTGTACAATATTGTAGTGGGAGGATTATCAAATAAATTTATATTTTTGGAATAAACTTTTGAAGTCATTCCATAAGGATATGAATTTTATCCTCGGTCCTACGTAAAGGAAATAGATGATACGAATATGGATTACTGAATCAAGGTTATGTGAATAGAATTAGATTGTATTTAAAGTCTAGAGCTTGTAGAGACGCCTAATGGCATTAAGCCTATTGTTTTCAAATAGGTCTACAAGTAAATGACATTGATAGATTTGAAGGTGCAAACCTTCAAAGTCAAGACTAGTGGCGAAAAGATTTATTCAGAAAGAATTAGTTCGACTATGAAAACATTTTTTCACCAATAGTCAAGATTGACTCAATCTAGATTCTCTTATTCATTATATTTCATTTGGATGAAATATGACAATGAATATCAAGAAAGCTTCTTTTAGTAGCAATCTTAAGGAAGACATTTATATGATGTAACTAAACTTGTACATAGCAAAGAACCAGTAGTGTTTAGTATGTAAGTTGCTTTTAGTCCATTTATGGACTAAAGGAAGCATCTAAATCATAAAATATCATATTTGATCAAGTAATCAAATTGTTTGATTTTGATCAAGTATTTAAAAGCCTTATGTGTGTAAAAGCTATATAGAATAAGAAATTTCTTAATGTATGTTGATGACATTCTAATCATTTAGAATGATGTAAAGTTGTTGTCATCAATGGAGTTTTTGGTTGTCTAGTCCAGTTTGATATAAAGTACTTGGGAAAGACTAGTCACATCCTAAGAATTAAAATTTGTTAAAATTCAGGAATTAGGATGTTAGGTCTATCTCAGACTGCTTAAATAGATTAGATTCTAGTCAAGTATAGCATGTAATACTTCAAGAAAAAGATTATTTCCTTTTAAGTTTGAAGTTTCTTTATATAGGACTATAGTCCTAAGACATATAAAAGGAAAAGCATATTAAGATAGTTTCTTATACCATATCAATAGGAAGTCTTTATGCTATGCTAAATACTAGGCTAAATATCTATTTTGCGGTGGGCATGGTAAGCAAATATCAATTGAATCAAAGATCATTTAATTTAGTGGGAGTAAAGCATATACTCAAATATCTTAGGAGAATGAGGGATTATATGCTTGTCCACAAAAGTGAGGTTTTGATAGTTACTAGATGTACAAATATTGACTTGTAGTTTGATTGTGATTCATGAAGTTGGACTTCAAGATATGTGTTCATCATAGGTGGTGAAGCTACACATTAAGCATAAGTATTATCTCAATAGAGAGATATGAGTACTAGAGAAGTAGTAGTAGAAAATATAATTTATGCAATAAATCTGGCTGAAACTTGTTTCCAAACCTTGCCTTAGAGTGACTATGAATTACTCTAAAGAGAGATAAGTGTCAGATATATGGTAAATTGTCTTTGAGGGCAAGTGGGAGATTGTTGAGGTTTATGTCCTAAAAATCCAATTTATTGGCATGTCATAAATAATTAAATTGTTTAATTATATGAGACTATTTATGAACTAATGAGACATTATCTTAGTCCATGAGATGCATAGTATGTGATTTAGTCACAGAAGATATAAATCACAAGTTCTTTGTAAACTCAGAATTTTAGTTCGTAGTCGGTGATGAAATTGAGCATTTTATCTGCGAAGACTATAACATATCAACTAAGATGATTTGTCTTGATCATGGAAGTGGAGACTTCTAGTTGGTATGTTGATATGTTTTAAGAGTTAAGACATATTGAACTGGACCGCTGTGAGATTTATTATTCTCCTAACGACTATCAAATGAATAATAAATCTTACGATTTCTATTTACATCAACTATAAATCTTGAGAGAATAATAGACCTGATCATGAGATGTAAGTTGCTTTGATATATCAGGAGTGAGATCTATAAGTCACGTTCAAAACCTCAGTATGTTGGGCAGCCGCATTTAGTGTTGGTGGAACATATATTCTTAAGATGGAATTCATAATCTCTTAACGGAGATATAAAATATTCCCTTGAGATAAGTTTAATAGGTTTAGTTATTCAGAGTGTTGGGCCCAACCACTTTAGTAAGAAGTTACTAAAGTATATATTTATGAAATTGGATTTCATAAATATATGATGAATAACATAAAGGATTAAACTGGGTACTCAAGGATTAAGATGTAGTTATCTTCAAAGTGACAGTCTACATTCATGACTTTGTATTACTATGAATATTTTAATGAAGGAGTTGCATGTGTAATAAGGTCTTGGGATATAATTTATTAATAAGGCCTAGAGTGCAATTATATTCTTATAGTGGTATTGAATATAATTAATGGTAACTTTGGACTTGTCAAGAGTTGACAGAAAAGCCCAAGGCCCATTGGAGCTAGAGTCTTATTTGTTCCCTTTTGGTCCCACTCCAAGCCACATACTAGAGCCCAATTGGAATGGCCCAAAAGACTAGTCCAATTAGATAATCAGTTATATATAAGAAGAGAAATATACAGAATTTCAAAAAGTCTTTCATAAGAGAGTTCTCATAAGGAATGAAATGGTTTGTATGTGAGTGTTGGACACTCTCATATTCTCTCCTTGGAAACTGATTGAGAGACCATACATCTTGGGCATCAAGTAGAATTGGAGTAAAGATTAAAAGTATTCCCAAGTACTACTAGATATTTGGTTTTGAATTTCACCGTACTAAGATACGCTTTCTTGTTCTTAAATTCTGAAACTTACATAGTACATGTTATCAATTGCGAATGAAGTAGATCCATTAATTTTCCGCTGCGTATGTTTTGTATGTTATACAAACATGTATTTTTTCCAACATGTACTCCACTTTCTTCAAGTGGTTTGAGGATTAGGAATCTGAGAACTTTCAATGTAGCTTTATTAGGGAAGTGGTTATGGAGATTTGGGGAAGAAAGGGATGCTTTATGGCGTCAAGTGATAGAGGTGAAGTATGGTTGTGATTGGGATGGTTGGTGTTCTAGCTCATTCTATGGTCCATTTTGAGTTAGTTTGTGGAAAAATATTAAAAGGGGGTGGCCCTCTTTCTCTCGGTTTATTCTGTATAAAATTTGAGATGGATCAAAAGTGCAGTTTTGGCTAGATCAATGGTGTGGAACATCTTCTCTTGCAGACTGCTATCCTGAATTATATAGGATTTGTCGAAACAAAGATGCGAGTGTGGCTGATCTAATGAGATACACCAATGGAGTCTTTCATTGGGAGATACATTTTTGTAGGGATGTACATAATCGGGAATTGGAAGCTTTCTGGAGCTTCATAAATACCATTTATAGCACTCCTGTAAGGGGGATTGAGGAGGATAAGCGATGTTGGCTACCTTGTAAGAGTAAGGGGTTCATGGTTAAAGCGTACTACCATCTTTTAGTTGGCCATAGTGAGCAATTTTTCCCTTGGAAAAGCATTTGGAAGCAGAAGATTCCTTCTAGAGTGGCTTTCTTTGTATGGACCGCTACCTTGGGGAAATGTCTGACAATTGACAATTTAAGGAAAAGAAAGGTATGCATTTTGGATTGGTGTTATATGTGCAAGTGTAATAGTGAAACTGTTGACCATCTATTCCTTCATTGTCCGGTTGCTATGGAGTTGTGGGATATGGTTTTTGGTTTATTTGGAGTTTGTTAGGTTATGCCAATGTCTGTTGTTGAGCTACTTGCTTGCTGGCAAGGTCGATTTGGTCGCAATCGTAATGGAGATATATGGATGGTTGTTCCTCATTGTTTGATGTGGTGTATTTGGAAGGAAAGAAATAGTAGGTGTTTTGAAGACAATGAGAGTGTTCTATGCCTGATCTCAAGCTTCTATTTTTCAGAACCTTATTAGACTAGTTCTTTGTGTGGAGAAACGAACCTTTTTCTTCAATTTTGGATTTACTTGATTTATGTAATTTTTGTATTTGATATGTATACCCCTGTATACTCCCTGTATACTTGGGTGTCTCTCTCTTTTTGATATCAATAAATCTTTATTACTTATCAAAAAAAAAAAAAATTCTATTTATATATAATTCATGGAAACAAGAGAAATGTGATGAATTTTTCTTAGAAGATTTTGCATGAGAACTGTGCTACTTAATACTTGCTAAACATTTTATATTCTTTTATCACTGACTGCAGCATATCGAAAGCCACAAAAAAAGTGTATAGCTTATAGCTGTATAGAAATACTTTTACCAAGATTTAGATTTCTTTATTAATTAAGCACATCAGTTTCATGACTATAAGACAGACAATGCCTGACCCAATATAATTAGTTAATAACCCATGTCAAACCCTAAGAAAATGCCAAACAACTTATCTGCAAAGCTGATATTAACAAAGCTAGATCTTCAAATCCCAACATTATGTGCAATGCGTAACAAAATTATGCAAGCTTTTGGTCCAAGTCTCTCTCCAACTAAGAAGAAAAGGCCTAGTTTTAGCTGAACTGTATGTACTTAGATTCATTAACATCTTATTGCTTGATTAGATGTCATAAGCGATCTTCATAATTTAAATTGTTCAAATTTAGGTAAAAAAGACATATAGACTAAGCAACAATGGACTTAGTAAATGAGCATAAATTGCTTAGCCCGTCAGGGGTGAAAAGCCCCCGAATTACCCGGTAACTAGTTTTGGCGGGTGGGGTCAATTATCCGTAGTCATCAATGAGGGTTGTTATATAGTATGCTCTGCGATGTGAAAATAATCTAAGTGAAGTTCTCTTACGTCATCCCAAAAAAAAAAAAAAAAAAAAAAAAAAAATCAAAATCAATGGACTCAGTAATTGCATGTTAAGGAACTTTCTCACATGATGCTGCAAAATAATATGTAAGCAAGCAACCACTGAGGAGTCAATAAGATTCTCTCCTGCACCAATCAAGATTATAACAGAAAATGACATCATTAAGACCCAAAAAAAAAAGCACAACAACCTAGAGGGAGAACAAGCCCCAAAATTAAAAGAACCCAGAAAAGGTGACAAAAATATTCCACAGTAAGCAAGCAACTGAAATACCCACCCCCCCCCCCCCCCCCCCCCAAAAAAAAAATAGAGACAAATAAACAACTGAAAATTTCTATTTCCATTACAGTAATCACACATTTTTTCCTGGTTCCAATATGAATGCCTTGAAATTACTAATTAGCAACATCTCCAATGACTATCTGTGTTTGATGATCTAGGTTTACTCCTCAATTTTACTAACAAGGCATGTTGAATGCTAGTCTCATCATCATCATCCTATTCATCATTTGCCTGAAGGCAGAGGTTCACCCTATAAAATCATCATGCATAGAAGCATAATTTCATTGCATTAGGTTCAAAATAATAATTCAAACCTAATAACCCAAGAGGGATAAATTTAATGTACACTTTGCAGAATGTGTTAATATGATTCATAATATGAACCACTACATATTTAATTTTCTATTTTTATTTTTTGATAAGTAACATAAAAATTTTATTAAAAAGAACACAGCCCAGTACATAGGAAATGTACTAAAGAGGCAAAAACATCAAGAAACCAAATTACAATGATTAAGCAAAACAAGAAGGGAAAGACAATAAAAAGATGGTAAAACTAATATTTAATTTTTTATTTTATTAAAGCAATATGAACATGAGAGCAAATATGGGCTTCTAAAACCAAATTCCTTTCTATGTTAAATATCTCCAAGGATGAATTTGAAACGTTGAAGGCAACATCATACAATATAGATGTTAAAATTATGGTTAAACGATTTAATTCACCATTTCCTAACAAATTAAGCTTTTAGGATGGTAATTTATCATGTTATCAAAGTGGGTGGTCCTAAGTTTGAACATTGTATATGCTCTACCTCCTATTTAAAAAGTTAAAAATCCCACATAATCGACCTAATTTATTAAGGGGGAGTTTGGACTCATATGTGAAGGGAATTTTTAAAATAATGGTAGTAAAATAATTAAATTCACCAATTCCTAACAACTTAAACTTTTGGGACAATCAATTATTAATCATTAGAAAATATCCAAAAGCAGTATACCACTCATGATAAACTTCTAATGCTGAGGCACAATAAGATTAAAATGTATAACACATGCAGACAAGAGAAATCTAAATTGAAAAAAATATTTTTTCATATGAAAGAGGACACTTTTTTGACGTGTCCATCCATTTTGTCGACTCCACATATGAATTCTGATGAGCAAAAAAAGGCTAAGTAATCTCACTTTTAAGTTATTCACTAATATAAATCAACTTAAGTTCCTACATGCACATTGTCGTCTTTCATTTTTCTACTTGTTTTCTTCAAACTGTGATGAAAATACTGGATGAAATCATGAAATACATTTTTCTCCCGTGGAAGATAACTGGGGGGAAATTAAACCCTTTTTTTTTTTTTTTTTTTGAGAATCAAGTCAATACTTTTATTTATCAATGAATGCTAACATGGATTACAAGCTGTTGCACATCACTTGGGATGTCATTCGACCAAACATGGGGACAAGGAATATTTTTAGCAACTTGTAGCACTACTCATTCAATAATACAATTATTCAATAATACAAAATGTACACATAACTATCCCTCTTTACAACCAATGTATAAAAGCATCTTACTTTTATTTAAATTGTGCATTATTTTTCGTCATAAATAAATATCTGATATTCTTGAAAATACCACGTAAAGTTGTGATTTACAACTATGTTTTTATGTTGGCTTTAATTCTGTGTCAAATTTGATTGTATTTTTGTTCAATTATTTCCTTGTACTTTTGTGGGATTTAATTTAAGGACTGTGCGTGAGAGTTTGGTGAAGATTTTGTGAAGATGAAGAATTCACGACTATCTCGCAACGGGCTCGCAAGTGCCAATCCACAAAAGGCCACGTGAGAAGCACATGCTGGAATTTGAAGAGTTTTTGCTAGGCTAGATTTCACGAGTCACTTCGCGACTCAGGAGTTGCGAGTAACCTACGAAACTCTCTGCCTGGATGATTTTGAGTGTGCCTTTACACATACCTTTACCAATACTATATAAGCCCTCGTTATCCATGAAATTGTAACAAGGAGTTTTTCCAAGAAACTTTTGAGAGAGAAAACCCTAGCCAAACTCTCAATTGTATACCCACAATCATCTACACCATTTTCTCTAAAAATTCCTATACTCCTACCTCTCCATTTACACATTTTTGAGAGGTTCTTAGCCCTAACACTTGCCTCACCCAATCTGAGTGTTGAGAGAAATTTTGGTGCATATGGGAAGCATTGGAAAAAGCCATTGAGTGGCGGATGCAACTTGTAGCTAATTGTGAGATCTGGGCAACTAGTGAATACATGGCTTGGTGAAGCCCGTTGGTAGTAGGAAATTGGAGGGTTCAAGTACATTGGATAGATTAGGCTTGGAGGGTCTCTTCATTATTCATGTACTCTAACTTTATTCACTAGTGGATCGATGTTGTAAAATTTTAAAGCACTCGCAAGTGCACGCAAGTGCACGAACCGTACCGAAGTATAGTTTGACAAGAACGAGGTCGAACCCACAGGGACTTGAATGAATGTAGAAAAATTAATAAAATCTTAACCAAATTAATACTAATCTAGTTTAATAAAAATTGATTGTTGGGAATTAAATATACTAAGAAAATAATTAAACTAAGCAAAGATATAATATATAGCAGTAAAGAGATGTAAACAATCTAGAAAAATGAATTAAGGTTTTGGAATCCACCTTGTATGTCATATCAGCATATATTTATGATCATTAATTTTTTCCAACCACTACATGATAATCTAGAAATCAATCTTGCTACCATGGAAAATATTATCATTAAAACTTCTATTTAAATATCTAAAGCATGCTCTTTTTCGCTTCCTAGGTATAAAATCAAATCATCAATTGTATCAGTAGCCAAACAAATCACAAGAGATATCCAATTTTAAAATCAAGAAATAATAAACCAAGCATTCAATTAATTAAGACAAATCCTAAATCATGAGAAAAACATGATTGAACTCATATCTTGAATCCCATCTTAGTCAATTGATATGAAGCAAGAACAATTTAAATCATTAAAGAACAACTATTGTGGAAAAAATCAAATCACATAAATATTACTGATAATCCTTAACAAGGTTTCATCCTCAATCCTAATTATAAATTTAGCTACTCATGGTAATTGAAATAAAACACAAGAATAAAATACTAAACATTAAACTAGACAAATAAAATAGAGAAAGAAATAGTCACAATGCTATCATGGAGAAAAGTTACAGAAAAGCCACATGCGGCACTGCCTCTTGCTCTAATTTTTTGTTTTGCATCTCAGCCCTAGCACTAGCCTCCTCTGAATTTTTCCCTAAAGAGCCTTTAAATAGGTCAAGGAATCCTATTATAAGTTGAATTCTCATTCGGAGAAAATCTCAGATTTTTAGGCTTCACTTAACCGACAATTTTGGCCCATTTAACTTCAGAATTAGGACTTTTGGTAAACTATAAAGTTGTATCCCTTTAAGATAACTTTCCAGCCCAACTTAAATCACCTCGATTGGACATCGGAGACAAAAGTTATGCCAAAAATACTAACTGATATGCAAGCTGGAATCCTAATCCGAATTGGACTTAGATTTGGTGCAAATTTTCTTTGATTCGTTGCTTCAATTGGACTTAAATTTAATTGGGTTGGCCTTCTTTAACTTCATCATGGCCCTTGTAAAAGTAAAGTCCACTAGCTTTCTTCTTTGCACAAATCAACTTATTTAATTCCATTTTTCTACAAAAGACAATTTCATGCATTACAATTCAATTAAGCACAAAATTGATTATTTAGCATTATTCCAAAACCAAATATAAAATGCATGAATTAACTCAAAATAAGTATGATAATGCTTTCTAACAATAATATAAATATGCAAAATTAAGCTATTATCAATGCACATCAATCGATTTCAGCTTGGAGGGCAGAGGTTTTTCACCGAGTACTTTAGTTTCCTCTTTGATAACACGTCTCGGTGTTATCTTGTGTTTGCATCTCTCTTCCATACTCTTTAAGCTTTACATTTATTGTTTATTGTACTTATGCAGTTAGAGTAGTGTTCCAATTTTATTACGACTCATTTTCTCTTGTTCCGCACTTAGTTAAGTTAGAGTAAAAGTAATCAAGCCGTAATTTGAAATTGGGGGTTTAAATTGACTATAGTGTTTCACACTATTTGAGCTTTCGTACCTCTTTAAAGGCATTTGTTACCAAATATGTAGTGTAATATAGCTTTGCTATAGTTGAAATTAGAGAAATTTAATCTAGGCATGTTAACGTTTCATCTAAAAATAATTCATGCATTGTATTAGTATGTTTTATGCTTGTAACGTCTTCATCTACTCTTCTATTTCTTCAATTTATTTACCAAACAATTTTTTTTTTTAATTTGTTAATTAAATTAAAAAAAATTATATATTCAAATTAATTACCAAAAAAGAAAAAAATTAATAAAGTAAAGTAGGATTAAATATTACATGTACCTTCTCTTCGAGATATTGCCATCTTCTCAAGCAATTCCAAACTCCTTGCTTTATCTAGATGCTGCAATTTATAAAGGAAACCTCCAGGATCTACATGTAGATGCACTTTTTCATTACGAGAGGTAAGCAAAATTTTACTTTTAGTATCATTCCCTGGGAAGGCTCCAAGCAGATGGTTCCAAGTCTCAGCGTCCCAAATATCATCTAAAATCACCAAACAATTACGCTCCTTCTGAACTTCGCAAAGTTTCTCAACAATCTCTTTATTGGATAAATTTCGAATTTTTTCCTTTTCTTTTTCAGCTGGAGAGAGAAGGCTAATCAGAATATCTTCCCAAACAAGTCTTCTTTGACATTTTAGTGAGATACATGCCCAAGTGCGGTGTTCAAAGTGCTTCTTGACGTTGGAGTCGTTATAAACCAGTTTGGCAAGAGTGGTCTTTCCCAGACCTCCCATACCACATATGGAAGCAACTCTTTTGCCTTCCTCTTCTTTCAGCAAAAACTCTACCAATTCTTTTAGATATTTGTCGAACCCAACAACGTCTTGTTGAAGATGAGAATATGTTTCTCTTTGCCCTAGTTGTGTCTCATTGAAAGAACTCGGCCCCCCTACTTGCATTGTTGATTCTCTTATTATGCCATATTCTTGAAAACTCTGTTTCAAATTAGAAATTCTCGTCTTGATAACATCAATCTTTAACCCAAACTGGTGCACCGTGATTCCTTCATCCAAGATGCAAGCGCACCTCTTTAGGACCTTTTGAATGCCTCTTCCCTTTCTGGATCCAACTGTGAGGGCATAAGTAGCAATGACATCTTCTGCATCATAAGCAAGATCTTTCATTTCTGTAACGCTATTCTTTACAAACGCTGATTCATTCTGCCTCTCATCTGCATCTTTTAAAAAGCATTGTATCCGTGTAAGCTCAGTTTGTAACTCATGAGCTTTGTCACTTACACCTTACAAGTATATTGCTTCTTGTAGGAGCAAGTTACCAAGCCTTGTCACCACACCGGACACAACAGACTCTGCCATTCCCCTTCAACAGACTTTGGATGTTACTTCAGACTTTGCAAGAATTTACGCTCTCTTTGTATGAATTCAGTCAAATCTGCTGGAGCACTCTCACTCCTTATATGATAAAGAGAAATTAATTATGTTATGACTCAAAACACTAACTAAAAAAAAAAGGGGATATTTAAGTTAAAAGGGATTTTATCTCTTTTGGAATTTCTTTTACGCCAGAAGACAAAATCAATATTTTTCTTTGAGTCTTTCCTTTAAACGAGCTAGCTTTAACACTTCCCGCTTGAGCATCTCTGCTTTTGTCCTCCATACATTTCTGATCTTGTTCGTTTAATGGTTGTGATACCTTGGATGCTCCATTATCACGCATCCCTTTTCTTTTGCGGGTGTCCTTGAATGATGAATAAATTAAAGAATGTATATCTAATTCTGCAATCTTTCTCATTTATTTATCACATTCATTTTTTCTTTATTCTTTTCTTTAAATGAGCTATCTTTAATCCTATTCCATTTGTTTCCCCATCGAAAGCAATACTCACCAAAGGAGGCGAAAATTGGAATTTAACCATGATTGCCAAACAATATAGTTAGTAGGCACTGTTTCAAAACTATATATATTACTAACATCTCGAGTATAAAAGACTCGATTTAGGGCCTATAAATCGAGTCTCAAAGACTCGATTTTCATGTTCTGATCAGATCTGAGCTGGCGCTTTTCCACGTGGCGTCTAGCTGGAAATCGAGTCTTAGAGACTCGATTTATATCTCGACAATTAAATGCTCGATTTATGCTCATACCTGCATCCCACGTGGATTCCAGTTAGAAATCGAGCCTTAGAGACTCGGTTTTTAAAAAGAGTAATCGAGTCTTAGAGACTCAATTTGCAATCTTTGGTCCACAAACTTCCACGTGGTTAGGGCAGCTACTTGTCCTTAGTCCTTATAATGTGGGTTTGGGGTCTCTCCATTTTTTCCTCCAAAAAACCCACCATTAGGCGGCAATGGACTGGCAACTTGCTCCAAAAGCTGTTTGATGACAATCCTCTGGCCAATAAGTTGCTTTGTGTTATCATTTATGGGAATAAAGCCAAGGAAGTCTCGGCACACATCCCGCCATACTTTCTGCGTGCTCCCTGTTATGGCCTCGCCATCAACAGGAAGCCCGAGAAGAACCTCGACATCTTACAATGTGATGGTGACCTCACCATGTGGCATATGAAAGGTGTGAGTCTCGGGCCGCCATTGCTCCACTAAGGCCGTTATCAGGCCATGATCAATCTCTCTACCCGGGGTCCTGAGGAGTCCCTCCAAACCAAGTCCCTTAATGATGTCAACAACCCAGTCGTCCACCATTGGCTCTAGCTTGGAGAACTTTTCACTGCGACTGCGGCAGGTAAGGGCCCCTAGATCCTGCACACAACAGAACCATAGATTAATATATGACAGCATGTGTGTGTACATTTATGAATTAAATAGGATACCATAAGAAGGATGCAGTTCAGAACAACACATTCCAAAGTATCAAGCAGATGGAAAAGGAAAACATAAAGAAGTAGAAGGCAGTGCAAAGTAAATCTACTACATGCATAAAGTGCATACACAACTTGACCAAGCCTTAATCTTAATGAGCATATAAAGGTTGTACCTAATGCAAAAAACTCACAGTTAACGTGCATGAAAGATAGAATAAAGAGAAGATTTTCTTTTTATTTTTGTGGTTGCTGCCATTGTTATCGGATTTTGAGTTAAAATAAGCCAGGTAAATACTACATGAACTCAATCTAAAGCCAATAGGTAAATTAAAATACTGATCCAGTTGAGCTTCACCTTGTAGTATTAGTCACAAATACACTGACCTTCTATTGATAGGGCTGCCACTACAAAGTTTTTTTTTTTTTTTTTTTTTTAATGAATTAGAAAATTTTTATTCAACAAACCACTTTACAACAGTATTACAAATCACAGGCAGCAGCAGGCTGCAAACTATCAAAGGAAACTAATTAAGGAAGTTATCAAAAACAAAGGAAGGAAACTTCCACAGGTTGCATAAGGTCCTATATTGGATAGAATTTCTAATATTTCTACACCAAAAGAGCCTATATCTAACAACATATACAATATAGTTTGCACCAGATCAGTTTCAGAACAAATCTTTCCTTAGGCAACTATGACATTCCAATTAATCCAAATATGGTAGATAACAGTTGTCCAAGCAATCTTGTAGATCGCAGAATACCTTATCTTTGAGACTCCTAAAAATAATCTTGCCATAACAAGTATAAAAAGGTAATCACATATTTGCTTGCCAAAATAATGCTTACAGTATTTGCTTGCCAAAAGGCAATCATTTACATAAAATTTGAGCTTTTCCTTCTCTCTTTTGCGGATGAATAGAACAATAAAGAAAAAAATAATTCTTGAATCAATGCTTTTCAACTATTTCAAGAGAAACCACAAAAAGTACCATGTGGAAGATTTAGGCACAGATATGTTTTTTATTTGGCTTGGATGAATTAATAAAAAATAATTTATTGAATAAATTATGAATTAATTTATTTAGCTTCGATGAATGAAAAATTCATTACCAATTCAAAGCAGAAAAATACTTAAATATTAAAATCACCGTTTTCTAATCACCGTTTTAAGTAGTTTCCATTAGAATACAAAATCAAACCAAGTGCAATTTATATATAGAAAACATTTAAAAAAATGGCATGTGAAGTAAGCACGTACATGCCATTGGGCATAGGTTTCAAATCTAAATTGGTTAAATCTTTAGTGTTGTGTTTTACTTGCCCATTCCAAATAGCTTCGGACCGATGGTCAGCCTGCTGTGTCAACACCGACTTGTCAATGGGTCCAGGCTTTGCATAGTCAATCTGTCCAACATTTGCAGCAGCCATACTTCACAAGAATGATAAGCAGTTAGTTTGAGAAATGAACACACAATATGCTTATGGAACTAGGTATGAGTTAGAGCAACAATAGCCAGTTTGTACAATGAGAATTCAGTAAAAGATGAAAGAATGATTCAGTAAAAGATGAGAGGATGAAGCAAAGATGAAAGAATTCAGTTAACTACCCTAAGCCTTAACTAACTGAATTTGTAGTCTGCTGCCATGTGGCATAAGCCTTAACTAAAAATTCATACATACTGTGTAAACTGCACTGACAAATTCATATATTATTGTGCTTGTAACATACTAGCTTCAAGGTTTTCTTTTATCTCACTGTCTCAAGGATCTTATGATTAACCTAGCATGTGTTGGACATAATATCTTCTTAGGTTTTACAAGGATGGCGTTGTCCCTTTGGGCAATGACAATGCTGAGCTTATACATTAGAGTTCAGGTCAACATAATGGGGAGACATTTATATATTGATACTGCACGTGGTTTTGAAAGCTCCTATTTCCTTGTAAGAGCCTGCTGCCTTTTCCCTTTATCCAAACACTTAACACTTAATTTTGTTCATCAAAGCTTCTGGTATCTATAATTATGTGTACATTTTGTTCTAGCTGGACACATTTTGCAATTCCTTACAGAATTATTCTCAACTTATGTAATCTAGCGCAACTGATTTCTTTGCTTATGGAGAAGTTTTCTTCCTATAATAATAAAATCATCCTTGCTATTTTGTTATTAAGTAACAAGAAATATAGTGTTTAGATTATCAATTAATAGTTGGGTTGTGGACTTCAACTTTCATGGCTAAACTACTTCCTTTAGCACTGTCCATTGAGACTTCACCATATGCCTGAAATAGTTTCAGTCCTTTCACCTTTGTATGTAGTCATTTCTTGATACTCATCCATCATATGCATATTGTATAAACATTTAGAATAATTTGAGTCCAAATCTTCTGTCTCACTCTTCCTAGTCCACTTTATACTCCACAAATAAAAACATGTCACATGTCCATCTAATTTATTAAATGCTAAATTTATGCCTTCTATTATTTCAATTACCTAAATATGATGGGTTATTTATTTATTTATTTTAGGAAATTGAAATAATAAAAGGCATAAATTTAGCATTTAATAAATTAGATAGACATGTGGCATGTTTTATTTGTGGAGTATATAGTGGAGCAGGAAGAGTGGGATAGAGGATTTGGACTCGAATAATTTAAATTAGTAACATTGCTATAAATGGTGGGTTAATTATGGATTTTGAAATTTCTAAAATGTAGTATTTTACTAAAAGTAGAATATAATACATGTAATTTACTTTCCGTAGAAAGGTTAGGTAGGGTGGATTGGGGAAATTTGTTTATACGTGCTTGTGAACTTTAGGATAGTAGCAGTTATAATCTTGGGGTTTATCATGGTGAAAGCAAGGATTTAGATTTTGCATATCGAATCAGGGTTTAAAAAGTTTGAATTTTGGTGGTTGAAACAGAGGACCACCTGGAAATCCCTTGATCACTTGCTGCTTCATTGAGCTCTAGCCAAGAACTTGTGGTCTTTTGATTTTGTGATCTTTGGGATTAAATGGTTGACGCCTTAGAAGGTGTTTGATGTGATTTTCTGTTGTAAAGAAATGTATGGAAGGCAGAGAAATGGAGCAACTAGGAGTGCTATTTAGCTTTGCTTTATGTGAATGGTTTGGAATTGGAGAAGTGGACATACCCATTAAATTGAACAAGCGGGAATGGAGACAATTCAAATTTTATTTTTGGAAGTGAAACAAAAAGCCACGAAACAGCTCCCACCCAAGAAACCATTGCCAAGAAAGTCAACCATATATTCTACTCAACACACAGTACTTACAAAAGAAGACATAATATAACACACAACAAAAAAACAACAAGAAACAACAACAACAACAGAGTACTTGCAAATCAAGTTCTAACACACTATTCCTCAGGCCTCTTAGTTTCCTCATGTTAAATTTTCTCAAACACGACAATCTCAGCACAAAATGGAAATTTTTTCTCGCATTTTCTTGAGAACCAAACAGAGTAACACACGAAACAAGTTCTAAAATAGTACAGTCAACAATCAAATCAATTATAATTTTGGAAAAAAAACCACAAACCCACATGAAAAGATCACACAATAAGAAAAACAACCAAAAATGTACTTCAAAAGTGGGTTTAGGAGAAGAAAATCACACCTGAGAGAACTGGAGAAGGTGCTTGAGAGTGGAGAGGGTGAGTGAGAGAGGCGTGACAGTGGAGAGGGTCTGTGTGAGAGTGAGAGAGGCGTGACAGCAGAGAGGGTCTGTGTGAGAGTGAGAGGGTGAGTGGTGAGTGAGAGTGGAGAAGGTGAGTGAGAGAGGCGTGAGTCTGTGCAAGAGTGAGAGGGAGAGAGGCGTGAGAGTGGAGAGGCGTTAGAGACTTGGTTTAATTTTGAAAAAGCCCTATTAGAAATTGAGTTTCAGAGACTCGGTTTCCAGGTGGCTTCCACGGATTAGGTGGCTTCCACATGGATGAACCACGTCACATACAAATCGATGCTTAAAGGGTCAAAATATAAATCGAGTGTCTAATACTCGAGTTCCAGGTGGATGCCACGTGAAAAAACGCCAACTCAGATGCAACTCAGAACATAGAAACTGAGTCTTTGAGGCTCGATTTATAAGCCCTAAATCGAGTCTTTTAAACTTGAGATGTTAGTAAAAAATATAGTTTTGAAACAGTGCCTACTAACCATATTGTTTGGCAATCATGGTTAATTGCCCATTTTTGCCCACCAAAGGAAAATCTTCTCTTTCCTTTAATTTATTGTTATATATTCTTTGCTTCTGCTTGTAAAAAAAAAAAATTAAAAAAAATTAAAAAAAATTAAAAAAAAAAAAAAAAAAAACAGAATCTAACATATCAAAGCCTGTTTGGATATTAGAAATTAAAATTTAAAATATATTAGTGTACAAGACCAACGGGCTCTAGGCGCACTCTACTTTTGAGTTTTTAATCATTAGACTTCACAATTTCAGCAAACAATTCAAAAAAAAAAATTATTATTATTATTCTTGCTTCCCATTTCATGGTTGATTGTTAAACAAGGTTAAGAATGTTTATTCCTAAAAAAAAAGGTTAAGAATTTTTATTCCTCATTCTTTTGGCCTTCTTATTTATACATCAATGTTTTGTCTAAGAAAGGTTTTTTCATTTTGTTTTAAATGTAGTAGTACTGGAATCAAAGTAGTAGTTAGAGTTAAGGCTTTTTGTTTTGTGTTAGGAAAACGTCATATGTTTAGACAATGTGTTGAGATTATTTTCAGCTAAGTTTAGAGTAATAACTAAAAGACAATAGTTGTTTCATTGAACATCAATCCATAGACCATTCTGATCTTTTATTAATATTTTGCTTCAAGTTTTACCTTATGTTAGGTTCTAAAGATTTAGAATTAAATATTTAGAATCATTGTTGTATTGTGTTGGCAAACCGAGAACAAAACATTTCTAGTCTAGGTGTTTAGGCAATGCTTAAATAAGGTTGTTTCAAGTTTTGAAGTCTAGCTGATTGCAGAAAAGAAAAGTGAAGTTCTGCCTTTCTCGACCGATCGTAAATTAGGCTCGACCGATTGAAACTCGCAGGCACAGTTTTCTGCAGAATTTTTAAACAGGCCCAAAGCCAGCGAAAACGTTTAGGGTTTCATCTAAACTTCTCCACATATAAAAGAAAAAACCTAGCCACATTTTGAGGGTGCTAAAAAAGACTTTTGTGTTACTATTTATGAGATTTGAGAGGTTTTGTACCTTCTAACTACACAAGAATCTATCGGAGCCAAAACTATAATCAAGCATTGGTAGAACATAGTTGCTGCATCAAGATCAACAAGTGAAGATGATCTGAAACCTTTGAGTGAGATCTCAAAGTCACAAGCAAGGCGGCTTGTGTTGCTGTAAATCCAAGAAGAGAAGGAGTCCGTAGATTCGGAGCTTGCACGTGATCATGTCAGTAAGTTACTACTGGAGGTAGCATTAGATTTAGGGTTAAATCTTTTGTAAAAACTTCAATTCTCTTATAATGGATTTGGTTTACCTCGAGGATAGTTAGGTCAAATCCTCCCCAAGTTTTTACCTTGAAATGGTTAGTTTTATTGGTTTTTCTAGGTCATCATATCGTGGTGTTATTTACTTTTCCACATCTTTGCATGATATGATTTATTTGTGTTTAACCTAGATCTAAATAATTACTCTAAGTAATCACTTAGTTAATATATTAGGTTAAACAATCTGTTTAAGAGGTCTAAACGAACATACACCTTATGATAGAATGATTGATTGAAGACTCTCTACTCTATGTATGTATGTACAAGACTCAAATTTATATACTGAAGTTAATTGCATTTTATCATAGTACTAGTATCAAGTGTGTTAAATGGTAAATTTTTAACATTTAATACACCAAACATAAAAAATCACCTTCATGAACTAAAGTGATGTTCTAATAATAGAAGTGGACTATGAGATGTGCTATAAATATTTGTGCATTTTTTATTCAAACTTTCTCTCTCTTTTAGGACAATTGGAAATTATGCAAACTCTCTCTTTCATTACCACTAGTGTGTAGCCCCATACATATACATGAATACAATTAAAAATAATCACAATTATAGGATTCAAATTATACATTTTCTTTTAGAATGGGTTTAAATTATACGTGGTATTAACTTACACTTTTTTTAAATCATACATGTTTAAAATATGTAATGGTTTCTTATATTTTATATATATATAATTTAAAATTTAATTGGTTTGAGACTCTTTGATTTTTGCACCCAATAATTCACTTGCTACAAAATTTAAAAATTTAGATGGACACATGACAAAAAATTGGACTCCAATTGAAATCCAATTTTGCATATAATTGAATTTGAACTCTTCATTTTTTACACTCAATAATTCACTGGCACAAAATTAAAAATTAAATGGGACATGTGGCACAAAATTGAGGATCTAATTAGATTTTCTTTAAGATTTGGCTATTAATATATATTAGCCTCAAACCCGTGCGATGCACGGGAAAGCTATTGAAATGATACACATAATTGTATTTTCTCTAATTTATTCAAAATGAGGCATGTGCCTTAAAAAAATAGAAAAAAAGAAAAGAAAAGAAAGAGATTATTGAAGTCATGAAGTTTGATATAAGTAAGAGCCAATATGCCATAATTTTCATTTTATACAAATTATTACACTATAATAATTATACATATTAAGCATGCATTACCACCATGTCAAAATATCAAAGCTTGTATAAGAAAGATTAAGGGCATCAAAACTCAGAACAACTATTGGTCACATGACACATCTGACATTCATCCTTAAAGACAATTATATTAATTACATTATA
This sequence comes from Notholithocarpus densiflorus, assembly GCA_030021035.2. NCBI lineage: Eukaryota > Viridiplantae > Streptophyta > Magnoliopsida > Fagales > Fagaceae > Notholithocarpus > Notholithocarpus densiflorus. The sequence continues at coordinate 782,217 of JARYZH020000148.1, forward strand.
GTGTTGAATTGGTACATCAATTTATGTCTGTGCATAACATCAAGTTTATGTTATTCCCAGTAAACTTTTTTGATATGAAACATTGGCTACACCATACCATATAATCCTTCTAGATGAGGAAAGCACATCACATCCCAATAAATATAAAACTAATCTAATTAGTGATTATACATGGCTTCCACTTGTCATGAATGACAATGATCATTTATTGTATACATTGTATCACTATATGTTGTAGTCTCTTTTTTCACCACAAGACAGGTCAAAGTTAAATCGTGGTCTCAAAGTACAATAAAAAGTGGTTTCCAAGCTCTTGGCAGAGTTCTTCCTTTCCCATGGTGACTTATATGCTCCCAAAAGTGTAGAGCTCACACGCCTTCAAGGGAAAAAATCTTATTAATTTCCTCAAAGAAATAGAAAAGAAAATTTCTTCTTAATAAATTAAATAATCTCTTTCTCTAGTTTCACCATTCAAAAGTTGAATTTAGTAAATAATCATATAACCAATTGCTGCACAAAAATAAAACTGGCAACATCATCTTCATCTAACACATATATTAGGTAACTTTAATACAAAGCTTTATTATGTTAATAATGAAAATCTATACAATGCTAACAAAAGAATTATAAAAAAGATAAAGATAAAGATAGAGATAATTTAGTAGAAAGCAAACCCGAAAGAGAAATGACTTAAAGCAATATCACAGTCAGAGTAAATCTTTTCCTTTCACTTGTGGCACAATTGACCTAAAATTTCATGGAATTAAATAGCTAAACATAATGATAAGTTACTGAATTACATGCTCTTTCTAAAAAAGAATTTGACTTAAATAATGTAGTATATTTAAGCATATAGTGTCTGAAAAAAGAATTTGACTTTAAGCAACACCACCACCAGCAATTATGCAGCTACTTAAGCCTCCAACAGCAACACCAACATGAGTTATGCAGCAACTTAAGTTGAGCATTATTGCCACCAATCTTGAGCATTGGTTCAGCCATCATAAATCCTGAAAATCAATCTCATTCTGGTAAAAACCCGAACATAGAAAATCATTGCATCAACTCAAATCTAATCTTTGCCAAACTCAAGGAGAATATTATGCAATAATAAATCATGACAAATCATATTTAACCCCACCCTCTAATTTCATAGTGATTACAAAATTAAGAAAACAATTATAATATATGAAGTACATTACTAATTAAATAAAAACAAAAGGAAAATATAAAACAAACTGATACAAACCCGAGGAGAAAGAAGAAACGGAACAAAGTGGTAGATTTTTAAGTGGGGAGTTTTCCTAAATGTTGCAATGGCCTTAATTGCAGAGAAAGGTTTAAACCCTCCTATCATTGACCTTCTTAACCAAAATTCTCAAAAAAGAAACAGTACTGAAGGCAGTTTCATATTCTCAAACACTTCTACCTTCTGCATAACATTGATTTTTTTTTTTTTTTTTTTTTTGGGTACCAAGCATGGTGCTAAAAAACTTTCAAAAACTACAACATGGCTGTACAAATGAATTGCAAGCAGTAGGAAGGGGTAATCACAAATTTAAAAATAGTTGATTTCTAAGGACCATGCTATCAATAACTTATCAAGGAAAACTCATAACAAAATGAATTGCATGGTTAACATTGGGAATAAGGCCAAAATCTAACTCTGACCTTGGTCCCATAGGCCATAAATTCAATCATGCAGGCCACACCTTCTAATTGTTGAATCAGAACATATAGCTGATTACGTACATACTTTCAAATCAATCCTCACGTGCTCCAATTATACAAATATAAATAACCATATATCTTAGGCAACAAACTTAAGTGGACCTCGAGGCAGCTTGTATAAAACTTGAAGTCTTGAACTTAAGTCCATTATTAGGACCTAACTGTTGCATCTACTGCAGAAATGCCTATGTTGGATAAGTTTGATTGGATCAATTTCAAGCTTAGTTTTTCTTCCAATTAAACACTAACAATCTATTATTAATCCAATAAGTAAGCATTTCATGCACATGCTGATTTGATTTCAAAAAAAGTTCTAGGGAATTACTACAATAAGTAAACCATTTAGCAAAATATTCCACATAATATAATCTTTTCAAGGCATGCATTTTATCAAACACACATCATGCATTATTATTGCAACCACTGCTGCATATAATCTTATCAAAGAACTACCTACAAATACATTCAACTCAAAACCCAACAACTAAATCCTTTGGTAGACTAAGTTCTCCAAATTGCAATTGCCAGTACTTCGAATGAAATTTTTGAGGCTGAAAGTATATAGAACACATACAGCACATTAAAACACACACATACACAAAGGAGAAAAATCTCATTGATCATTTAATCTAAAAATAAGATGTCAAAATCTTAAACACGTAAAAGCAGCAAAAGAAACATCACAAATTTATGCATAAAGCCATGCCTTATATGACTTTTAAATAATCCAAATGCAACAATATTAGAAGCAATTTTAAGGATTATTCCCTACTCTCAGTGGCTTTTGCAACATAAAAATCACAATCAACACATATACATCTCATAATGAACAAATAACATATTTAGGGTAAAAAAAGATCATATTTAATGCACAAATTTAAAAATAAAGAGGAAAACTTACTGTTAGCAGTCCTGGCGAGTCAGTGGTGGGAGGGTACACGTTGGCAGGAAGCTGGCTTGACAAAGGGGCTGACCTTCTTATTTCTATCTCCCTCTCTCTTTATTTATCTCATTTTGTTCTATGTTTAAAGTTTATTAAAGGTTATGGGCTCTCATTTTAAGGTTTTTTTTTTTTTTTTTTTTTTTTTTTTTTTTTTTAAAATAAAGTGTGGATCGGCAGGTTTTAATGATTAGGAGTGTAGATATTGAAAAATTCAGGTGCTAAGGAAAAGCGATTGTAGTAAATTATAGACAACAGAAACCGTATTTGGGGAAGGAAAAGTATTCAAAGAGGATAATTAACAATGTTATGCTTAAACTTAGGTATATGGTGTTGCAAAGAAGAAGCGGAACAGAATTCTTTCAAATATCCAAAAAAAACAAAACGCTAAGAAAAAACCAAATTGTAACCGAAAAACCTTTATTGAAACCATAAATAAACGAAATGCCTAGATCAAAACAAAGCAAATACCCAAACTGCTAAACATAAATCATAGTTATCACAAGATTTTGGTTTTTTCTTTTAAAAATTAAAATAAAATCAGAAAACAAAGAAAGGAAAAATAAATAAATAAAAACTCACCCTGTAATAGTGTACCGCCGGTTGAGGGAAGCCAGATTTTTGGTGGTTAAAGTCCGACGGTGGTGTTGGCCTAAGATGTCTCCCTATCTCCCCTTATACATACGTTTTTCACATTTCATGCCAAACGGTAGGAAAAACAATGGCAGAACTCATCTATTTTTTGAAAGGGGTCAAAGAACAACGGTTGACAATTCAGATTTTAAACAGTTTAAAACAGAAACGTATGTATATTGGAGATTTGATATGATAATTCGTAAACTAAATGCAGTGGTGAGAAGTTTCAGGGAAAAAGACTATTTGATGTAAAAAAAGAGTGCTGACCTTTAAAAAATAATGTTGCAGAGAAGAGATGAGGCAGAGCAGCAAATCATATGGCAGATGCAGTTAACGATTACATTGTCCTCATTAGCTTGAATATGAATATCAAGATCAAAAACTCAGGTAAATAATTCCTTAATATGCAGTAACACAGAGTTTAACAAAATCTTCACTCTAAACTTCAGATTTGGCACGAATACCAATCCTATGTCCAACACAGAGGAGGGTAATGGAAGTGCAGCGGAGCATAGTTTAGGTCAGGCGGTGCAAGGTGTATTACAGAAGCTGCCAGCGGCGGGGGAGATAAACTTGGGAAACCCTAGTAGTTTAGATAAGGAACATTCCGAGATTCATGGGATTGACGCTGAAAATATGCATGGGATTAACATGGGACATAAATGCTATGCTAACGTAAAGGAATTCAATGCTGTGATAGGGGAATTAATTCTGGGAAACATGCTCACTGGACAGTCAACTACGGCATTAAATGCTGAGATTGAAAAGTGTTTGGCTGGGGTCATACAGGATGAGGGGCAATCCGATACTCTTCCTGTGGATATACATAATCATGCAATATCAGATAGCAACCCAAGTTTGGACATGGTTGGGCCAAGTAACTCTAAGCCCAAAGGAACGTGGACTCGCATCAACCAGATGGATTTCGGGCTGGGTGGATTGACTAAGGCTATTACTATACCTAGCTTGGGAAAGAGAGATTCATGTGAAGTGTAGGAGGGGCAGATTGGTGTCCAAGCTATCAAAAGAGGGAAAGTGAGTAGTGATGATGGAAGTATTGATTGTATATTGGCGAGGGTGGAGAGCCACCCTTGCCAGGAGCCATGAGACTTTTAAGTTGGAACTGCCAAGGGCTTAGGAACTCTTGGACAAGTCGAAGCCTTCGCAAGGTTGTGAGAGGGCAAGTTCCCACAGTTTGTTTTTAGATGGAGACAAGACTGGATAAGGAGGGGTTTGCGAAGTTGTATGGAAATCTGTCGTTTCAGAATAAAATTATAGTCAAACACCCTAATTTAGGTGGAGGGTTAGCATTCTTGTGGAAAAATAATATTCTTTTGGAGGTTATAAATTTCATTGTACACTATGTTTTGGCTAAAATCACATAGGATGATGGATTTGTCTAGTACTTGACTGGATTCTATGGCTGGCCGGATGCACAGCAAAAGGAGAATTCGTGGAAGTTATTGAAGTATTTACAGACCTTTGTGGAGGGGCCATGGGTGGTTATAGGGGATTTTAATGCTTATTTGCATGCATGAGAGAAGAAGAGCAGAAGACAGCCACAAAATTCACAAGTTGAAGCTTTTAGGGAAGCTTTGAATTTTTGTCATCTTCAAGACATTGGATTTTCGGGATATTCTTATACTTGGAGTAATGAGAGGCCTGGGGAGTCAAACACTAAAATTCGGCTTGATAGAGGAGTGGCAAACAAAGAATATATGGAGAAATTTCAGATGAGCAAAATTATACACCTGCCCACACATGTTTTGGACCACTTACCCATTATGCTCCATGTTCAGACTTATGTTTAATCAAGACAGAAAAGAGGGAGGTGCTTTAAGTTCGAAGAAGCTTGGTTGCTGAGAAGTGAATGTGAAACGGTAGTGCAGAAGGCTTGGGGAAGAGTAGGTGAGGATAGGCTCGGGTTGGCTTATGTTCAAGAGAAAATTAAATTTTATGGAGCCGAGCTTATGGCCTAGGGTTCATCATCCATTGATCTAGACACTAGAGCAATTAAAGAACTCCAAAAGAAGCTGGATTTTTTAAATGAAGCTGAACCTACAGAGGCTGCCAAGGCCGAATACCTGGAGTTGAGCAAGAAGATGGATCAATTATTACAAAAGCAGGAAATATTTTGGGCTCAACGGTCCAGAATAAATTGGTTAAAACATGGGGACAAAAATACGAAATTTTTTCATGCTAAAGCCACACAAAGGAGAAATAAAAATCATATAAGGGGTATCCAAAATGCACATAGGCAGTGGGTGGAGAATTTGGAGGAGGTGGTTGAAGTTGCTTCAGCCTAATTTGATCATCTATTCCATGCTGGTGTGCGAGATCAGATGGAGGAGTGCCTCAATGCAGTTCAGAGTACGATAACTGATGATATGCGGGAAGTTCTGTCCAGTGAATTTACGGCTGAAGAAGTGAAGGTGGCTCTATTTCAAATGAGACCAACAAAAGCTTCAAGACTTGATGGTATGAATGCTTTATTTTATCAAAAATTTTGGCATGTTGTGGGTGATAATGTAGTTTTAACTGTGTTGGATTTTTTAAATAATGGGAATATGTTACCTAAAATTAATCACACAAACATTGTGCTTATCCCTAAAGTTAAAAATCCTATAAAAATGTCTGACTTTAGACCAATAAGCCTATGTAATGTGATTTACAAAATTATTTCCAAAGTGTTGGCAAACAGATTGAAACAAGTACTCCCTAAAATTATTTCACCCACTCAGAGTGCATTTGTACCGGGAAGGCTGATCACAGACAATGTATTGGTGGCCTTTAAGACACTCCATACTATGCAGTCTTGGAAAAAGGGAAAGAAGGGATCCTTAGCATTGAAGTTAGACATCGGCAAGGCATATGACAGGGTTGAGTGGCATTTTCTGCAGAGAATTATGGAAAAGATGGGATTTCCTGTTACTTGGATAGAAAGGGTGATGAGCTGTGTGACGACACCATCCTTTTCTATTCTGGTGAATGGGAAAGCTTATGGTATGATTCATCCATCAAGAGGAATACGTCAAAGGGATCCTTTGTCGCCATATTTATTCTTATTGTGTGTAAAGGGTTTCACTGCCTTGTTGGCTCAAGCAGAATCAGAAGGGAGGATTAAAGGAGTATCCATTTGTAGAGGTGCACCAAAAGTCACTAACCTAATGTTTGCAGATGATTCTTTGCTTTTCAGTCAGGCAACTCAGGCAGCTATACTACTGTGTTTTTTTTCCCAGCGATTTTGAAAATTGCCACTATAGGAGACCTAATACAGCGCTTTTAGAAAAATATAAAAATGCCTAAAGCAGCTATTTACAACCGCTATTATAGGTTCAACCTACTATGGCAGTTTTCCTATTTGCCTTAAAAGTAAAAGGCTTCTCAAAGAGGATGATAAGCAATTTGGTCCATGGCTTCGGGCTTTTGCACTGAATTTATCTCAGAAAATGGTGGTACAGGTTTCAGACTTCAGTAAGGGGGACAGTGGGGATGAGGAGCAAAATATAAGCGATTTTAATGCGTGGAATGAGGAGAATAACACTTTGGAGAATGATTCCACTATTGCTAGAGAGGAGAGACAAGAGGAACTTGCTGGTGAGGTTGACTACGTGGAGCATGTTATGGAAAGCGATAACATCACGCAGACTGAGGATATATCTTTAGGTTTTCAAGGATTAGATTCACCTAGGACAGGAGCTAAACCTGTGATAGCAAAAGATCATGCTTCATTGTTTGAGGAGCAGCTAGCTGAGATTGATGATGAGATTGCTAGATTTAAGGACCCGAATGGCAGGGTTGGTGGAATTGGCTCTAAGCTATCCCCAACAACTAGGTGAAGTGGGCTTGCAGGGAGAAATTTCTACTTCGAGGCTAGTACGTTTGGATGAGCTAGATGGGCCAGTTATGAATACTAGAAGCAAGGTCAGGATTGTGAGGAACATTCCCAAATAATCAATGAGACTTTGATGAGAGACTAGAAGATACAGTTGAGGGAAAGAAGAGAAAGGGGTATGAAGATAAGAATTTAGAGGTGGAGGCTGGGTCCCAGCCCCAACAAAATCAATGAATCTTTTAGCATGGAACTGCCAGGGCCTTAGGAACCGTGCTGTGCAGTTGATGAGCTTGGTGATATTATCCAAGCACAAGATCCCACGATTTTGTTCTTGTCTGAGACTTGGTCGACAAAGGATCAAATGGAGCGCATATGTGACAAATTAGATTTTGTGGGATATTTTACGGTCCTGAGTGATGGAAGGGGTGGTGGATTGGCTCTTTTGTGGAAAGCAAGGGAGAATGTTTGGGTGGATAGTTTTTTGAGATACCATATAGATGTGATTGTTCATGGTGGTTCGGAAAATGCTTGGATATTGACTGCCTTTTATGGGGAACTCGAAACAAGGAAAAGAAGTGAAGGTTGGGCTATTCTTCAGTTGCTAAGCTCTAAACCAAAATTGCTTTGGTGCTGTTTTAGTGATTTTAATGAGTTATTGCAGGTCCAAGATAAACAAGGAGGGGCACCACAAGCTCATAATTTCATGCAGGCTTTTCGAGATACTTTGGACTTTTGCGGGTTTGTTGATCTGGGATATACAAGATCAGATTTCACATGGCATGGGCGTCAAGGTGGGGAGGTGATTTGGGAGAGATTGGATCGAGGTGTAGCAAACTATGAATGGCTATCAAAGTTTCCAACAAGCCGAGTTAGACACTTAAATAGTTTCAGATCTAATCACCGCCCCATACTGGTGTCTCTTGTGTTAAATGGTGAGAGGTAGGGGTGGAGAAAAACTGTTTAGATTCGAGGCCATGTGGTTGACAGAGCCAGCTTGTAATGGTGTTGTTTCAAAAGCATGGGAGTGTAGGCCAGATGGTACACCAATGTATGTGGCAACAAAAAACTAAAAAGGTGTAAGAAACTGTTGAAAGGAAATGAAAAAATTTTATTAAGAGTTTGAGGGATGGGAATGGGGTGTGGTAGGAGGATGAGATGGTGTTTTTAGGGATTTTAAACAGATTCTATGATGAGCTCTTTACTTCTTCTAATCCTCATGACTTGGACCAAATTCTAGATGGGGTTCAAAAGGTTGTTACCAAGGAGATGAGGGCAGATCTGGCTAGACCATACACGGTTGAAGAAGTTGACTGCGCTATAAAGGAGATGGCACCTCTAAAAGTACCTAGGCCGGATGGTATGCCTCCTCTATTCTATCAGACATATTGGACTGATGTAGGTATGGACGTCTCTCAAGCTATTTTATCAAGCTTAAATAATGGTTCACTTCTAAAATCTATTAACCATACTTTTATTATTTTGATTCCCAAAGTCAAAAATCAGAAAAGAGTAACTAAGTTTAGACCCATTAGTCTTTGTAATGTAATTTATAAGATAGTTAGTAAGGTCATTGCTAAACGTCTTAAGCCTTTGTTAAACTCTATTATCTCAGAAATTCAGAGTGCTTTCACTACAGATAGATTGATTATGGATAATATTCTTATTGTTTTTGACTCTCTGCACCACATAAAGACTATTTGTACGGGAAAGAAAGGTTTTATGGCACTAAACTGGATACAAGCAAAGCATATGATAGGGTAGAGTGGATTTTTCTTTAAAAAATTCTTTTGGAAATGGGTTTTCATGAGTCTTGGGTGGCTTTGATTATGGAATGTATTAGTACAGTTTCATATTCTATCCTAGTTAATGGTGAGTTAAAAGGTTTATCTCACCCTACTAGGGGGTTGAGACAAGGAGATCCCCTCTCGCCATATCTGTTCATGTTTTGTGCAGAAGGACTTAATGCCATTATTAAGATTGCAACATCTTATGGGGATATTCAGGGTTTTTCTATCTGTAGGAATGGACCAAAAAGCACTCATTTCTTTTTTGCAGATGATTGTTTGTTATTTTACAGATCGACCCTGGAGGAGTGTGTGAAAATTCAAGATATCTTAGCTTGTTATGAAGTAGCTTTAGGTCAAGTTATTAATAAGGATAAAACAACCCTATTCTTTAGCAGGAATACTGATGTTCAGCTGCAGGAGGCAATCAAAATTTCTCTAAATATTCTGGCTATTCAACATTATGAGAAATATCTAGGGCTTCCTTCGTTTATTGGTAGGGCAAAGAAAGCTTGCTTCACACAGATTAAAGAGAGAATATGGGGGAGAATGCAATGGTGGAAAGAGAAGCTTCTCTCACAGGTGGGAAAGGAGGTCATGATCAAGGCAGTGGTTCAATCCATACTTACTTACTCTATGAGTGTTTTCAAATTGCTAGTAAGCCTGTGTAAAGATATCGAGGCCATGATTCGCAAGTTTTGGATGGGGCAAGGGGATTCAAAGAAGATTCACTTGGTTAACTGGAGCTCCTTGTATTCTTTCGAATCTATTGGAGGAATGGGTTTTAAAGATATTCAGAAATTTAATAATGCATTGCTGGCAAAATAGGTTTGGCGATTACTTCATAGCAACGAGACTTTGCTTTACCGAGTCTTATGTACCTAATACTTTCCTAATGGTAATATTTTGGATGCTCCGATCCACCCAAAGTGCTCCTTTGCATAGAGAAGTATTTTACAAGCCCATGAGGTTATCAATAGAGGTGCTGTATAGAGAGTGGGAAACGGGATTTCGATTGATGTATGGAATCACAGATGGCTACCTAAACCTAGATAGAGCAAGATTATTTCTCCACAATGAGATGCAGAGGTTAGTAAAGTGCATGAACTATTTTATCCAGACACAAGAGTGAGGGATCTAGGTTCGCTGGAGAGGTGTTTCTTATCGTGGGAAGAAAAGATGATCAAATGAATATATGTGAATGAAGTAGGTGGGGATGATGTATTGGTTTGGCCACTTACCTCGAATTGTAATTACAGTGTGAGGAGCGCATATCGTTTGTTGGCTGCCGAGGGAAATAGCCACAACTTGAGTTCATTCTCTCCAATTGAAGCTGAGAAGGTACGGAAGGGGATATGGAAGATCAAGTCCCCAAATAAAATTCTTCATTTTGTCTAGAGAGCTGCCAAGGACTCGCTACCAACCAAGCAAAATTTGAAGGCCAAGCATATTCCTTTGGATGACACTTGTGCGATGTGATGATCACTCTGAAACATTACTGCATTGTCTTTGGCTCTGTCCTCATGCTCAATTGGTTTGGAAATCAAATATTACCTTTGCTAATCTATATAAAAAGAAGCATAGAAGCTTCTTTGAATTGCTGGATGATGTGATGCAGACTAACACGGGTTATCGCGTGGCTCTGTTTTCCACCATTATGTGGAGTTTGTGGCAACGGCAGAATCGATTACAAGAGAATCAAGTGACTTAGCCATTGCATGAGGTTGGAGATAAGGCTAAGGCTTTAGTAGTGGAGTTTATGGAAGCAAATAAATAGGTAAGTAGACCAAGCCCGAGAAGGTTAGCACGTTAGTTGCCCCCATCGGAGAATTGTTATAAGGTAAATTTTGACACAGCTCTTTTTGATCGTTTGGGTTGTACGGGCATTGGGGTGGTGGTCCGAGATTACATAGGAGATATTATGGCAACGCTGAGCTAGAAAATTGCTCTCCCTAAGTCAGTGGCTTTGGCAGAGGCACGGGTTGCCCATAGAGCAGTCACTTTCACTCAGGAGATGTGCTTTTTACGGATAAAGGTAGAAGGAGATTGTCTTGTGGTTATTCAAGCTTTGCAATCTCAGGCACAGTGTAACACCTTGTACGGGCATGTGGTTGATGATACTCAGAGACTAGGGTCTGCATTACAAACTTATCAGTTCCACCATATTTGAAGGGAAGGAAATAAGTTAGCTCATGAACTAGCTAGAAGAGCAGTTTTATCTGCAGAAACTGATGAATGGGTAGAAGATCTACCTAATGATTTGGATGTTGTATTCCGATTTGATTTTCATTAATGAAATTTTCTTACCGTTTTCTCAAAAAAAAAAAAAGCGTCCGTATAGGTTATTCTAGTAGTTTCTAAAAGCGCCGATATAGGGTTACAAAAACCGCTGGGACCTATACCAACATTTTTAAAACCGTCGGTGTAGGTCATCTGGGACTATTATCACACTTACTAGGCAGTGCTAGGAAGTGCCAAGGAAAAAAGCGCCAGGATAGCTCATTTGGGTCCATACTGGCAATTTTTAGGCCTATAGCTGCATTTTAAAAACGTGGCTATAGCCCTAGGTTTTTTTTTGTTTTTTTTTTTTTTTTTGTTTTTTGGGTAGTGAATGGAGGTTGTACGTGGATGTTTGGTTTAGGGAAAACTTCTAGATTATAACTAGCTTAATATACAACATTAGTACATTTGGTGAGCCATTGATATATTCTCAAATCTCAATGGTTGACTTGAGAACAATGAATGATATAGTAAAGAGCGAGAGCATGTAAATATGTAATACACGATGAGCTACATGAAAAACCCTTTGAGTGGAGTGAAAAACCATGATGGAGCAATGGATTCTTGAGAATAATATCATTAATGGGAAATGAGAAAGGTTTACAGAGGTTTAGCTCTCACACTCACTCTCTTTTACCATCCTGTATAGTGTAGCATATGTTTGAGGGCACGTACAATTTTTCCTTTCTATTTCTCTTTACCCAAAAGGTCTCTCATTTATCAATGGCTAGCTCCTTCCTTTGATAGGCCGATGAGGTAGTTAAAGAAGCAGTTGGCCATTGTACACTTGTCATTCCCTTATTGGAACCTGAATGCTAAGGAATAGTACAAACAGGTAAATCGTTGCTACTAAAGGAATAGTCTCACAGTTTAGGTACTAAATTGGTAAGAAAAAAATAAGAATTTTAGTGCAAGAATTTTAAATTTTTGGGAGATTTAATCAATGGAGTCAATTTCATACTTGAGACCATTTTAATTTTGGCCAGAGGAACAAAATATCTCGGTATCGATTGATACTGGTGTATCATTTCAAGATTATAGCTTTTTATATATTTCTATACATAAATGTATATTTGCATTTATTTATGTAAGTATAAATTTATTAATTTTTATGCTTATCAACATAAAATTTAAAATCCATATATTTTTTAAGCCTACATATTAGCTTAAGTACATTAACCAATATATTAGCTTAAATAACATGATTTTTTAAATATATTTTTTTCAACTTTTTCTTTTTCTAATCAAATTGGCCGAAACACCAATACCAGTCAGTATATGCTGGTACAACCAAAATAATTATTTTTTCCAATAAATTTTAGAGGAGTATTGTTATCAGTTTAATGTCCGGTACTATATATTTGCTTGGTATGGCCAGTCTAATTGGTACGGTATTGATTAACAACACACGGACTAAATGTTTTAATTGTGTCCTTCGCTTTGATTGTTTTAGTTGCTGACATAAATGTAATGAACTAAATGCTAGAAGCATGGGATGTTAATTAAAAATTTATCAAAACTAACAACACACGGATTACTCATTATTCAAAGAACAAGAAGATTATTCAACAAGAAAAATTACTATATGGAGTTCTAATCCATTCCTAAGCCAATGGAAGAATTGTATATTTGTCATTATAAAATCAATTAGCAATTGTTAATGGATAAGTTGTGATAATAAGAGCATTGATGTGAAGTGAGTTATGATATGGTAAGTTAAAATATATAAAATAATTTTTTTAGGTGCTAAAAGCTAAAAATTTTAGCTCCACCAATGTGAATGCTCTAACTAATAAGGACCATTGAAAAGTAAACCACCATAAGTGCCATTTCAAGTGTCAACCCCACCAACTACTAATGGTTTCTTGAAAGATAATATTAGGCTGTGCTTTGACTTGTTTTTATCTGTGATCTATCTTAATCCTGCTACCTTGTATAATAGCAATAGTCCTCATTAGCCACCACATGCTTAGGCCTTTGAGGTAGGTACATTATATGATTTCAATTGAGCCATGTTTCAATTGAGGCATTTTTGAACATTATAGAAGGGCAAGTGGAATAAGACAAAGGCTTGTGCAATTGACTTTAGTAAAGTAAGTACTCTATATTGAATTTGTAGGTTCACATGAATTTGGTCCAACATGGGTTCTTGTAGGGTGAATATTTTGTACAAAGGGCTGTGATGCAGGTAGAGAGACATGGGTAGAATGTGAGTTTCACCTTTGTTGTTTATGCTGGAATGATAGTGTTAGATTATGATGTTTCCTAGACTTTAATTTTTTTTAGATGCCTTTAGTGCGTCAAATTGTTGGAGCCTAACTGAAATCTTTTAAGGTATCAATATGTTAGTTAAGCTAGTTCAAAACTTGGGTTTATTTAACATATTGGGTCCATTTGTTTTTATAAGTAAAGGAAATATATAGAAGCTACAATGTGACTTTTGATGAGAAAGTTTCAGGTCCAATATAACATGTAAAAACTTAAGCACACCAATAGGACTCACTGTTAGAGAGTTAGATGTAAGTGTGCATTACATAATACTTGAAAATATATATTTTCTTTATAAAACTCAGTTTTTTTGAGTTGTTGTGACTTTTTTTTTTTTGAGAAAAAATGTAAGGGTGTTATTACTTTTAATGCATTGCTAAAAATGTTTATTATATTACTAACATAATTAATGTTTTGCGTGATGCGGTATTGATGTATTTTTCTTATATTTGTGAAGATATGAGATTGGTGGCGAAAAGACACTTTTTGTGGTGCTACTTGAACTCTTTTTTTTTTTTGGTAATAAATGGAAGAAAGCTTTCATCTATATATTGTTGTAATCGTTTTGTGAACAATTTTAATGGATCAATAGTATAATGATTTTTTTTTTTTTTTTTTACTTTCTAGATTGTATGGATGATTTGTTTATGAATGTGGCTGGAAAAGATTGTATGAATGATTTGTTTATGGATATGATTGGAAATGAACACGTTAATGTAATGTAATGACAAGTTAATATAAAGAACATTAATAAATTTAAAAAACAAAAAATGGTGACAAAAATTTCTGTCACTAATAGGTTGAACTCCAAATATAAACAGAAATCGGTGACTAAATATTTCGTCACCTAATATGGCATAGTAAAACAAATTACAAATTAAAAATAATTGGTGATGAATTTATTTCGTCTCTGAATATTAATGTTAAGTGAGGAAAATATTAGGAGACGAAAAAATTTTGTCACCTATAATTTTTTTATTAAAAAAAAAATTAAACAAGTTTGTAATGAAAATTTTTATCACCAGGACATTTTGTGACCGAGATAACATGATGAATGATATTTCGTCACCATATGTCTTAGGTGACGAAATAAGGACATTCAGTGAGGAAAATGTTTCATCACTATAAGTTTTTTTTGTTGTTGTAGTTGTTTAATAATTGAGCCTAAACTTGGGTTTAAGCTTGGCTTCTTTGCCAAAAGAATGAACATAAATAATATTTTTTTGCCAAGTCAAGCTAGAACTATTCATAAAAACCTTTGTTTCGTTCAACTTCAAGTTGAGATAATAAATTAATTAATTAATTAAAAGTTCTCCTAAAAGTTAACTATTTATTATTCTGAGCCTCCTTCTTAACCTTCTGTTTATTATTCTGTGTTAACTATTTAAGCTAATCAGTTATATCCCAGCTACCTGGGTTTTCTTGTTTCTGTGTTTAGCCCCAAAGTTTGTTGCAGATGTATACTATTGAGACACGTAAGACTAAGATCTGTGCTGTTTTATGACCCAGTCAGTCCTAGTATCCAATCCAGGTTGTGTTGGTCAGCCCGTTTTAGCCGAAGAGAGGCGTTAAGGGTGGTCCCGCAAAGGTGAGGATTGTGGCAGCAAGAGGTTGTAGTTTGCACAAGGAAAGGCTATCGTCTTTTTGTATACCCTGTTTCAGATCTAAGGTTAGATCCAAAAATTGGAGGATAATCCTGCATTTTAAATATGCTAATGAGGCTTGGGTTATGACTTCATGGGATATTTGGAAGGCTTGGAAACATGTTCATCTGCGAGAGAACCTAGTCCCATCTGAACCAAATACACAGGACGTGGTCAGAATATTGCTTAGTAGTAGTTAGCAACTTCAAAATTCCAATAGGCAAGAATCACTACAAGAATAGGAAATTTTTCTTTTTTGCTGAATATTTTTCACACCATTTTACATCCATTATTTCACAAGCATAGTTATAATTGATGCAGAAGTGTACACATTTAAAAAGAACAAAAAAGCAAAAAAAAAAAAAATTATCCATATTTATGTAAGAAAATAGATGTAAAAGATTGAACCTGAGAGAATAAAACTTTTTTTTTTTGGGCAACTCAGAGATTTCTTTCGGCAAGTTAATGTTCACAAGGAGTGAAGCAACGTGAATCTCATTAGCAAGATCAAACTTCAATGGGTTGTGAATCTTGTGATGATTTCGTTGTCATAATCAATTTCACACATATTTTCACAACTATCCAATATAGTTGATAGTGAGTGATGGAAAAAGGTGGTGAAAATGTGTGAAAGTAATAAACATTTAGTCACAGTCTCTTACATAAGATAATTGTGAAAATGAGAGTGGAATTGCTTATGGTCCTAGAATTACTCTCCATTATTTAACCTCCATTTTAAAAGCAAGCAAATCCAATGATCCAAGTCTTGTTTCTCTCTTACCTAAACCTCATTTACTAATTAAACATAGATCCCCATTTATCAAACTATTCAGAATTTTAAATTGGTTCGATTGGGGTGGGACTTGGAGCATAGGATAGAACTGAGAATTTGATATTTTGACTGTAAAAAGGGTGTTCATTGGCCTGAATTTGGAGAGAGAAGAATGTAAAGTCTATATTTTTAGGTTGGCAACCATGAACAAATTGTAACCTTTAGAACTTAGTTTTTGTCAAGTGTTTAGTCTAGAAATATTCAAAAACAAGACAAATAAAGTTATGCACAATTGAAGACTCAAGGAAGTAAGAAAAGATAACTGCAAAAATAGTCCCACTTGTCTCGACAGATCGAGATGCACATCCTGACTAATCGAGATGTGTGCAGATCTAAAATCTCATTTTCTTTCTTAGCCATTGGATCTAAGGTTTTGATGGATCTTAAGGATATTAAATAAAAACCCTAGAGCACGTTTTGCATAGTTCAAGAGGGAGTGTTTTGTACACAAATTTGGAGTTTTTCCAAACCCTTTTGAAGCTACAGCTGAAAACCTTGTGCAAACAACATATTTGGCTTTAGAGGAAATTTGCTGAAATCAAATCAACCACAGTTGATCTAAAATTTTAAGTGGAGTCTCAAAGTCACAAACAGGAGAGTTTGTGTGCAATATTTTCATAGTAAAAGAGTCCATGGATTCGAAGCTACGTGTGGTCATACCAGTTAGTACTACATGAGGTAGCAGTAGATTTAGGGTTAAGTCTATTGTATAAACTTCGATTCTATTAGTGAAGTGTTGCATTGAGGATTATTTAGGTTAAATCATCCCCTAGTTTTTTACTTTGAAACCACAGTTTCAAAAGTTTTCATGAGTCATCATTCTTGGTGCTCATGTGATCTATGCTTGTTTGATGTTTAATTGATTCAGATATATTGCATAATTAATCTAATTAATTATTTGAATAAAACTTGATTAAATATTAGACAACTGGGGTCTAAAACCATAATAATTGGTATCAGAACAGGTACACTCTAATAGGACTATTTGTCTGGAGTGTGATCCTTGAACCTTGTTGTCATGAAAATTGCTAATCGTCTTGATGTGCATGATCTTATTGATTCAGGTGATTTTGATGACCTTCAAGAAGTATATAATAAACTTTATAAAGAGTTTATAAAATATGCCAAAAAATCTTTAAGATTAAAGGCAAAACTTGAGGAATCCAAAAAGTTAGTTGAAAAATAAAAGAAAAATGCTAAAAAGTCCTTAGAAAAATTGAATGAAATTGAACATGTCAAAGAGGACTTATGTAATGTTCTAGCTTAAAAAAAAAAATGGTCAAATTTTTCTTGGGCCACACGTGCCCTACCTACCACTATATTCCCCACCACTCATTTGCAATCTCTCATTATCTTTTGGCCGGCCACCTCTCTTCGGCATTTGTCTTCTTTCTTTTCTCTTTACTTAAACACACACACACACACACACACACACACACACACACACACACACTCATTTCCCACATTCTTCCACCGGTACCCACTCCACACCACCATCTCGACCATCATTTTTCCAGCAAGGCCACTGGAAAATCCTTAGGAACTTTTAAGCACCTTCACATCTTTTATTTGAGGTAAAAATTTCTAATCTTTTTGGTGGGTTTTATAATTTTTCTTGATGTGATTTTTATCTAAGCTTTGATAATGATACCCATGTGATTTGTGAGCTTTGGAAGTGATATTCATGTGTTTATATGGATGAGTTTTGTATCAGTGGAATTATTTGATGAGTGGGTTTATAGTTTTTACAGTGGTGGCTATCTAAGTGGTAAAGATTTGGGGGATTTGGCTTTTTAATGTGAAATAGATGGTGAATATAATTTTTATTGATTATTTGGAGCTAGTTGAAGTTCTAAATTGCTTATCTTGGAGGATATTATGATTTTGGTGTCATGGGTCTCTTGTTGATATTGCATAAATCTTGTGGAAACTAAGTATAAATTGTTGAGGTTTTGATATTAGAGATAATACCTTGAATGATTCATGAGTATAATAGGAGTCTATGCCTTGTAAATTAATTTGTTGAGAAACTTTGGAAGTGGAATACATTATTGATGAGGTTAAATACTAGGCTTGCCTAATCAATTGCTTATTTGGCAATTCTTAATTTGTAACTAGATACAATTTCAAGTTTTATGCTTATTGTGATAGGTTTGCTTGATATTGTTTAGGTTCTACCTAATCTCCTTTGGTGCTTGGAGAATTAGGCTTTTTGCAGGTTGTAAGGTAAGTAACTTTTTTTATTTTTGGGAAGATAACCATGTTACATGCAAAAGAGATCCTATTTGACACATTCTCCCTGCTACCCATGGGGGGAGAGACAAAACCTTGAGGGTATGGGTGAAGTTGTTGCCCATAGGGCCAAGAAACTACATACTAGAGAAGACAATATCATGCTAGTTGTGAATGGGTGGATCCCCTGACCGGTCTATATGGTAGTGTGGTATATTTGTGATAAATTACCTTATATTAGATTTTATGGCTTTGGAAGTATATTGGCAGTGCTCACAAATTATAGTATATGGTTTCATGGTATTATTTTGAGAAACTTTGTGTTCATTATTTATCATTCTTGTCATATTATTATTGAAAATGATCTTGCAGTATTTAGTTAGAAATTTCTCAAATTAAAACATGCTTTGTAAACTGTTCATCATCATGAAACTTGCATTTCTCTCACCCCCATTAATTATGCTACTTACTGGGTTTTAGCTCATCCCACCCTCTAACAATTTTTCAAATCAGTTAGCTATACCTTGGGTATGGAGCTTACTTCTTTGGTGATGATTAGAGTGCTATGCTAAATTTGGAAATTTTTGCTGTAAATGGTTGGTAACTCGATCTTGCTATGTTCAACGAGGCCATGATTAATTCTGTAGGAGGTTGGGCACTTTAGGTTTGTTAGCCTTAGGCATGGTAGGCCTAGACTCGATGTTAAGGTTCCTTATTCTTGATAAGATTGTGACTTTGTGTAATCCAATTGGAGTTATATAAAATATTCATGTATTATGTGGAGGCACATGATTTTTAGTTATTGTTCATAAATGTGTTATAGAGCTCTGATTTGTAATGTGGAGATTTATGGTTATATATTCTTATCTTGTGGAAAAGAAAGGAAAAATAGATCTCCTATAGCTTGATTTGCAGAAAATGAAAAATCTACAGGTACCTTTGGGATGCATTTCTCATACCTTGGACTCTTTTGGGTTTGGGGCATGACAACTTAGGAGTAAATCTTGAAGAGACTAACAAGTTGGTAGATGAGATCAAAATTGAAAATCCATCACTCAAGGTTAAGGTCAAAGGCTTAGAAGAAGACCTAGTTGAGTCTAAAGCTAAACTAGCAAAAGTGTCTAATCTTAAGCCTATTGTTGAACCCGAATCTGGCTTTGCTCCCGTTAAGCCTAAAGATGTTAAAGTGTATGTTCCTCCTTTTAAGAGGAATTATAATGAAGAAAAGGACAATCTTTCTAAGAAAGGCAAAGGTAAAAGAACTATGAATGAATTCCATGATAAAAAAACCTGTCTAGATCCTATCTTAAGCATCAAGAAAAATCTAGATTTGTTCCTACTTGTCATCATTGTGGTGTGGTTGGTCACATTAAACCTAATTGTTTGAAGCTGAGATCTCAATCTAAAGTCAAACTTCAAGAGAGCAAAGTAGACCTGAGTCTTCTCATGTTTGTCACCACTGTGGTGTTCCTTGTAACACTCGCCCTAACTGTTTCAAGCTTCATCCAGAGAAGCGAGTGTCTAAATTATCCAAGCTACATGATCCTGTATCATTGGTTGAAGAGTTATTAAAATCCTAGAGCTTTCTAACTCAATTTCAAGGGAATGTTATTCCCTCCTAGTCTCTTCATCTTCACAGCCAAAGATTTGTGCTATGTGGGTGAGGAAAAATCCAAAGACTTAATTATATTTGTGTTTGTCCTCTGTTTGAATTCTTTCAATCTTCTATAGGACACTTTTTTTGATTCCTTGTTGTGCTTTATGCATCTCATATATGCTAGGAATCATTTGTACGTAGTATTTTTTTTTTTTTTTTTTTTGCTTTGCATTTTTCATTCATTTGCATTTTTTGTTGCTTATTTTCAAAAAATAAAAAAATTTTGAGTTGTGTACTTGAAAGTATATGTACTCTTGTGTTAGTTAAGAAATTGATTATTTTTACTTGTGTACCCAAAATAGCTTGGTTGAGCACTCTTAAATAAAAATCTATGATTAAATTAGTCTATTAACCAAGTGCTAGATTTTGTGTGATACTTAAATAAAAATCTATGATTAAATTAGTCTATTATCACTCTGTTTGATGGAAAGGACTAAATAATCTAGAGAAAAAGGCATAAATAACCATCTCACTACTTTGTGTTTGCCAATCAAAATACCCTAATGCTAAAATGAAAAACTCGTGCAAATAAGGGATGTACAACACTTTAGAAAAAGTAAAGGGTGAAAATAAAATAAAAATTGTCTAGGCTTGATAAAAATTTTCTGTAAAAATATATGCCCTTGATTGTGCTAGAAGCATAAAGCTCAATTTATTTTGCACATGTCTTTGATTGCAAACAGTCATTTAGGAGATGTGAGAGTTATATGATATAACTTGAAGGTGATGGTCTCCATCAAGCAGATGTGATATAGTTCAATGATTAAATTGTATGTTTGTAGTCCTTTATGTCATAATTGACAGCTCTTGTACACTGGCTAGTGATTCACACACTCAAACATATTCCTTGCTAAATTGAATACTTAGTTTGATTAATCTTTTGATTACTTACTTCTTGAGTTCATTATTTTTGAGTTTATGAGATTTGAACCTTTTTTTTTTTTTTTTTTTTGAGTTGTGAGAATATTTTATCAAACTAGTTGTGAGCACATAGTGACATACCATGTTCATTTTGTTGCATTTGTATACATTTTTTTTTTCATGGTTTTTGTGTATTTTTGCACATATTTCATGAAAATTAGCTCTTTTAACCTTTTTTTGGTTTCTGTGCACTTGAAACCTACCTCGACCGATTGAGAATCTCAACAGTTGGAGCTCAACTACTTCAACTAATCGAGATTTGCCCAGGAAAATCACTTGAAGGTTCTGCCTACTCGACTCTTTCTCAAAACCAGCTCAACCGATCGAGCTTTGGGGCTATAAAATTCTGTAGATAAGTCCGTGGGTCATTTTTTTTTCACTCTTCTCTCACTTATTTTTGGCACCTCTCTTTCTCTCTTGACTCCAATCTTCACATGCGACAAAAACTCTTTTTCAAGTCAAATTTCTTCAAGGTTTTGTCATCTAGTGCATGGTAAGTCATTCTAAACTCTCTTTTTTCATGCATTTCATGTAGAAATTAGGGATTTGAGGTTTGAATGTTCTTGAGAAAAATTTGGGGTTTTGGTTTTGGTGTTGTAAATTGATGAAATTATACATATACCCATGCTTGTTTAAGTATTTTTGATGGATTTAAGTAAGATTATATAGTGTTATTGACATATGTTCATAATATAGGGTTTCAAATTGGGAATTTTTTAATTTTCATGTATGAACACTTGGATTTTGTGTTTTTTCACTCTAAACACTATATATTTGTATTTAAAATGATTCATGCGTCATCAAATTTACATAAATGAGTAGTTTCATGCATATATATATTTTTAAATCTCATTACTCATTGTGTTCCTTGTGTTTTATTTTTAATTTTTTTTTTTTTTTTTTTCTCATTGTTTTATTCTCTCTAGCCTTATGGCTCCTAGGAGAAAAACCAGTAGAGGTCACACCCATAGTTCTGCTATACCAGGAAACACATATGATTCTCTTAGGTTAAAATCTATAGATAATCAGTTGAAATGTGTGAACATCCAGTCTAAGAGGAAAATCTTTGGTGAAGGAAATAAAACTTGATGAATTGAGGCATATGTGTATTCTACACATCTTTGAACAAAAACATTGGTTGAACTTGTGTTCTGGCTTTCCTATAGTTCCTGTTGAGATTATTCCTAAATTCTATGAAAACATGTTTGATTGTAGCTCCTTAGAGAATCGTTTCCGTGTTTACATATGTGGAAACACATTCACTATTGATGCAGATATCATTGCTGCTTAAGAGATTCCCCGTGTTACTGAACCGGGTTATCCATTTAGGAATGATCCTGATAGAGATGTTGTTCTTAGTTGGTTTTGTGGTCCTAGGAGCCGTTGGGGTGCAAATGCTAAAACAGTGGGCTTTTTACTAATGAAGTCTGTCTTTTGAACAAAATCATAGGATCTAATCTCAATCCCTTTTCTCATGGTAACACTATTACCATTGAAAGAGCTAATCTCCTTTATGCTCTTCTCATAGATGTTCACATAGATATTCCCTCCATCTTGTGTCAGTCTCTGTTGGGTGTGTACTACTCTCATGACTACCGTCATGATCTGTATCTTCCTGTCTCCATCACTTGTATCCTTATTCATTTAAGCTTCTATCTACCTACACCTGTCATAGAACTTAAGCGTAGGTCTATTTTTGGTTTTGGTACTCTAAATAAAATGCAGGCACAATTAACCAAAAATAAGGGCGATAAGAGACAAAGAAGTACTTCAGGAGTGGATGACCATGAAGATTCAGATGATGAACCACAACAACAACCAGAAAATGTTCCTTCACCTACTACTTCTACACCACCTATGCCACAGGGTGCCTCTCTTGAAGCTATCATGGCACAATTGCAGTTTATTAATCGACGTGTGAATGTGATCATGGACACATAGTTGGCACATGGATAGGTTATATCCTCAATGACTGATAATATTGATAATTTGTGGAGGTAGTCAGACCTTTTAGTGGTGCTTCTTCATTCGGTCAAGGTAATGATACTGTAGAATTTGATGATGAAGATGAGTGACCCCTTTGAGCATCATGACGAAAAGGGGGAGATGATGTTGTTTTAAGGGCGGAATTGTTTTAAGGGGGAGGTATGCTTGCTTTGACGGGAAGTTGTTTATTTATTTATTTTGCTTTTTTAATTTAAGTTAAGAACACTTTGGTTGGTTTATACCTATTTTATTTTATCCTTGGTTATGGTTACTCTAACAAATTTGGTATCAGGCTAAGTATACTTCACATATGCTCTTATTCAAACTTTTTGTAGTTTCTCTATAACATTGTGATAAGTTTTATCTGTCTATATCTCTATACACACATGCATTAATGTGTTTGTTTAGTGTTTCAGGAAAGACAAGTACACTCTATATTCAAGACATACGTTCTTCTTCTTGCATCTTTCTAGAAGTATGTTAACCTTGTAGAGTTGTTAGTTTATGGCTAATAGTTTTGAGTCGTAATTGTATGTTGGTTTTGTCATGGATTGCCAAAGGGGGAGATTGTAAAGTCTATATTTTTAGGTTAGAAACCATGAACAAATTGTAACCTTTAGAACTTAGTTTTTGTCTAGTTTTTAGTCTAGAAATATTCAGAAACAAGACAAATGAAGTTCTACACAATTGAAGACTCAAAGAAGTAAGAAAAGACAAATGCAGAAACAATCCCACATATCTCGACCGATCGGAGATTTGTGTAGATTCCAAATCTCACTTTCTTTCTTAGCCATTGGATCTAGGGTTTTGATGAATCTTAAGGATATTTAAATGAAAACCCTAGAGCACATTTTGCATAGTTCAAGAGGGAGTGTTTTGTACACAGATCTGGAGTTTTCCAAACCCTTTTGAAGCTACAACTAGAGACATTATGCAAACAACAGATCTGGCTTTAGAGGAAAGTTGCTGAAATCAAATCAACCACAGTTGATCTAAACCTTTGAGTAGAGTCTCAAAGTCACAAACAGGAGAGTTTGTGTGCAATAGTTTCACAATAGAAAAGTCCGTGGATTTGGAGCTACATGGGGTCATGCCAGTAAGTACTACATGAGGTAGTAGTAGATTTAGGGTGAAGTCTATTATCTAAACTTCGATTCTATTAGTGAAATGTTTCCTTGAGGATTGTTTGGGTTAAATCCTCCCCATGTTTTTTTACTTTGAAACCACAGTTTCAAAAGTTGTCCTGGGTCATCGTTCTTGGTGTTCATGTGATCTATGCTTGTTTGATATATAATTGATTTGGATCTATTGCATAACTAATATAATTAATTATTTAACTAAAACTTGATTAAATCTGAGACATTTGGGGTCTAAAACCCTAACAAAGAAGGAAATTGAGGTTAAAGAGAATTAAATGCTCATAGATCACTAATTTGTAGAAGGAGAAAGTTTAGGTCTAAATTGGTTTCAAGTTATCTTCCTCCAATCCACTATATGACCATTGAAGAAACCATTTATGTGTACACGAGTATTTAAATGAATCATTTGATGACTTGTTTGAATAATACACACATGGATAGTCTTGAATCATGTGACTTGTTTAAATAATATACATGGATAGACTTATAAAACCACCACTTAGTAAGTTAGAAGAGATAATTCCAAACTAGTTTGGAGATTCATGTAAAATATGGTAATTAGAAAGTGTCTATGTTACAAACTCATGGGTAGAACTCACTCTTAAAAACTGGCTTGCAAGGGAAGAGTACCCAAGAGCTTATAAACACATGGTTAAGC
The DNA here is from genome assembly GCA_030021035.2 of Notholithocarpus densiflorus. NCBI lineage: Eukaryota > Viridiplantae > Streptophyta > Magnoliopsida > Fagales > Fagaceae > Notholithocarpus > Notholithocarpus densiflorus. The sequence continues at coordinate 806,759 of JARYZH020000148.1, forward strand.
TTATACTTAATCCATGTCCATAACATACCACCACTTTCCACAGCCGACGTCCACGACGGCTCACTCTAGTGACACTAACCCAATTGTAACCCTTTATCTTTTGATGACTCCACTTACCTATTGGTTATTTTAATCTAGTCTCTAGGTCACCCCATCTAGGATCCAACTATAAAGTTGCAACTCATTTGATCCCATACTCAATGAGCTACATCTAATTACTCAGGGTGATGGTTGGCTTTGATAACAAATGTTACAAACCCATGGATAGAACTCAACCTTGAAAACCGATTTGTAAGGGGAGGGTGCCTAAGAGTTTATAAACACATAATTAAATTTCTACTTAATCCATATCCATAACAGTCTATCACTTACAATCTACCACATAAAACTAGTTATGTCCTTATATCTAGATATGTCCCTAGATTTATTCAAACTCTATTGCTTGACGTAAGTTAGTATGGATTAATTGGTTGGGTTGATAGTGTGCCACAGAAAAATAATTCTTTAATCATAAATTGTTAGTTCTCTATTTTATATTTCTATTTTAAAATATCTTAAAAATGAAGTCCTATTTAAAAAGACAGTATTCTAACATAGCCGATATTTTATTTAAAAATTAATACCCATTTTCACTAAAATTTAAATTATGGGTGATAGTTTTAGAAAGACATTAAACCATTTTATGTAAAACACTATATATAATGTTCCTTAAATAGTTGAATTAAGAATAGGCCAGGGCAGGGTAGGCCATGTGAGTACTCAGAAGAGGTGCTACCATCATAAAAGCAGCAAGAATAGATGGATTGGATTGTGACTGGAAAAAGAAGCCAAGTGATCATTTAAAACGCCATCATCTTTAAATGCCATCGGAAGTTTTTTTTTTTTTTTTTTTTTTTTGAGAATGAAACATGCAACTTATATTAAAAAAGTTAAGGGGGGCTGAAATCAGCCTGAATTACATCAAGAATGTCTGGTGGTACATCTTCCATCCAGACATTTAAATTTTCTGAAAGAATTGCCCTTCTAGCTAGTGAATGTGCGACTTTATTTCCTGTCCGACTTACATGACTAAAACAAATGCTAGAAAATAAAGGAACCAAAGCTTTGACATCCTGTATCAAATGACCATGTAAAGCTAGAGAATGACCAGTACTCATGAGATCCTTGTAGACGATCTCCGAGTTGCCTTCCAAGACAATTTTATTAATACCAATCTCAAGGGTGAATTCTGTCGCTTTTCTTGCTGCCAATGCTTCCACCTGCGAAAATGCCATCGGAAGTTGGTTCCTTGTTTTTATCAAAACAGATTTGTTTATATGTCATGGACTTTGGATTTGGAATATAACGACCCTCGAAAGTAATGGCCATGCCCTCAGCCTATAGGCATAGAAAAGTCCAAGAAGAAATGAAGAATCCTCTTCTATTGAAAATGAAAATGAAAAACAAATGAGAATGACATATAGGTATCTGCAATTGGATAAATACCTTTCAAAATCCGTTTAAAAAATACTCTACGGATGAGAGACATCTTCAAGAAATTGTAATGTTGCTTTCATTCATTTAAAAACAGGCAAGGTCTTGAATGACCATATATTATAATCTAAATATAAAAATTTCATAAGCATATAAACATCTTCACATGTTAAAAAGAAAAAAAGAAATTAATTGTAATTTTATTTATCTACTATAATAAATAAATAAATACCAAAATTCAAGTTTAACTAGAAGATCTCTAGTTTTAAAAATACCATTGGACTACAATAGTATTAGACCCACGCATCGAAAAGTTCAAGAATAATCCTCTTCTCTTGAAAGTGAAAAGAAAATACAAATGAGAATGACATAGGTATTTGCGGTTGATATAGGTACCATTGAAAATCCGTTTTAAATAATTTATGGAGAATGATTGACATCTTCAAGAAATTTCAATGTTGCATTTTGACAAACCATAGATTGTAATCTAAATATAAGAATTTCAGATTTATATAAACATATTCACATGTAAAAAAGATTAGTTAATAATTTTTTTTTTCTAAAATAAAGAATAACACAAATTCAAGTTTAACAGGAAGTCCGCTATTTTTAAAAATACCAATGGACTTCAATAGTATGATAGACCTTTTTTTTGGTAAACTGTATGATAGACCTTAATCGCACAAAAGTAGAAGATTACTATTTTTTAAAATGTTAATTATTATTGCACACGTTAATAGTTCTTTTGGATTGAGGGGGAGGGAGGAGGAGTAGAGTAGAGTAGAGTAGATTTAGCATAAAATTAGTTTATTTTTAGCCAATTTTACTCTACTCCCCTTCACTCCCCCTCCTTCCCCCCTCCATCCAAACAGGCCATAAGTTATACACTGTCATACACACCCTAACTAATAAATCGTATTTTGTTATAATTGTGAAATAATGAAATCGTGTTTTGAAAACTTAATTTCACACACGATTTCATACATACAGTGTCATTTTATCTCCACTTATTTTAAAATACCATTGGACTATAATAATTTGAGTTTACTTTCGGGATACCCAACTAACGGGCAACGTATTGGGGAAAACTTATATTATTGAAAAAAAAAAAAAAAAAAAATATCTAAAAAAAATATCCCATCAAATATAATTTGAAGTGTATCAAAATTAAGTGTTAACTATCCATCAAATGCTACTTGATGATACACTAGATCATCAGTAATATGATCGCCCAGATGGAGTCGTTCTTAGTCGTGATCGTGACCTGCAAAATGAAAATGAAATGTTCCTCTCTCTAGCAACATTAGCATGGTGCCAGACAATGAGTCTCCAATGGTAAAGTTAGATACTTGGAGAAAGAAAAATAATGAATCAGATGAGTGTATTTGTATATATGTGTACCTTTCTCTTCTATAAGGAGGGATTATATAGTTCCATTGCTTCTAGCTGTTGGGAGTCTTTGATGGCTTCCTTTATGCTTTTAGTAACGCCTTGGTTGTGTTAATGAGGCCTTTTATGGAGTTGTCAACGGCCTTATTACTGTTTCTTCCGTTGGTAACGGCTGGGCAGTGAATGCCTGTTTAATGTGCTTTGATCATCCTCTTATTAAAAAAAGAGCAATGTAACAAATATAAAAAAAATTCACAACATTTTGTACAACAGTTGAGTTAGGAAATTTTTATATTTTGTACAACAGTTGAGTTAGAAAATTTTTATTAGTTTTTATCTGAATCCACCGTTAACATTACATTTATATTTGCCACTAACAATTTTTCATATTAACAATTGTGAAATTTTTTTTACTTTTTCTTTTTCTTCTAAAAAAGGTGGTCAATTGGCCTTTGCCACACTACTTTAGGGTCAAACCTCAAAAGCTGTAGTAAAAAACACAAGGCAATATGAAGAAAACCTTCATCTATGAAGGTAGCATCTCTAATCAAACCAAATTTAGGACACAATTTTTCCTGAATTTGTTAACTTGATAAGTTGATGGATGCAATATCATTTTCGTGTAAGTTTTTTACTAACATAACTACTTTTTTATGAGATTTACCAATTTATGAAAATTGGAAAACCATATGATTCTTATAATAAATTGCAACGGATGTGATAAATGAGAAAAAAATAATGTTAATTAAAAGAGTTGTTAATTAAAAGCCACCAAATTATTTACTCCATTTTCTATATTAATATTTGAAAGAAAAATAAAACCAATTCCTTCTAAAATAAAAAAGGTTTTTGAAAATAAGGTTTTTAATTAACATTATTTTGTAGCCCAAATCTACTAGTGTATAACTCGTGCATATGCACGGTACAATTAAAAATAAAAATAAAAACTACACACATATATGGATTTAAATTATTCTCTCTCTCTCTTTTATTTTTATTATTTTAATTTCTTTTAGATATACACATAAGTTTACTCTTTCTTTCTTTTCTTTTCTTTTTTTCTTTTTTTGTTTATTGAGTTTTTGATGATTTATTTATATTGGACTTTTCGTCTTTTGTACTTCATTAACTTACTAAGAACAAAAAAAAAAAAAAAAACTTAAATAGGGCGCGTGTCGCTAAATTAGACAACAATTAAAATCCAATTTAAAACCTAATTGGATTTTCTCTCAATTTTACCTATAATATATATATATATATATATTTATATATTTCTAGAGCAATTAAATCTATTTATTTAGTGGTTTCAGATTGGAAAAAAGTGGGTTCCAGTTAGCTCAACTGGTAAAGTCTCTGATGGTTATATAAGAGATATGTGGTTCAATCCCCGCCTACACCAAAAACTGATTGGTGTCTTGGTCTGATGATAAAGAGCTATCACTAAGAGCGGACGCCATAGGTTGAAACTCTCTCAAAAAAAAAAAAAGATTGAAAAAATCTTTTGTGGCCCAAATAAAAGATTTTGAGTTCAACTTTCATCTAAATTTAAAAAAACAATATTATGTACATAATATTTTTATAAAACTCTCATAACAAATCACGCTTGACAAATTATTATATACACAAAAATATAATTTATGTATTGAATTCAAATTAAAACTAATAATAACTTTTTACGTATAATTTATTATAAAAGTATTATAAGAATACGGTAAATATAACTTCTTTTTTTCCATACAAAAAAACTAATTAATATTTTAGTCTAATTATTTCCCCAGTGATGGATTTTTTTTTTTTTTTTTTTTGCTGGGTAAGTGCGGGGATAGAACCCCCGAGCAAGAGGTTACAACGGAACCTGAGTGCCACTTGGCTACAAGGCCATTGGCCCAGTGATGGATTATCCAATAGCAATATATGCCAATTATGAGACGGATAGACATTGTCAACCTTTCAGGGAAAAATTTCCTAACACCCACAAACTAACCTCGTCTCTCTCTCTCTCTCTCTCTCTCTCTCTCTCCTGTTGACTTTTTAAACTTCTCTCCTACCTTACCGTTCCCACTTAGATCTCAAACATAACATAACAACCACGTAACATTGTTTTCTCAGTTTCGCTCTATATTTCTTCTTGTTTTTTTTTTCTTTCTGTTCTGTCTTTCATTATACTCATCAACACAACACAAAAAGAAGCAAACATGTCAGGGGGAGAGCCTGTGTATGTTGGTTCAATTGACCAAGGAACCAGCAGCACCAGATTCTTAATCTATGACCACTCAGCTCACATAGTTGGGTCTCACCAGGTCGAGTTCACTCAGTTCTATCCAGATGCTGGGTAAATATCAATATATCTATCATAAATATCAAATTTCATGCACACCCTTTTCGGTTTTCTCTGTAAGTGTAAAAGAAAAGGTTGTATCTTTTATTAATTTGAGTGTATTTTACATATACAGATGGGTGGAGCATGATCCAATGGAGATTTTGGAGAGTGTGAGGACTTGTATTGCAAAGGCAATGGACAAGGCCACTGCGGATGGCCACAACGTGGACAAATGGCTGAAAGCTATTGGGTTGACTAACCAGAGAGAGACAACTCTGCTTTGGAGCAAATCCACTGGTTATCCCCTCCATAACGCCATTGTTTGGATGGATGTTCGTACCAGTTCTATTTGCAGGTCTCATTTCATTTCTTTTATTATTTGGTATTGGTTTTTAGTACTCAGGTCTTGCATACTTTGATGCTCAATTAGGAGTTTTTGTTTTTGGATTTTTTATCAGTTCTCATTTATTGGATAATAAAACATTTTTCTGTACTAGGTGTTTCTTGTTTTTGGTTTTTGAAGGATACACTATTCGTCAATTGTCTGATTATTAATTGGGTGTCAGCTACTTTGGAATTTTCAATTTTGTTTGAGGCACATTTCTTGAAATTTATGATCATTAATCGGATTACTTTTATTATAAATTGGTTTCAGTTACATTCATCAAAGCAAGAAATGGTTTGTGGTTATTTATGAAATTTGATTTATACCCATCTCTTATAGTTTTTGATTGTGTATGGGGTTTCAATGTTTTTTTCACATCAGTGCATATAATATATATTCTTTTCTCTGGGAATACCAGTGTTTCAATTTCAATGTTTTTATTTATGACAGAAAATTGGAGAAGGATTTGCCAGGTGGAAGAACTCATTTTGTGGAGACATGTGGTCTGCCCATCAGCACCTATTTCAGTGCAACAAAGCTTCTCTGGTTGATGGAAAATGTTGATGCTGTTAAGGAAGCGGTGAAAGCAGGGGATGCTCTATTTGGAACTATAGACACTTGGTTAATCTGGAATTTAACTGGTGGGTTGAATGGAGGACTGCATGTCACTGATGTCTCAAATGCATCAAGAACAATGCTCATGAATCTTAATACACTTGATTGGGATCAACCCACATTAAAAACTCTCAGGATTCCAGCTGAAATTCTGCCCAGAATTGTCAGTAATTCTGAGGTTATTGGACAAATCTGCAGTGGATGGGCAGTTGCTGGTGTCCCAATATCAGGATGTTTGGGTGACCAACATGCAGCAATGCTGGGGCAGGCTTGCAGGAGAGGCGAGGCTAAAAGTACTTACGGAACTGGTGCTTTCATACTTCTCAACACGGGTGAAGAGATAACTCAGTCAACGCATGGGCTTCTGACCACTTTAGCATTCAAGCTTGGCGCTGAAGCTCCAACAAATTATGCCCTGGAGGGATCAATTGCTATTGCTGGAGCTGCAGTTCAGTGGCTCAGAGACAGTCTTGGGATTATTCATAGTGCTGGTGAGATTGAGGCATTGGCATCCGAGGTTGAGTCCACAGGTGGGGTTTATTTTGTGCCCGCGTTTAATGGATTATTTGCTCCTTGGTGGCGTGATGATGCCCGTGGAGTTTGTATTGGAATCACAAGGTTTACAAGCAAGGCTCACATTGCTCGAGCTGTGCTCGAGAGCATGTGTTTCCAAGTCAAAGATGTGTTGGATTCAATGCACAAAGATGCAGGGGAGAAGGGTGAGGTTAAGAATGACAAGGGGGAATTTGTGCTTAGGGTGGATGGTGGTGCTACTGTTAACAATCTTTTGATGCAGATACAGGTTTGGGATTCTACGTTTCTTTTGTTATAATTTTGCCTCTGTTAGCTTACTTTCAACATTGTAAATCCAGCTGTTTTTTTTTGTGAACCTTTTCTGTTGACATGCTTCTTAAAATCTTTTCCGAGTTCTCCTCTGCTTAGTGTTTCTCCCTAAGAAAATATTATTTGACACCATTTTTATGGCTTTAACAATTTTTCTATCGCTGAAAGTTCTATTGGCTATGTTGTTCTCATGCCAGAATGCAGGTTTCTTAGTGGTGTAATATCAGAAGTATCTCTAAATAGTTATATATGAGTTTTCTCTAGTTGGTCAGTTTTGACATATTATGGTCAAGGTTCAGCAAACAAACTTTTTTTTTGCAACTGTACGTCTTTGGATCTATGGGTGTTGACGGGAAACCCAAATAATGGAAACAATATATGGAATTGAAAGTGAAATCATAAAGTGTATCATGATTATGGTTATTGTGATACACATTCATTTCTATCAGACATTGCTTGGAAAATACCGCAACATGCTTCAAATAGAATCGAGAAAATTGTTTGTAACCATTTTTGCTGAAAAATGATGTTAGTTTCTTAGAGCCGTTTCCTGGATCTGCATTTCACTTCCACTTAAGGAACCTTTTATGAAGATGTAAAAGACGTGACTTTGGAAAGCTTTTGTTTTCACCAAAAAAATTGTTCTTTATCTGTAAACTAGTAGATGAATAATCTACCAGCTGTTCATATGACCATCATCCTTCGATTTATAATATCTACTTTATCAAGTCTTCTAATTTTTTGGTTCCTTTTCATTGTCCTTATTGGGTTTCTTAGCTGTAGAGCTTGCTCTTGTTACTGTTTTGTAGGCGGACTTGTTGGGAAGCCCAGTGGTGAGGCCAGCTGACATAGAAACGACTGCTCTAGGAGCAGCTTATGCTGCTGGATTAGCAGTTGGGGTGTGGACAGAAGATGAGATCTTTGCTGAAAAGGCTGAACGTGCTACCATTTTCAATCCTGAATTAGATGAGGAGTTGAGGAAGAAGAAGCTTGAGTCTTGGTACAAAGCTGTTACTAGAACTTTTGACTTGGCTGATCTTTCCCTCTGATAAACCTGTGGCAATTAGCGTCCATAACCCTTCACCTTTTCTTTTTTCTTTTTCCCAGTCCTTTTATTCTCTAAATTCTGGGATGGTGACAATGTTTTGCTGTTTTTATAGATTTCTGTGAATTATGGACACTAGAATGTATTGCAGTGAATAAAAGTTTTAATAAATGCTAATATCTGCAATATACAACAAAAGTGATTTATCTATCAAGTTACAACAGGCAATGGCATTGGCTGTTCTTAAGCACAATTCAATACAGACAATGAGATAGAAAAGAAAAAAAGTAACATAACAAATTTTCTTTACCTCTATATTTGTGGGAACTGTAATTCCCTTTCCAAACTTCAAATGCAGTTCCTTTAAAAATCCAGCGGACATGTAATTGGAAAATCTTTTGCACCTATTTCCTTGAATTCGGAAAAACATGACTTCGAAGTAAAATCCTTTGTACCTTATCTTCTATCTTCCTTGTTTTGCATAATACTGCTGTCATATTTTAGCTACTATCTACGATTTTATCCCTTCCACAATCTTTTGTAAATTAATTTCGCATTTTTTCTTTTGGTAGCAGTCATATATTTAATTGATTATAAGTTCTCATTTAGAATCATTTCATCCTTCTCCTTAATGAGATGGAGCTTGTCAACGACACTTTCTGTCATCAAAGAGCAGTGATACATAGCCTTTGTTTTTGTTGTACACTAAAAAATGCTTTGTAAACAACCATTTTGAACACTATGGGCACATTGGATTGAGTAGAATTACATGAAGTTGAAGACAAGGTTCGAGGGTAATTAGAGAATGTTAGGCAAAATGTTAAGTGCAAAAATATTATTCCTGAAAAAATAATGACAAAGAAATACAGCATTTGAAACAACTAATAAGTTGCTCATGCAATGTACGGATAATGTTGTAATGTTTTATGTAAATATTTTTAGGAGAGCGTTGTACATATGTTTTAGCATATTTGTTATAAAACTTTGTTAGTAATGAGTTCATCATAAGAAGCAACAATTATAAATTGAACACATATATCCATTATAATTATTTTGTAATGAGCAATAAAAAAAAACAACTTTGGAGTAATATTGTTTAATAAAAGTTGATAAAAGCATATTAATTCATTCCATATTATTAATCTTTATTATGTGATGTAATAAAGAGCTTCATTACGAAATCTTGGTTTTTTTTTTTTTTTTTTCTTCAATGCTTTGTTATTGTAAAATGGCAATGCTTGTAAAGCTTGTTGAGGGGTATGTTATCATCATCTATTTCTTCATCTTCAACGTTTGAAGTCTGGTCTATCCCTATTTGTTCAATTTTTGAACTTTCATCACTTTTTCATTTTGTTGCATCATTTATGTTAATCACTAAAGAATTGGTACTGGAAGATTCTTGATTAGATCTTATAAAGTTTGGACTTGTGGATTTGTTGTCGCTAAGATTTTTCATAGGTGTTTGCACTTATATTAAATTTCAGTGATGTGACAGTTTTTTGTAAATGTTTATATATATATATATATAAATATATATATATATATTTTGTTAATTTAGGAATAGTGTAGCAAAAGAATTAATATAGTATATTGGACTGTGTATATATATTTTTTTATTCCATACCTTTTTATCATTTGAAGGTGCATCAAAATCTTAGCAACTATGTAATTTTCAAAACCACCCTTAGATTAAATTCATTCAAATGAAGTAGGAAAATGCTTTTTTTTTTTTCCTAAAATTTTCTTCAAATCATGTGGGATTCCTTCTTCAATATCAATCTATATATAAGGAATTTAACATATATTATCATCAATAGTTTTACAATAATTTAATAATTTAAATAAGTTGTACCTCAGTTTGTTTTTGAGCAAGAATTCTTGCAGATTTAATATATATTATGATCAATAGTTTTACAATAATTTAAGGCGAAAAGCACCTTTTAGTCCCTACATTTTCAGGCGATTCCCATTTTAGTCCCTACATTTTATTTTTGCTGCTTTTAGTCCCTATCCTGAAAAATGCTTCCTGTTTTGATCCCTGTCGTTACATCAGAAACGGAAAAAGCTGACGTGGCAAACGGCAGGAATAAATAATACTAAATTAATGTCCACGTGGCCTAAATTAATAATAAAAAACGTTTTTTGGCATTAAAAAATGCCACGTCAGCATCTAAATTAAAAAAAATTAATTTATTAATTTTAACTCAATATACAAAATTAAAAACAGAATTAAAAACTAAAAATCATATGAATTGAGATCTAAGTGTGTCTGTCTGGAATAAGAACAACAAAAACACAAACCCAGATCCAAGAACACAAACCCCAAAAAAAAAAAAAAAAGCCACAGATTGGCAACAAATCCTCAACAAACCCCAAAAAAAACCCGGATCCTCTATGCTTCTCTCTTTCAGGTCTGGACCATACATCCAACCTCCACACAACCGCCCTCACCACCACTCTTCCACTGCTGCCGCCGCCGCCACCATCCCCACCATCGACCTATTCGAATTCAACTCGACCCACCTCCCCTCAATCTGCTCCACAATCGCTCAAGCCTACACAGACTATGGAGCCTTCCACGTCACCAACCATAGCATCCCCACCAAGCTCCTCTACCAAATCAAAACCACAGGCCTCACCTTCTTCAACCAATCCTCCATCGACGACAAGCTCACCTACTCCTGCGACCCTCACTCCTTCGCTTCCCAAGGCTACGGCTCCTGAATGCTCCTCAGCGATGAAAACGACACCGTCGTTTTGGACTAGCGAGACTACTTCGACCACCACACTCTCCCTCTCTTTCATCGAGACCCATCTCGCTGGCCCCACTTCCCTAAAAACTACAGAGAAACCATGGCGAACTACAGCGATGAAATGAAGGGTTTGGCTCAGAAGCTCATGGGTTTGATCTCTGAGAGCCTTGGGCTTAAAGGGTCGTACATAGAAGACGCTGTGGGTGAAGGTTGTTAAGCAATAATGTTTTTTTTTTTTTTTTTTTTTTAATTTCTGGGTTTGTGTTCTTGTTGTTCTTGTTCAAGACACACTTAGATCTCAATTCATATGATTTTTAGTTTTTAATTCTGTTTTTAATTTTTTTTATTTAGTTAAAATTAATATTTTTTTTTTTTTAAATTTAAATGCTGACGTGGCATTTTTTAATGCCAAAAAATATTTTTTATTATTAATTTAGGCAACGTGGACATTAATTTAGTATTATTTATTCCTGTCATTTGCCACGTCAGCTTTTTCCGTTTCTAATGTAACGACATGGACCAAAACGGGAAGCGTTTTTCAGAATAGGGACTAAAAGCGGTAAAAATAAAATGTATGAGCTAAAAGGTGTTTTTCGCCATAATTTAATGATTTAAGAGAACAACTGTTAACCTAACGTTAATAGCTTCTCTCTTTCATCTATACTAGACGGTCAAGCCCCTCTCTCACCTCGAATCTGCCTCTCTCCTCTCTCTCATCCTCCTCCACTTCAGTTTTCTCAGAAAAACCAAACTAGCCAGAGAATCACCGCCACATGCAAAAAGGTTGCAAATTAATAAGTGTTTGAACAAGTGGAAATTTCATAATGTGAGTGATTGGGCTAGACTACATCTCTTTGAGAAGGGAGAAGTTTATGCTCGCAGAAAAGGTGTGCACGTCGTATTAACAAACTTTGAATGGGGGACATAATTTATAGACCTCTGAGTGATGGAGATATTGTGTTGATTAATAGGCCTCCATCCATTCATCTGCACTCCCTTCTAGCATTATCTATTTAGCTTCTACCGATAACCTCAGCACCTTCTTTAAACCCACTTTGTTGCTCCCCTCTTCGTGGGGATTTTGATGGTGATTGTCTTCATGGCTATGTTCCTCAACCAACTGATGCCAGGCTTTATTTCTCTGCATGTGGTCGTGATCCTCCTGCAGGTATGGGGTTCCTAACAAATATTTGTAAATAAATGAGAAAAATAATTCAGATCAAATTATTGCAACAATATATTTATTGTAATAGATAATTATTTTATGTTTTTCATTATAATAGATTGTAAAATAATTGATATAAAGTTATTGCAATTGCAATGATAACTTTGTTACAAATATTTTTCATTGCAATAAATTGTAAAACAATTTAGGACAAGGATTTCCTGCATACATTTTATTGTAATAGATTGTAAATAAATGAGAAAAATAATTAAGATCAAATTATTGCAACGATATATTTATTGTAATAGATAATTATTTTATGTTTTTCATTACAATAGATTGTAAAATAATTGATATAAGGTTATTGCAATTACAACGATAACTTTGTTACAAATATTTGTCATTGCAATAAATCTGAAATTGACGGAAATACCTTAATTGAATAAATCTGAAACTTAAAGGACTGAAATTAACGAAAATAAACTTAAAGGGTCAGTTTTACATTTTAGCCTAAATATAATATATATATATATATATATATAAAATTTCGCATTATATTAATAAAAAACATTATTACGTTTTGAATAATAATTGCCATTTTCGTTGTATGGAATGAAACTGTAAGAATAAAATTTTATATTACAAAATAATAATAATAATAATAATAATAATAATAATAATAATAATAATAATAATAATAATAATGAAATTTTATAATCATATGATATGTATCTAACAGAACAATCAAAATAAAATTTAAGATATAAGTCAATTAGTTCTCTAATTATGAATCTATCATTTATAAAACATAGACAACCAGCAAGTTAAAATTTTCAAGAGCCAATATATGTAAAATGATATGATATTATTATTAAATCCTCATTTGCAATCATTGACATTGGAATTATTTGACCCAAAGTCAATTTAAACAAATAAATTATTTTACCAAAATAAATAAATTGATAAATAAATAAATTTACCAAAAGTCTATGTAGGCACATGTAAACGATTTTAAAATTATAAGAGATAATTAATTTTAAGCTCTTCTTTTCCCTTGAGAATGAGATAAGTTTAAGGTAACTAAGGTGAAGTAATATGATTTAATTTATCTTGGACTGCACAAATTCTTTATTTTCATTTTTAATAAATATATATATTTATATATATATATATGTGTGTGTGTTATATTGAGAGAATTTTTAATTCCAAAGTAATGGAGATAAGTATTACCATGAAAAACATAAAGCAATATTGTGCATGTCCATAGTAATAAAATGGATGCAATAGATAAACATTGTAAGGGTCCCAGAAGTATTTCCTTAAAAATTATAAATGGTAAGAATTATAGATTTTTTTTAAGAATTAGAGATTAGATCTTAAAATAATAAATAAATCTTTAGTATGTCTAACTTACCATAAGGTTATTTACATTGTAATAATCTGTGGAAAAATTAATGAAAGAATCATATATATATATAAATATATATATGGGTTTCACTAACCTGTGCCTTTAGAACATATGTTAGAAAACCATTTTAGAAAATTTTTTTACCAGGAATTGAAAATGCTGTCAAACATTTTGATAGTTTTTTCAATTCCAAATAAAAATTTTCCTAAAATGGATCGTTAATGTATGCCTAAGGGCATACATTAACTGGACCATATATATATATATATATATATATATTTATATAATCCCAACTACAAAGAAAAAGAGAAGCACCATACCTATCAATCATAATATTTTGTTTCTTATTCCAAGGTATCCTGAGAAAGAAAATATAAATTGGCATAGATTTGGATGAGGTTAAAGGATTTTAGCAAGAACATATGTAGTACTTAATTTAAAAAATAACAAAACCATTCAGAGAATAAAATATACAAATGGGAGGCAAAAGACCATGTACTAAAACAAAATATGGAATTAGCAAAATAGTAATTTTTTTCGATGTGATGGTTGTGATATGGTAAACTGAGGTCAAGGAAAATAACCATTACTCAAAAGAAGAAGTGGAAAACATTTACAAAACACCAAAATAAAACAAAATATAGGGAAGATCAAGAGTATTGTTAGCTCATTGAAATACTTACCAAATTGTGATGATGGATTTTTGTTGAATAACAATCTCTGATCGAAGAAATCCCATCTCAATCTCAGTAAAGAAGGTCCAAAGTTTATTGGTGGGTGTATTTTCTTTTATTTTCTTTGTGGGTGTGTTTTCTACTACTTTGTTCATATGACAATTTATTTTGTCATAATGCACTTTGGAATAATTTAATGTTCATTTGATCGTTCAAGAGAATGTGTAAGGTCATAAATTCATAATGCAATATTGGATTTTTTTTTTTTTTATGACCAATATTGAATATTTTAATATTTAATATGTCCAGTATTAAATATATAATGGTAAATATATTGGAGTTTTAATATGGATTGACACCAGCAAAGTGGTATATTGAGGATAATCCCACAATTTGTAGCTCTATGTCACATGTTTGGTAAAATGCTTATGAGAAGAGTTAATAAAAAATAAATAAATAAAGGATGATATGTCTGTTGCAGAATTCGTACTTTGAAAAAAAAATGATAAATAACATATTTTATGACTACATGTTTTCAATGATAGTTATAGAGCCCGTTTGAATAGGCGTTTTCCTGGACAAAAACGCACGGTTTGATACAAAACGCAATATACACAATCGTTTGGAGAAGCTGTTTCAGCTAAATCACGTTTACAAATCGCACAAATTTGTGGTTTCAAAGAAGAAGTATCTAATTGCATTTTCAATATCAAGCAAATAGAACGTTTTCGCACCGCTATTTTTTTCGTTCAAAAAACCAAAAAATACCCCCAAATAGCTGGCTATATTATCCCTTCTTTTTTTCTTTTTCAATAGTCACTCTTTACCAATTTCCCTCAGTAACCTCTACTTCGTTGAATTTTGGCAAATATATCAATGGGCGGTACTGAAAAGAACATACATTTTTACGTTTTAAACGATTTTTGCTTCTTTCCAGACCGGTACAAAATTACACACAAAATGCTTCTTTCCCTCCCCTCACGCCAGTCATACTTTCTACCTCCCTTCATTTCTAACTCCTCTTTACACTAACGATGAAGTCATGCCATTTGGTGGAGAGTAGTGGCACCGATAAATATCCAGCAAGCTTCCTTGAGGAGGGACTGAAGGTTTGAAGCTTTAAGAGAAAGAGAGAGTCTCAGGTGAAAGATAGAGAGAGCTGTGATGGAGCTGAAAGAGTCAAGGAAAATAAAGAAACGTTTAATAGTGAAGTGATAAGTTTAAACGTGTGAAGATGAGTACTTCTTGGAAATTGTAATGACATGTAGGTTGTACTTGTAGGTCTTAGACGTGTGATGTGGATCAGAGAAAGAAAAAGAAATTAATAAAGGTGGGAGGCAACTGACAAGAGGCATCAAGCATGTGTTTGGTTTCATCATCTACTATTTTAATTTTTCTAATTATTTAGGAGACGTTTGATAACGTTGTTCTAGTAATGTTGTTTATATTTTTGGAAAATATGTATAGGTAAAAAAGTGTGTGAAAATATGTATAATGTTGTTTAAAAACTAAAAACATGTATTTAAATACATGTAGCAAATAAGCTCTTAATTTTTTTCTACCAAGCCCTCTCACGTAATATCTCATTTCTCACCTACTACCCCTTCTTTTCTATTATCTTTTTTTGGTCTTGTACTTTTATCTCTGATCAATTTTTTTTTTAATAAACTTATAAGCTTAACAAGTTTAATTGCTTAAAAAATTAACTTTTACCAAATAATTAAAGTTATAATTATGTAAATAATATTTATTTATTTTTAAAATATATACAAATAATTTTTTTTTTTTAAATAGCGGTAAACCCAAAATGGTACACCGGTATTAACCTGTACCGAAATATATAGTTCCGTTGGCCAAACTGGTACAACCTCCGATACGAGATTGACTCCCTTAGTGATATCTAGGATTTGGGCTTAATAAGTTTGACATATTAGTTGAAATATGAACTTATAATTATAAAATTCTTAAAAATTTATATGGATTTTGATGAATAACCAACAATATATAAAAAATAGCTATAACCCGAAATGGCATACCGAAATAGACCGGTACCGAAATATTTCGTTCCAATTGACAAACCAAAACAGGTTCCGAAACGGTATTTAGAACATTGTAGGTAACCATATTCTTCTTTCATTATTCTTGAATTTTTACTATAGATTTGAGCTTTTGCATGGTGGGTTTAACAATTTACTTCAATAGAAATTTTGGGTTTGGTTTTTAGTTCTTGGCAATGGGTATCTTTGGGAAGGAACTTTTCTTTGTTTGGATTATGAGCTAATGTGATTAAGTTTTGACTTGTTTCTAGTTTCTAGTGTTTGTGAATTCCAAATGGCTTGATGTGCAATGGTGTATAACATCTGGATCCAAAGGAATAATAGAGTACATAATGGGGTAGTTTAAACAGAGGAGCAGTTGGTAAGAGATATTTGCAGATATGTAAAAGCTAGGATGGCTACAAAGAGACCTGTTTGTAATTCAACTCTTAATAGAATGTTGTGTAATAATTGGGGGTTATCTTGGTCCTAGAGGAGAAGCAAAATGTTTTTTGTTGTCCTATTATAATTTCTAGAAACTAGTTTGTAATTTGAGTTTGGTCTTTAGTGAAAGGACTTATTCTGATTACAGAAAAATTAAGATAGCCTTAACAATATAGTTAAGTCCTTTTTTGGAATTTAAACTCAAAACAGCTATTTTTAAAACAGCTGATCCAAACGCTTAATTTGGCTTTAAAAATAGAAAACGCATATTTTCACATTTTTACCAAACGCTTATCTGTGATTTTTAAAATGGAGTTTTCAAAACACACGTTTTAAAAACGATAGTTTTTAAAACGCACATTTTGAAACAGCTTATCTAAACAGGTCCATAATAGCATTATTATAGTTGGCAAAATGAAAAAACTTGTGGGAATTTTGGCATAGTTTAGGGGTATTTTGGTCATTTTCAGAGGTTTCGAGGGTATTTTGCTTAATTTTGAGGTTTCAATGGTGTTGTCCTCGTTTTCGGGGGGTTTTGGGATATTTTGGACATTTGCGGTGCGTTTTAGACATTTTGGCAGATCTAAAGGGGTCATTTTAGATGTTTTAGTGTATTTATAGGCTTTTTGATATTTTGGTAATTCTCATGGGTAAAATAAATTTTTTTACAAAAAAATAAACTTGAAATCATTAGAATGGCCAATATACACCGAAAATTACCAAACTACTCTAAATACCACAAAAGATACAAAAAAAAACCGCACCGAATCCTCTTAATTGACCAAAATAGCCTCAAAATCTCTAAAACGACTAAAATAACCTTAAAACCTCCAAAATGACCAAAATACCCCTGAAACGGCAAAAATGAGAAGCCAAATCTCTAGATCTCGTAAATGACCAAAATGCCCTAAACATCTAAAATGATTAAACAATACCCCTCGACATTGCTAATATGTGCAAAATGCCCTAACATCCTCTAAATAAGCAAAACAACTTGAAACAGACAAAAATACCCCCAAAATCTAAAAAATCGAGTGTATTTTTGCTTAGTTTATGATGCACACCAAGGAGCTGGACATGCTGATCATACAAGTGGAAATGGAGCTGAATTTGCACAAGACCCTTTGTCATTTTCTAGTGGCCCAATTACAAGACTTAGAGCCAAACGTTTCAAGGAAGCACTAAATGGGCTAGTCCAAGAGAATTGGGCTGATTCTAAAAAGACCAAGATGGGCTCAAATAATAATCAAGACTTAGTCCATGTCATCAAAGCAATTGAAGAGGCTAATGCATGAAAATTCTCAACCAGCATGGTCTGACCATAAAAGGGTGTGAATTTGTTAAGTTCCAAGGATATTAAATGGGAAAATGTCTTGGTATTGGCTGGGCATGTTAATTCTAGTCATTTAGCTATTTTTGACTGCCTTTAGAAGTCCTAGAAAAACTAAAAAATGTGGGAACTTGATTAGATTAATTTTTGTGTTGTTTTTGAAGTAGTAATTATGATTTTTACCTATTCTTGGAGGGTTGTTCCAAGTATATATCTGGTAGTACGAATTTTAAAATGGACAGATTGGTATTTCAGAAAAATCATTCTCCTTGTGAGTGTTGTGATCCTCTTGGTTCTTAAAAGAACTCTTGAACTTATCAAGTTAATCTTGTGGTGTTCAAACAACCCAAACTTATCACCTTTGATTCTTGAGAGATTCTTAGGAATTCTTGGTGTGGCGTTTCAATTCTATCGTAGTCTTGGTTTTCATCTGGTTAGGTGACGGGTCAAGGCTAAACAAATCTTGTCTACACGATCTTGGGGTTCCAAACCATAATTGTTATCGGGTTTCATCTCAATTGTTGGTGAAGTTCATATCAGTTTAGGGGTATTTTAGTCATTTCTAGAGGTTTCGAGGGTATTTTACTTGTTTTTGAGGTTCCAATGTTATTTTGGTCATTTTAAATGTTCTCGGGGGTATTGTGGTTGTTTTGGGGGCGTTTTCGTCATTTTCTAGGGTTTTGGGATATTTTCGACATTCGAGGTGCATTTTAGTCATTTTGGCAGTTCTAAGGGTGTCATTTTAGAGATTTTGGTATATTTATATGTTTCTTAATATTTTGGTAATTCGAACGGGTAAAATAAATTTTTTTTTTTAAAAATACCCTTGAAATCACTAGAATGACCAATATACTTCTGAAATCACCAAAACTTCCAAAATACCCTCAAAATTTAAAAAATCGGGTGTATTTTCGCAAAATTTTGGGGTATTTTGCACATTTTAAATGTTCTCGAGTGTATTGTGGTCGTTTTGGGGGTGTTTTGGTAATTTTCTAGGGTTTTGAGATATTTTTGGACATTTGAGATGCATTTTAGTCATTTTGGCAATTCTAAAGGGGTCTTTTTAGAGGTTTTGATGTATTTTTACGTTTTTTTTATAATTCTCACTGCTAAAATATTTTTTTTTTGAAAAAAAAAATTCCTATGAAATCACTAGAATGGCCAATACACCCCCAAAATCACCAAAAATGCCAAAATACCCCCAAAGCAACAAAATGTCCAAAAAAAACCCCTAGAAATCTATTAATTGACCAAAACAACCTCAAAATCTCTAAAACGACTAAAATAATCTCAAAACCTCTAAATTGATCAAAATACCCCTGAAACGGCTAGAATAAGCAATCAAATCTCGATACTTCGTAAATGACCAAAATACCTCAAATGTCTAAAATGATTAAAAAGTACACCTCGACATTCCTAAAATGAGCAAAATTCTATAAAAATAATCTAGAATAAGCAAAACAACTCGAAACCGTACAAAATACCCCCAAAATCTAGAAAATCGAGTGTATTTTGGCTTATTTTTGGGGTATTTTGGTCATTTTTAGAGATTTCGAGGGTATTTTGCTTATTTTTTAGATTTCAATGGTAATTTGGTCATTTTAAATGTTCTTGGGCTATTGTGGTTGTTTTGGGTGTGTTTTGGTCATTTTCTAGTGTTTTGAGATATTTTGGCCATTTGTGATGCGTTTTAGTCATTTTAGAGGTTTTGATGTATTTAAAGGTTTTTTGATATTTTGGTAATTATCACTAGTTAAATAATTTTTTTTGACAAAAAAATTCCCATGAAATTACTAGAATGACCATTACACCCCCAAAATCACCAAAACTACCAAAATACTCCAAAATCACAAAATGTCCAAAAAAAAACCCCTCAAAATCTCTAAAACGACTAAAATAATCTCAAAACCTCTAAATTGATCAAAATACCCCTGAAACGGCTAGAATAAGCAGTCAAATCTCGATACTTCATAAATGACCAAAATGGCCCAGACGTCTAAAATGATTAAAAAATACTGCTCGACATTGCTAAAATGAGCAAAATGCCCTAAAATACTCTAGAATGAGCAAAAAACTCAAGACCGTACAAAATACCCACAAAATCTAGAAAATCGAGTGTATTTTGACTTAGTTTAGGGGTATTTTGGTCATTTTCAGAGGTTTCGAGGGTATTTTGCTTATTTTTGAGATTTCAATAGTGTTGTCGTGGTTTTTTTGGGGGGGGGGGTTAGTCATTTCTTAGGGTTTTAGGATATTTTGGACATTTGCGGTGCGTTTTACTCATTTTGGCAGTTCTAAAGAGGTCATTTTATATGTTTTGGTGTATTTATAGGCTTTTTGATATTTTGGTAATTCTCATGAGTGAAATAATTTTTTTTGACAAAAAAATACACTTGAAATCACTAGAATGACCAATATACACCCATAATTACCAAAATACCCCCAAAAACCACAAAATGTCCAAGAAAGAACCACACCGAATCCTCTTAATTGAACAAAATAGCCTCAAAATCTCTAAAACGACTAAAATAACCCCAAAACCTATAAAATGACCAAAATACCCCCGAAACGGCTAAAATGAGTAGTCAAATCTCGAGAACTCGTAAATGGCCAAAATGCCGAAACATTTTAAATGATTAAAAAATACCCCTCGACATTGCTAATATGAGCAAAATGCCCTAAAATCGTCTAAATGAGCAAAAAAATTTGAAACAGACTAAAATACCCCAAAATCTAAAGAATCGAGTGAATTCTCACTTAGTTTAGGGTTATTTTAGTCATTTCTATAGGTTTCGAGGGTATTCTACATCCGAGGTGCATTTTAGTCATTTTGGCAGTTCTAAGGGTGTCATTTTAGAGGTTTTGGTGTATTTATAGGTTTCTTGATATTTTGGTAATTCTCCGAAACATCTTAATTGACTAAAATAGCCTCAAAATCTCTAAAACAACTAAAATAACCCCAAAACCTCTAAAATGACCAAAATACCCCTAAAACGTATAGAATGAGCTGCCAAATCTCGATATCTCGTAAATGAGCTAAATGCCCCAAAATCCTCTAGAATGAGGAAAAAAACTTGAAACCGTTGAAAATGCCCCCAAAATCTAAAAACTCGAGGGAATTTTGGCATAGGTTAGGGTATTTTGGTCATTTTAAGAGGTTTCGAGGGTATTTTGCTTATTTTTCAGGTTTCAATAGTATTTTGGTTATTTTAAACGTTCTCGGGGGTATTGTGGTCGTTTTGGGGGCGTTTTGGTCATTTTCTGGGTTTTGAGATGTTTTCGACGTTTTTGGTGCGTTTTAGTCATTTTGGCAATTCTAAATTGGTCATTTTAGATATTTCGGTGTATTTAAATGTTTTTTGATATTTTGGTTCTTACTGGCAAAATGATTTTTTTTTTGACAAAAAAATTCTTTTGAAATCACTAGAATAGCCAATACACCCCCAAAATCCCCATAACTTCCAAAATACCCCCAAAACCACGAAATGTCCAAAAAAAAACCCATCAAAATCTCTCAATTGACCAAAACAACCTAAAAATCTCAAAAACGTCTAAGATGACCGCAAAACCTCTAAAATGACCAAAATATTCGCGAAACGACTAGAATGAGCAGTTAAATCTCGATAACTCGTAAATGAGCAAAATGCCCCAAAATCCTCTAGAATGAGGAAAGCAACTTGAGACCGTGGAAAATGCCCACAAAATCTAAAAACTCGAGGGCATTTTGGCTTAGTTTAGGAGTATTTTGGTCATTTTTATAGGTTTCGAGCGTATTTTACTTATTTTTCAGGTTTCATTGGTATTTTGGTAATTTTAAATGTTCTCGGGGGTATTATGGTCGTTTTGTTGTGCGTTTTAGTCATTTTGGCAATTCTAAAGGGGTCATTTTAGAGGTTTTGGTGTATTTAAAGGTTTTTTGATATTTTGGTAATTATCACTGGTAAAATAATTTTTTTTTTACAAAAAAAATCCTATGAAATCACTAGAATGACCAATACACCCACAAAATCACAAAAACTACCAAAATACCCCCAAAACCACAAAATGTCCAAAAAAAACCCCTCGAAATCACTTAATTGACCAAAACAACCTCAAAATCTCTAAAACGACTAAAATAATCTCAAAACCTCTAAATTGATCAAAAAACCCCGGAAACGGCTAGAATAAGCGGTCAAATCTCGATACTTCGTAAATGACCAAAATGCCGCAAACGTCTAAAATGATTAAAAAATACATCTTGACATTGTTAAAATTAGTAAAATGCCTTAAGAAACTCTAGAATGAGCAAAACCACTCGAAACTGTACAATATACCCCCAAAATCTAGAAAATCGAGTGTATTTTGGCTTAGTTTAGGGGTATTTTGGTCATTTTCAGAGGTTTCGAGGGTATTTTGCTTATTTTTGAGGTTTCGATGGTATTGTCGTTGTTTTGGGGGGGGGGTTTGGGGATTTTTTAGGGGTTTGGGATATTTTAGACATTTGCGGTGCGTTTTAGACATTTTGGCAGTTCTAAGGGGGTCATTTTAGATGTTTTGGTGTATTTATAGGCTTTTTGAAATTTTGGTAATTCTCATAGGTAAAATAAATTTTTTTGACAAAAAAATAAAGTTGAAATCATTAGAATGGCCAATATACACCCAAAATTACCAAACTAATCCAAAAACCACAAAATGTCCAAAAAAAAAACCCCTCAGAATCCTCTTAATTGACCAAAATAGCCTCAAAATCTCTAAAACGACTAAAATAACCTTAAAACCTCCAAAATGACCAAAATACCCCTGAAACGGCAAAAATGAGTAGCCAAATCTCGAGATCTCGTAAATGACCAAAATGCCCTAAACATCTAAAATGATTAAACAATACCCCTCGACATTGCTAATATGAGCAAAATGCCCTAACATCCTCTAAATAAGCAAAACAACTTGAAACAGACAAAAATACCCCCAAAATCTTAAAAATCAAGTGTATTTTTTCTTAGTTTAGGGGTATTTTAGTCATTTCTAGAGATTTCGAGGGTATTTTACTTGTTTTTGAGGTTTCAATGTTATTTTGGTCAATTTAAATGTTCTCGGGGGTATTGTGGTCGTTTTGGGGGCGTTTTGGTCATTTTCTAGGGTTTTGGGATATTTTCGACATTCGAAGTGCATTTTAGTCATTTTGGCAGTTCTAAAAATGTCATTTTAGAGGTTTTGGTGTATTTATAGGTTTCTTAATATTTTGGTAATTTGAACGGGTAAAATGAAATTTTTTTTAAAAAAAATACCCTTGAGATCACTAAAATGACCAATATACTTCTGAAATCACCAAAACTTGCAAAATACCCTCAAAATTTAAAAAATCGAGTGTATTTTCGCATAATTTTGGGGTATTTTGCTCATTTTAAATGTTCTCGAGTGTATTGTGGTCGTTTTGGGTGCGTTTTGTTAATTTTCTAGGGTTTTGAGATATTTTTGGACATTTGTGATGCATTTTAGTCATTTTGGCAATTCTAAAGGGGTCTTTTTAGAGGTTTTGATGTATTTTAACGTTTTTTGATAATTCTCACTGGTAAAATATTTTTTTTTGACAAAAAAATTCCTATGAAATCACTAGAATGACCAATACACCCCCAAAATCCCCAAAAATACCAAAATAACCCCAAAACCTCAAAATGTCCAAAAAAAACCCCTCGAAATCTCTTAATTGACCAAAACAACCTCAAAATCCCTAAAACGACTAAAATAATCTCAAAACCGCTAAATTGATCAAAATACCCATGAAACGGCTAGAATAAGCAGTCAAATCTCAATACTTCGTAAATGACCAAAATAGCCAAAACGTCTAAAATGATTAAAAAGTACACCTCGACATTCCTAAAATGAGCAAAATTCCATAAAATACTCTAGAATAAACAAAACAACTCGAAACCGTACAAAATACCCCCAAAATCTAGAAAATCGAGTGTATTTTGGCTTATTTTTGGGGTATTTTGGTCATTTTCAAAGATTTCGAGGGTATTTTGCTTATTTTTTAGGTTTCATTGGTATTTTGGTCATTTTAAATGTTCTTGGGGTATTGTGGTCGTTTTGGGTGCGTTTTGGTCATTTTCTAGTGTTTTGAGATATTTTGGCCATTTGTGATGCGTTTTAGTCATTTTAGAGGTTTTGGTGTATTTAAAGGTTTTTTGATATTTTGGTAATTATAATTGGTCAAATAATTTTTTTTTGACAAAAAAATTCCTATGAAATTACTAGAATGACCAATACACCCCCAAAATCACCAAAACTACCAAAATACCCCAAAACCACAAAATGTCCAAAAAAAACCCTCCAAAATCTCTAAAACGACTAAAATAATCTCAAAACCTCTAAATTGATCAAAATACCCCTGAATCGACCAAAATAAATAGCCAAATCTCGATACTTCGTAAATGACCAAAATGCCCCAAACGTCTAAAATGATTAAAAAGTACATCTCGACATTGCTATAATGAGCAAAATGCCCTAAAATACTCTAGAATCAGCAAAACAACTTGAAACGGTACAAAATACCCTCAAAATCTAGAAAATCGAGTGTATTTTGGCTTAGTTTAGGGGTATTTTGGTCATTTTCAAAGGTTTCGAAGGTATTTCGCTTATTTTTGAGATTTCAATAGTGTTGTCGTGGTTTTTGGGGGGGGGGGCGTTTAGTCATTTCTTAGGGTTTTGGGATATTTTGGACTTTTGCGGTGCGTTTTACTCATTTTGGCAGTTCTAAAGAGGTCATTTTATGTGTTTTGGTGTATTTATAGGCTTTTTGATATTTTGGTAATTCTCATGGGTGAAATAATTTTTTTTGATAAAAAAATACACTTGAAATCACTAGAATGGCCAATATACACCCATAATTACGAAAATACCCCAAAAACCACAAAATATCCAAGAAAGAACCACACCGAATCCTCTTAATTGCACAAAATAGCCTCAAAATCTCTAAAACGACTAAAATAATCCCAAAACCTATAAAATGACCAAAATACCCCCGAAACGGCTAAAATGAGCAGTCAAATCTCGAGAACTCGTAAATGACCAAAATGCCCAAATATCTAAAATGATTAAAAAATATCCCTCGACATTGCTAATATGAGCAACATGCCCTAAAATCGTCTAAATGAGCAAAAAAATTTGAAACAGACTAAATTAACCCAAAATCTAAAAAATCGAGTGTATTCTCGCTTAGTTTAGGGTTATTTTAGTCATTTCTAGAGGTTTCGAGGGTATTCTACATCCGAGGTGCATTTTAGTCATTTTGGCAGTTCTAAGGGTGTCATTTTAGAGGTTTTGGTGTATTTATAGGTTTCTTGATATTTTGGTAATTCTCACTGATAAAATAATTTTTTTTGACAAAAAAATACCCTTGAGATCACTAGAATGTCTAATATACTCCCAAAATTACCAAAACTACCAAAACACCCCCAAAACCTCAAAATGTCCAAAAAAAAAAACCCCTCCGAAACATCTTAATTGAATAAAATAGCCTAAAAATCGCTAAAACGTCTAAGATAACCCCCAAAACCTCTAAAATGACCAAAATTCTCGCGAAACGGCTAGAATGGGCAGTCAAATCTCGATAACTCGTAAATGAGAAAAATGCTCCAAAATCCTCTAAAATGAGGAAAACAACTTGAAATCGTTGAAAATGCCCCCAAAATCTAAAAACTTGAGGGCATTTTGGCTCAGTTTTGGGGTATTCTAGTCATTTTCAGAGGTTTCGAGCGTATTTTGCTTATTTTTGAGGTTTCATTGGTATTTTGGTCATTTTAAATGTTCTCGGGGGTATTGTGGTCGTTTTGGGGACGTTTTGGTTATTTTCTAGGGTTTTGAGATATTTTGGCCATTTGTGGTGCGTTTTAGTCATTTTGACAAATCTAAAGGGGTCATTTTAGAGGTTTTGGTGTACTTAAAGGTTTTTGATATTTTGGTAATTATCATGGTAAAATAATTTTTTTTTTGACAAAAAAATTCCTATGAAATCACTAAAGTAACCAATACACTCCCAAAATCACCAAAACTACAAAAATACCCCCAAAACCACAAAATGTCCAAAAAAAACCCCTCGAAATCTCTTAATTGACCAAAACAACCTCAAAATCTCTAAAATGACTAAAATAATCTCACAACCTCTAAATTGATCAAAATACCCCTGCAACGGCTAGAATAAGCAGTCAAATCTCAATACTTCGTAAATGACCAAAATGCCGCAAACATCTAAAATGATTAAAAAATACACCTCGACATTGTTAAAATGAGTAAAATGCCTTAAGATACTCTAGAATGAGCAAAACAACTCGAAACCGTACAAAATACCCCCAAAATCTAGAAAATCGAGTGTATTTTGGCTAAGTTTAGGGGTATTTTGGTCATTTTCAGAGGTTTCGAGGGTATTTTGCTTATTTTTGAGGTTTCAATGGTATTTTCGTCGTTTTGGGGGGGTTTTGTGGATTTTTTAGGGTTTTGGGATATTTTGGACATTAGCAGTGCGTTTTATACATTTTGGCAGTTCTAAGGGGGTCATTTTAGATTTTTTTGTGTATTTATAGGCTTTTTGATATTTTGGTAATTCTCATGGGTAAAATAAATTTTTTTGACAAAAAAATAAACTTGAAATCATTAGAATGACCAATATACACCCAAAATTACCAAACTACTCCAAAAACCACAAAATGTCCAAAAAAAAACCACACCGAATCCTCTTAATTGACCAAAATAGCCTCAAAATCTCTAAAACGACTAAGATAACCTTAGAACCTCCAAAATGACCAAAATACCCTTGAAACGGCAAAAACGAGTGGCCAAATCTCGAGATCTCGTAAATGACCAAAATGCCCTAAACATCTAAAATGATTAAACAATACCCCTCGACATTGCTCATATGTGCAAAATGCCCTAACATCCTCTAAATAAGCAAAACAACTTGAAACAGATAAAAATACCCCAAAATCTAAAAAATCGAGTGTATTTTTGCTTAGTTTTGGGGTATTTTAGTCTTTTCTAGAGGTTTCGAGGATATTTTACTTGTTTTTGAGGTTTCAATGTTATTTTGGTAATTTTAAATGTTCTCGGGGGTATTGTGGTCATTTTGGGAGCATTTTGGTCATTTTCTAGGGTTTTGGGATATTTTCAACATTCGAGGTGCGTTTTAGTCATTTTGGCAGTTCTAAGGGTGTCATTTTAGAGGTTTTGGTGTATTTATAGGTTTCTTAATATTTTGGTAATTCGAACGGGTAAAATAAATTTTTTTTAAAAAAAATACCCTTGAGATCACTAGAATGACCAATATAGTTTTGAAATAACCAAAACTACCAAAATACCCTCAAAATCTAAAAAATCGAGTGTATTTTCGCATAATTTTGGGGTATTTTGCTCATTTTAAATGTTCTCGAGTGTATCGTGGTCGTTTTGGGGGCGTTTTGGTAATTTTCTAGGGTTTTGAGATATTTTGGACATTTGTGATGCATTTTAGTCATTTTGACAAAAAAATTCCTATGAAATCACTAGAATGGCCAATACAACCCCAAAATCACCAAAAAAACCAAAATTCCCCCAAAACCATAAAATGTCCAAGAAAACCTCCTCGAAATCTCTTAATTGACCAAAACAACCTCAAAATCTCTAAAACGACTAAAATAATTTCAAAACCTCTAAATTGATAAAAATACCCTTGAAACGACTAGAATAAGCAGTCAAATCTCGATACTTCGTAAATACCGTACAAAATACCCCAAAAATATAGAAAATCGAGTGTATTTTGGCTTATTTTTGGGGTATTTTGGTCATTTTCAGAGATTTTGAGGGAATTTTGCTTATTTTTTAGGTTTCATTGGTATTTTGATCATTTTAAATGTTCTTGGGGTATTGTGGTTGTTTTGGGTGCGTTTTGGTCATTTTCTAGGGTTTTGAGATATTTTGGCCATTTGTGATGCGTTTTAGTCATTTTAGAGGTTTTGGTATATTTAAAGGTTTTTTGATATTTTGGTAATTATCACTGGTTAAATAATTTTTTTTTGACAAAAAAATTCCCTTGAAATTACTAGAATGACCAATACACCCCCAAAATCACCAAAACTACCAAAATACCCCAAAACCACAAAATGTCCAAAAAAAAACCCCTCAAAATCTCTAAAACGACTAAAATAATCTCAAAACCTCTAAATTGATCAAAATACCCCTGAAATGGTTAGAATAAGCAGTCAAATCTCGATATTTCGTAAATGACCAAAATGCCCCAAACATCTAAAATGATTAAAAAATACACCTCGACATTGCTAATATGAGCAAAATGCCCTAACATCCTCTAAATGAGCAAAAAAATTTGAAACAGACTAAAATACCCCAAAATCTAAAAAATCGAGTGTATTTTCACTTAGTTTAGGGGTATTTAAGTCATTTCTAGAGGTTTCGAGGGTATTTTACTTATTTTTTAGACTTCAATGGTATTTTGGTCATTTTAAATGTTCTTAGCGGTATTGTGGTCGTTTTGGGGGCGTTTCTATCATTTTCTAGAGTTTTAGAATATTTTCTACATCTGAGGTGCATTTTAGTTATTTTGGCAGTTCTAAGGGGGGCATTTTAGATGTTTTGGTGTATTTATAGGCTTTTTGATATTTTGGTAATTCTCACGGGTATAATAAATTGTTTTCACAAAAAAATATACTTGAAATCACTAGAATGGCCAATATACACCCAAAATTACCAAACAACCCAAAAAAAAAAAACCACACCGAATCCTCTTAATTGACCAAAATAGCCTCAAAATCTGTAAAACGACTAAAATAACCCTAAAACCTCCAAAATGACAAAAATACCCCTGAAACGGCAAAAATGAGTAGCCAAATCTCGAGACATCGTAAATGGCCAAAATGCCCCAAACATCTAAAATGATTAAAAATACACCTCGACATTGCAAATATGAGCAAAATGCCCTAAAATCCTCTAAATGAGCAAAAAAATTTGAAACAGACTAAAATACCCCAAAATCTAAAAAATCGAGTGTATTTTCACTTAGTTTAGGGGTATTTTATTCATTTCTCGAGGTTTCGAGGGTATTTTACTTATTTTTGAGGCTTCAACGATATTTTGGTCATTTTAAATATTCTCGGGGGTATTGTGTTCGTTTTGGGGGCGTTTCGGTCATTTTCTAGGGTTTTAGAAAATTTTCTACATCCGAGGTGCATTTTAGTTATTTTGGCAGTTCTAAGGGTGTCATTTTAGAGGTTTTTGTGTATTTATAGGTTTCTTGATATTTTGGTAATTCTCAAAGATAAAATAATTTTTTTTTGACAAAAAAAATACCCTTGAGATCACTGGAATGGCTAATATACTCCCAAAATTACCAAAACTACGAAAATACCCCCAAAACCTCAAAATGTCCTAAAAAAAACCGCTTCGAAACATCTTAATTGACTAAAATAGCCTCAAAATTTCTAAAACGACTAAAATAACCCCAAAACTTCTAAAATGACCAAAATACCCCTGAAACGTCTAGAATGAGCATTCAAATCTCGATATCTCGTAAATGAGCAAAATGCCCCAAAATCCTCTAGAATGAGGAAAACAACATGAAACCGTTGAAAATGCCCCCAAAATCTAAAAACTCGAGGGCATTTTGGCTTAGTTTAGGGGTATTTTGGTCATTTTCAGAGGTTTCAAGGGTATTTTGCTTATTCTTTAGGTTTCATTGGTATTTTGGTCATTTTAAACGTTCTCGGGGTTTTTGTGGTCGTTTTGGGGGCGTTTTGGTCATTTTTAGGGTTTTGAGATATTTTCGATATTTTTGGTGCATTTTAGTCATTTTAGCAATTCTAAATTGGTCATTTTAAAGATTTTGCTGTATTTAAATGTTTTTTGATATTTTGCTAATTCTCACTGGAAAAATCTTTTTTTTTTTGAAAAAAAAATTCCTTTGAAATCACTAGAATGGCCAATACACCCCCAAAATCACCATAACTTCCAAAGTACCCCCAAAACTACAAAATGTCCAAAAAAAACCACTCGAAATCTCTTAATTGACCAAAATAACCTAAAAATCTCTAAAACGTCTAAGATGACCGCAAAACCTCTAAAATTACCAAACTACTCGCGAAACGGCTAGAATGAGCAGTTAAATCTCAATAACTCGTAAATAAGCAATATGCCCCAAAATCCTCTAGAATGAGGAAAACAACTTGAAACCGTGGAAAATGCCCACAAAATCTAAAATCACGAGGGCATTTTGGCTTAGTTTAGGAGTATTTTGGTCATTTTCAGAGGTTTTGAGCGTATTTTGCTTATTATTGAGGTTTCATTCGTATTTTGGTCATATTAAATGTTCTCGGTGGTATTGTGGCCGTTTTGTTGTGCGTTTTAGTCATTTTCGCAATTCTAAAGGGGACATTTTGGAGGTTTTGGTGTATTTAAAGGTTTTTTGATATTTTGGTAATTATCACTGGTAAAATAATTTTTTTTTTACAAAAAATTCCTATGAAATCACTAGAATGACCAATACACCGCCAAAATCACCAAAACTACCAAAATACCACCAAAACCACAAAATGTCCAAAAAAAACCCCTCGAAATCTCTTAATTGACCAAAACAACCTCAAAATCTCTAAAACGACTGAAATAATCTCAAAACCTCTAAATTGATCAAAATACCCCTGAATCGACTAAAATAAACAGCCAAATCTCGATACTTCGTAAATGACCAAAATGCCCCAAACATCTAAAATGATTAAAAAGTACATCTCGACATTGCTATAATGAGCAAAATGCCCTAAAATACTCTAGAATCAGCAAAACAACTCGAAACCGTACAAAATACCCCCAAAATCTAGAAAATCGAGTGTATTTTGGCTTAGTTTAGGAGTATTTTGGTCATTTTCAGAAGTTTCGAGGGTATTTTGCTTATTTTTGAGGTTTCAATGGTATTGTCATCGTTTTGTGGTGGTTTTGGTCATTTTTTAGGGTTTTGGGATATTTTTGACATTTGCAGTGCGTTTTAGTCATTTTGGCAGTTTTAAGGAGGTCATTTTATATGTTTTAGTGTATTTATAGGCTTTTTGATATTTTGGTAATTCTCATGGGTGAAATAATTTTTTTTGACAAAAAAATACGCTTGAAATCACTAGAACGGCCAATATACACCCAAAATTACCAAAATACCCCAAAAACCACAAAATGTCCAAAAAAAAAAACCACACCGAATCCTCTTAATCGACCAAAATAGCCTCAAAATCTCTAAAACGACTAAAATTACCCCAAAACCTATAAAATGACCAAAATACCACCGAAACGGCAAAAATGAGCAGTCAAATCTCGAGACCTCCTGAATGACCAAAATGCCCAAACATCTAAAATGATTAAAAATACCCCTCGACATTGCTAATATGAGTAAAATGCCCTAAAATCGTCTAAATGAGCAATAAAATTTCAAACAGACTAAAATACCCCAAAATCTAAAAAATCGAATGTATTTTTGCTTAGTTTAGGGGTATTTTAGTCATTTCTAGAGGTTTCGAGGGTATTTTACTTATTTTTTAGGCTTCGATGGTATTTTGGTCATTTTAAATGTTCTCGGCGGTATTGTGGTCGTTTTGGGGGCGTTTCCGTCATTTTTTAGGGTTTTAGAATATTTTCTACATCCGAGGTGAATTTTAGTTATTTTGGCAATTCTAAGGGGGTCATTTTAGATGTTTTGGTGTATTTATATGCTTTTTGATATTTTGGTAATTCTCACGGGTAAAATAAATTTTTTTCACAAAAAAATATACTTGAAATCACTAGAATGGCCAATATACACCCAAAATTACCAAATTACCCCAAAAACCACAAAAATGTAAAAAGAAAAAACCACACCGAATCCTATTAATTGACCAAAATAGCCTCAAAATCTCTAAAACGACTAAAATAACCCTAAAACCTCCAAAATGACCAAAATACCCCTGAAACGGTAAAAATGAGTAGCCAAATCTTGAGACCTCGTAAATGACCAAAATGCCCCAAACATCTAAAATGATTAAAAAATACACCTCGACATTGCTAATGTGAGCAAAATGCCCTAACATCCTCTAAATGTGCAAAACAACTTGAAACAGACTAAAATACCCCAAAATCTAAAAAATTGAGTGTACTTTCGCTTAGTTTAGGGGTATTTTAGTCATTTCTAGATGTTTCGAGGGTATTTTACTTATTTTTGAGGTTTCAATGGTATTTTGGTCATTTTAAATGTTCTCGGGGGTATTGTGGTCGTTTTGGGGGCATTTCGGTCATTTTCTAGAGTTTTAGAATATTTTCTACATCTGAGGTGCATTTTAGTCATTTTGACAGTTCTAAGGGTGTCATTTTAGAGGTTTTGGTGTATTTATTGGTTTCTTAATATTTTGGTAACTCTCACGGATAAAATAATTTTTTTTTGAGAAAAAAATACCCTTGAGATCACTAGAATGGCTAATATACTCCCAAAATTACCAAAACAACCAAAATAACCCCAAAACCTTAATATATCCACACAAAAAACCCCTCTGAAACATCTTAATTGACTAAAATAGCCTCAAAATCTCTAAAACGACTAAAATAACCCCAAAACCTCAAAAATGACCAAAATACCCCTGAAACGTCTAGAATGAGCTGTCAAATATCGATACCTCGAAAATGAGCAAAATGCCCCAAAATCCTCTAGAATGATGAAAACAACATGAAACCGTTGAAAATGCCCCAAAAATCTAAAAACTCGAGGGCATTTTGGCTTAGTTTAGGGGTATTTTGGTCATTTTCAGAGGTTTTGAGGCTAGTTTCCTTATTTTTCAGGTTTCATTGGTATTTTGGTTATTTTAAACGTTCTCGGGGGGTTTTTTGGTCGTTTTGGGGGAGTTTTGTTCATTTTCTAGGGTTTTGAGATATTTTCGACATTTGTGGTGCGTTTTAGTCACTTTGGCAATTCTAAATTGGTCATTTTAGAGATTTTGGTGTATTTAAATGTTTTTTGATATTTTGGTAATTCTCATTGGAAAAATCATTTTTTTTTTTGAAAAAAAAATCCCTTTGAAATCACTAGAATGGCCAATACACCCCCAAAATCACCATAACTTCCAAAATATCCCCAAAACCACAAAATGTCCAAAAAAAACCACTCGAAATCTCTTAATTGACCAAAACAACCTAAAAATCTCTAAAACGTCTAAGATGACCGCAAAACCTCTAAAATGACCAAAATACTCGCGAAACAGCTAGAATGAGCAGTTACATCTCAATAACTCGTAAATGAGAAAAATGCCCTGAAATCCTCTAGAATAAGGAAAACAACTTGAAACCGTGGAAAATGCCCACAAAATCTAAAAACTCAAGGGCATTTTGGCTTAGTTTAGGAGTATTTTGGTCATTTCCAGAGGTTTCGAGCGTATTTTGCTTATTTTTGAGGTTTCATTGGTATTTTGGTCATTTTAAATTCTCTCGGGGGTATTGTGGTCGTTTTGTTGTGCGTTTTAGTCATTTTGGCAATTCTAAAGGGGTCATTTTAGAGGTTTTTGTGTATTTAAAGGCTTTTTGATATTTTGGTAATTCTCACTGGTAAAATAATTTTTTTTTACAAAAAAATTCCTATGAAATCACTAAAATGACCAATACATCCCCAAAATCACCAAAACTACCAAAATACCCCAAAAACCACAAAATGTCCAAAAAATTCCCCTCGAAATCTCTTAATTGACCAAAACAACCTCAAAATCTCTAAAACGACTAAAATAATCTCAAAACCTCTAAATTGATCAAAATACACCTGAAACGGCTAGAATAAGCAGTCAAATCTCGATACTTCGTAAATGACCAAAATGCCCCAAATGTCTAAAATGATTAAAAAATACACCTCGACATTGTTAAATTGAGTAAAATGCCCTAAGATACTCTAGAATGAGCAAAACAACTCGAAACCGTACAAAATACCCCCAAAATCTAGAAAATCGAGTGTATTTTGCCTTAGTTTAGGGGTATTTTGGTCATTTTCAGAGGTTTCGAGGGTATTTTGCTTATTTTTGAGGTTTCAATGGTATTGTCGTCGTTTTGGGGGGGTTTTGGGGATTTTTTAGGGTTTTGGGTTATTTTGGACATTTGCGGTGCCTTTAAAACATTTTGGCAGTTCTAAGGGGGTCATTTTAGATGTTTTGGTGTATTTATAGGCTTTTTGATATTTTGGTAATTCTCATGGGTAAAATAAATTTTTTTGACAAAAAAATAAACTTGAAATCATTAGAATGGCCAATATACACCCAAAATTACCAAACTACTCCAAAAACCACAAAATGTCCAAAACAAAAAACCACACCGAATCCTCTTAATTGACCAAAATAGCCTCAAAATCTTTAAAACGACTAAAATAACCCTAAAACCTCCAAAATGACCAAAATACCCCTGAAACGGTAAAAATGAGTAGCCAAATCTCGAGATCTCGTAAATGACCAAAATGCCCCAAACATCTAAAATGATTAAACAATACCCCTCGACATTGCTAATATGAGCAAAATGCCCTAGCATTCTCTAAATAAGCAAAACAACTTGAAGCAGACAAAAATACCCCAAAATCTAAAAAATCGAGTGTATTTTTGCTTAGTTTAGGGGTATTTTAGTCATTTCTAGAGGTTTCGAGGGTATTTTACTTGTTTTTGAGGTTTCAATGGTATTTTGGTCATTTGAAATGTTCTCGGGGGTATTGTGGTCGTTTTGGGGGCGTTTTGGTCATTTTTTAGGGTTTTGGGATATTTTCGACATTCGAGGTGCATTTTAGTCATTTTAGCAGTTTTAAGGGTGTCATTTTAGAGGTTTTGGTGTATTTATAGGTTTCTTAATATTTTGGTAGTTCGAACGGGTAAAATAATTTTTTTTTGACAAATAAATACCCTTGAGATCACTAGAATGACCAATATACTTCTGAAATCACCAAAACTACCAAAATACCCTCAAAATCTAAAAAATCGAGTGTATTTTCGCATAATTTTGGGGTATTTTGCTCATTTTAAATGTTCTCGAGGGTATTGTGATTGTTTTGGGGGCGTTTTAGTCATTTTCTAGGGTTTTGAGATATTTTGGACATTTGTGATGCATTTTAGTCATTTTGGCAATTTTAAAGGGGTCATTTTAGAGGTTTTGATGTATTTTAAGGTTTTTTAATAATTCTCACTGGTAAAATATTTTTTTTTTGACAAAAAAATTCTCATGAAATCACTAGAATGGCCAATACAACCCCAAAATCACCAAAGATACCAAAATACCCCCAAAACATCAATATGTCCAAAAAAAACCCCTCGAAATCTCTAAATTGACCAGAACAACCTCAAAATCTCTAAAACGACTAAAATAATCTCAAAACCTCTAAATTGATCAAAATACCCCTGAAACGGCTAGAATAAGCAGTCAAATCTCGATACTTCGTAAATGACCAAAATGCCCCAAACATCTAAAATAATTAAAAAATACATCTCGACATTGATAAAATGACCAAAATTCCATAAAATACTCTAGAATAAGCAAAACAACTCGAAACCGTACAAAATACCCCCAAAATCTAGAAAATCGAGTGTATTTTGGCTTATTTTTGGGGTATTTTGGTCATTTTCAGAGGTTTTGAGGGTATTTTGCTTATTTTTGAGGTTTCATTGGTATTTTGGTCATTTTAAATTTTCCCATGAAATCACTAGAATGGCCAATACACCCCCAAAATCACCAAAAATACCAAAATACCCCCAAAACCACAATATGTCCAAAAAAAACCCCTCGAAATCTCTAAATTGACCAAAACAACTTCAAAATCTCTAAAACGACTAAAATAATCTCAAAACCTCTAAATTGATCAAAATGCCCCTGAAACGGCTAGAATAAGCAATCAAATCTCAATACTTCGTAAATGACCAAAATGCCCCAAACACCTAAAATAATTAAAAAATACACCTCGACATTGATAAAATGACCAAAATTTCATAAAATACTCTAGAATAAGCAAAACAACTCAAAACCGTACAAAATACTCCCAAAATCTAGAAAATCGAGTGTATTTTGGCTTATTTTTGGGGTATTTTGGTCATTTTCAGAGGTTTCGAGGGTATTTTGCTTATTTTTGAGGTTTCATTGGTATTTTGGTCATTTTAAATGTTCTCGGGGGTATTGTGGTCGTTTTGTTGTGCGTTTTAGTCATTTTGACAATTCTAAAGGGGTCATTTTAGAGGTTTTGGTGTATTTAAAGGTTTTTTGATATTTTGGTAATTATCACTGGTAAAATAATTTTTTTTTTACAAAAAAGTTCCTATGAAATCACAAGAATGACCAATACACCCCCAAAATCACCAAAACTACCAAAATACCCCCAAAATCACAAAATGTCCAAAAAAAACCCCTCAAAATCTCTTAATTGACCAAAACAACCTCAAAATCTCTAAAACAACTAAAATAATCTCAAAACCTCTAAATTGATCAAAATACCCCTGAAACGGCTAGAATAAGCAGTCAAATCTCGATACTTCGTGAATGACCAAAATGCCCCAGACGTCTAAAATGATTAAAAAATACACCTCAACATTGTTCAAATGAGTAAAATGCCCTAAGATACTCTAGAATGAGCAAAACAACTCGAAACCGTACAAAATACCCCTAAAATCTAGAAAATCGAGTGTATTTTGGCTTAGTTTAGGGGTATTTTGGTCATTTTCAGAGGTTTCGAGGGTATTTTGCTTATTTTCGAGATTTCAATAGTGTTGTCATGGTTTTGGGGGGAGGGGGGTTTAGTCATTTCTTAGGGTTTTGGGATATTTTGGACATTTGCGGTGCGTTTTAGTCATTTTGGCAGTTCTAAGGAGGTCATTTTATATGTTTTGGTGTATTTATAGGCTTTTTGATATTTTGGTAATTCTCATGGGTGAAATAATTTTTTTTGACAAAAAAATACACTTGAAATCACTAGAATGGCCAATATACACCCATAATTACCAAAAAACCACAAAATGTCCAAAAAAGAACCATACCGAATCCTCTTAATTGAACAAAATAGCCTCAAAATCTCTAAAACGACTAAAGTAACCCCAAGACCTATAAAATGACCAAAATACCCCCGAAACGGCTAAAATGAGTAGTCAAATCTCGAGACCTCGTAAATGACCAAAATTTCCAAACATTTAAAATGATTAGAAAATACCCCTCAACATTGCTAATATGAGAAACATGCCCTAAAATCGTCTAAATGAGCAAAAAAATTTGAAACAAACTAAAATACCCCAAAATCTAAAAAATCGAGTGTATTTTCGCTTAGTTTAGGGTTATTTTGGTCATTTCTAGAGGTTTCGGGGGTATTCTACATCCAAGGTGCATTTTAGTCATTTTGGCAGTTCTAAGGGTGTCATTTTAGAGGTTTTGGTGTATTTATAGGTTTCCTGATATTTTGGTAATTCTCACGGATAAAATAATTTTTTTTGACAAAAAAATACCCTTGAGATCACTAGAATGGCTAATATACTCCCAAAATTACCAAAACTACCAAAACACCCCCAAAACCTCAAAATGTCAAAAAAAAAACCCCTCCGAAACATCTTAATTGACTAAAATAGCCTCAAAATCTCTAAAACGTCTAAGATAACCCCAAACCCTCTAAAATGACCAAAATTCTCGCGAAACAGCTAGAATGGGCAGTCAAATCTCGATAACTCGTAAATGAGAAAAATGCCCCAAAATCCTCTAGAATGAGGAAAACAACTTGAAATCATTGAAAATGCCCCCAAAATCTAAAAACTCAAGGGCATTTTGGCTTAGTTTAGGGGTATTCTGGTCATTTCCAGAGGTTTCGAGCGTATTTTGCTTATTTTTGATGTTTCATTGGTATTTTGGTCATTTTAAATGTTCTCGGGGGTATTATGGTCGTTTTGGGGACGTTTTGGTCGTTTTCTAGGGTTTTGAGATATTTTGGCCATTTGTGGTGCGTTTTAGTCATTTTGGCAATTCTAAAGGGGTCATTTTAGAGGTTTTGGTGTATTTCAAGGTTTTTGATATTTTGGTAATTATCATGGTAAAATTTTTTTTTTTTTTGACAAAAAAATTCCCATGAAATCACTAGAATAACCAATAGACTCCTAAAATCATCAAAACTATCAAAATACCCCCAAAACCACAAAATGTCAAAAAAAAACCCCTCGAAATCTCTTAATTGACCAAAACAACCTCAAAATCTCTAAAAACGACTGAAATAATCTCAAAACCTCTAAATTGATCAAAATACCCCTGAATCGGCTAGAATAAGCAGTCAAATCTCGATACTTCGTAAAGGACTAAAATGCCCCAAACGTCTAAAATGATTAAAAAATACATCTCGACATTGCTAAAATGAGTAAAATGCCCTAAAATACTCTAGAATGAGCAAAACAACTCGAAACCGTACAAAATACCCCCAAAATCTAGAGAATCGAGTGTATTTTGGCTTAGTTTAGGGGTATTTTGGTCATTTTCAGAGGTTTCGATGGTATTTTGCTTATTTTTGAGGTTTCAATGGTATTGTCATCGTTTTGGGGTGGTTTTGGTCATTTTTTAGGGTTTTGGGATATTTTGGACATTTACAATTTTAGTCATTTTGGCAGTTCAAAAGGGGTCATTTTATATGTTTTGGTGTATTTATAGGCTTTTTGATATTTTGGTAATTTTCATGGGTGAAATAATTTTTTTTGACAAAAACATACGCTTGAAATCACTAGAATGACCAATATACACCCAAAATTACCAAAATACCCCAAAAACCACAAAATGTCCCAAAAAGAACCACACCGAATCCTCTTAATTGACCAAAATAGCCTCAAAATCTCTAAAACGACTAAAATTACCCCAAAACCTATAAAATTACCAAAATACCACCGAAACGGCAAAAATGAGCAGTCAAATCTCAAGATCTCGTAAATGACCAAAGTGCCCAAACATCTAAAATGATTAAAAATACCCCTCGACATTGCTAATATGAGTAAAATGCCCTAAAATCATCTAAATGAGCAATAAAATTTGAAACAGACTAAAATACCCCAAAATCTAAAAAATCGAGTGTATTTTCGCTTAGTTTAGGGGTATTTTAGTCATTTCTAGAGATTTCGAGGGTATTTTACTTATTTTTGAGGCTTCAATGGCATTTTGGTTAGTTTAAATGTTATCGGCGGTATTGTAGTCGCTTTGGGGGGGGTTTTGGGGATTTTTTAGGGTTTTCGAATATTTTGGACATTTGCGGTGCGTTTTAGTCATTTTGGCAGTTCTAAGGGGGTCATTTTAGATGTTTTGGTGTATTTATAGGCTTTTTGATATTTTGGTAATTCTCATGGGTAAAATAAATTTTTTTGACAAAAAAATACACTTGAAATCATTATAATGGCCAATATACACCCAAAATTACCAAACTACTCCAAAAACCACAAAATGTCCAAAAAAAAACCACACCGAATCCTCTTAATTGACCAAAATAGCTTCAAAATCTCTAAAACGACTAAAATAACCCTAAAACCTCCAAAATGGCCAAAATACCCCTGGAACGGCAAAAATGAGTAGCCAAATCTCGAGATCTCGTAAATGACCAAAATGCCCCAAACATCTAAAACGATTAAACAATACCGCTCGACATTGCTAATATGAGCAAAATGCCCTAACATCCTCTAAATAAGCAAAACAACTTTAAACAGACAAAAATACCCCAAAATCTAAAAAATCGAGTGTATTTTTGCTTAGTTTAGGGGTATTTTAGTCATTTCTAGAGGTTTCGAGAGTATTTTACTTGTTTTTGAGGTTTCAATGTTATTTTAGTCATTTTTAATGATCTCGGGGGTATTGTGGTTGTTTTGGGGGCATTTTGGTCATTTTCTAGGGTTTTGAGATATTTTCGACATTCGAGGTGCATTTTAGTCATTTTGGCAGTTTTAAGGGTGTCATTTTAGAGGTTTTGGTGTATTTATAGGTTTCTTAATATTTTGATAATTCGAACGAGTAAAATAATATTTTTTTTGACAAAAAAATACCCTTGAGTAAAGGCCAAGATTTAACTTAAATAAATCTAGGGTCTAAAATATGCCAACCCATTAAAGAGCCAATATCTTAAGTTTAACATTACTTTAATAATAATAAAAAGTATAATTACCATTTTGTCAAAATAGTCCATAATGTTGCAAACGTATTGTTTAGACCCTAAACTTTTGATACTATGTCAAAATATTTCCGCTTTGGCAATCCTTGTTCCTTTTGCCTATCTTTTTCCTTAAGTGGTGAATGGAAAAAATTTATGTGGCTAATAGTGAAACTATAAAATGTATTTTTCTTTTTTGCCACCTTGGCTTTCACATGAACTGTCACATGTTAATTTTTTTTCTTAAAAATATTTAATGAAAACTAAAGTAATCAAAATGCACATAAATGCATAAAGTTACAAATAGATTGTGTTAAATTTATAAATTAATGAAGTTACATCCTGAAATGTATGGCGTTGCATTATTAAGAATTCCCTCCATACGACCTTTAACTCCAATAAATATGTGATCTAACTACAAATGCAAATACACATTTATTCATGAATCAAAACTATTGTGTGGATGACCACTTAAAGATATTATCTTCTTTCTAAATTTCTTTATCTTATCTCAATACTTTTATTTTAGAACACATATTAGCAAGCGCCTCTAGCAAATTTCTAAAGAAAATTGTGTTTTTTTTTTTCTTTTCTTTTTTAAAAACAAACTATTTTTTCTTCCTTTAAAACTAAATCAGGAACACTCTCAATTCATTGGAAGTCTCTTTCTGAGAGTTTGAAACCTCAAAATCTAATTTGTTGAATTTTTAAGTCTATTTGAGTTGAAGACTACACGTCTCTTCTCAAAAAAAAAAAAAAAATTACTACACATCAATAGATTACAAAAGTTAAATTAACATGAAACATGAACTAATTCTCTCACAACACGTTACAAGTCTCTTGAATTTGTATACAAAATGATAAAAGATAACATATAGATATATGTTGCCACCTATTTTTTACGCAAAGACATAGGTCTATGT
This sequence comes from Notholithocarpus densiflorus, assembly GCA_030021035.2. Lineage (NCBI taxonomy): Eukaryota > Viridiplantae > Streptophyta > Magnoliopsida > Fagales > Fagaceae > Notholithocarpus > Notholithocarpus densiflorus. Next base: position 847,673 of record JARYZH020000148.1, read on the forward strand.
GACAGTTTTTGCGGAAGCAGTATAAAACAAAATTTATATTTTCATTTAAAGATCATTGTACCACACAACCATGGATTTTAAATAGAAAAAAATTGCGTATCTCTCTTAGCAACTAAGTGTGTTGCCTCCCAAGGTATTCACGTCTCTCTCTCTATTTCTTTTTGGGTTTTCAAAAGACTACAGTATCACTCAGTAGTTCTGATGGCCAATGACTAATATGATTTTTTTTTTAAATATTATTTTTATTTAAGACTTCTAAAACCCAAGAGAGAGATTGGACGTGGGATCCTTAGGGATCCTAATCTTAAGCTGTAGGATTAATCAATAACTTTTTGAATGTTATTGACTTATCTTGAAACTCTTTCAAAATTATTCCTTAATTTTCTCAACCATGTCAAGAAAATATTTGAACTTCTACATATTGCAATAATGTCTATCAACACATTGCAATTGACCCTTGAAGATTAGAGAATTACAAATGAAGTCCCATTACTTACAAATTTATATCTATGTCCTTCCACCACACTATATTCCCACAAGCCACTAGGATTGGATTAATATCACTGTCATGTCCCTAGCTTATGTAAGCCTTAATTTCTTGATTTCATAATTTCTATTTGACTCCAAAATATCTTTGAAAAAACTCTTTAATTATATATATATATATATATATATACAATATTATATATATGAAAAACATTTTTGAAAAATGTCACCGGCTGATTTTGTTTTGAGTCCAACTTCAATATGAAAATCAACTGAATATATTATCTTCTTTAGAGACTGGTAGATTCATTGTTGAGCATTTACATATATTACTCATTACACACATAACCCAACGTGTCTGTATATAGCCTTTAAAATAAGCATCACCAGTTGACATTGTCAAAGTTATGTGCATAATAAATAAATATACACAAACCTCTCATGTTTGAGGACAATAGAAAAATTGTGATAGAACAACCTTTTAATTAATAGTGATCACTTCATAAGGTGTTCTTGATCGGATCCGATTCAGTGTATGTACTTGTTACATTACACCCACTTGTCTGCTTAAAGTCAATACCTCAATGATGGAGTAAATCATCCTATCATATAGCAGCACAACAATTGTAGGCTTCAATGTTGATATTCAATTAATATCCACAGCCTAGAACAATTTAATAATCTATGAAAAATCATTACTCCCTGTCTTTGGTTTTTTAACCATTAACATGATTTTTCTACAGATGCGACATAACATGCCACATTTAAACAATGAAATATCCCCATAAAAATTATGTATGTGAAAATAAAATTTTATTATCAAATAAAAAATGCATAGTATTGTTTTTGAGGGCACATAATTCTAACACTATGAACAAAGCCCAAGCCCAAGGGGAATGTGGACCTTAAGAGTAGAGAATGCAAAATTGTACCTGGGCACAAGCATAGCCTAATGTATATAGAAGCATGTAAGCGTAGTAAATTTACATTAAGGGAAGGGCATAGCACATACATCTCCCAAATGACCAATTCAATTGGGGCGCATGGACACATAAGGACCAGGGGTTCCACCTACCAAATTCCACTAGGCCAACCAGCCTTGCAAAGGGGATGCAATTCTCATTTTGCTCTCAACCTCACCAAGACATGCTAGGAAAGCATAGGCTCTCTCTTAGGTCTTTTTATCTCAATTACATCTAAAACCTAAGCTAAGTAAGGGTTTAGCTACTATTTCTTTGAATATGTGATTTCTCTGTAGGAAGTTTTCCCAGCCCATTCGAATAAAGAAGATAAAGAAGTAAAGAAAAAGGCTAAGAATGACCTTCCATAGAATACGTGTGGATGGGGTAACAGGGGGTAACAGGTGGGGCCATGGATGGCCCAAGACCCTTGCATGAGTGAAAGAGTACTGAGTAGGTCCAAAAAAGGGGCCCAATCCATTTGTACAAAGGAAGCTAAGTAAATAGAAAAAAGCCTAGGAAGGTTGCGTTTGGATAGCTTATTTTTTGCTAACTTATATTACTATTCAGCTTATTTTTGCTATTATTCATGGGTCCTACTACACTTTTTGATACTATTCATGGGTCCTACTATACTATTTTAGCTAACTTTTACCTTTATCTACAGTACTTTCAGCAAAAAATTTTCAGTTTCAGCAAAATAAGCGGATCTCAAACAGACCCAAAAAGAGGAAGACATTTCAAGAAAGAATTCTCAAGTCTCGAGCATTGTAGAAGAGAAAACATGGGGATAAAAGCAAGGTAGGCAAATGGGTTCACCTATTTGTATCCCAAACATATAGAGGAGGTGTACTCGTCACTGTTAAGGTTCAAGGAGATGGATTTAGATGGAGGGGAGGAATGTTTTAGTTTTGGTGTCTTGTCATGGCCATTTAGGGGATACTTTTGTTGGATGAAAGTGATAGTCATCATAATGTGCATGTCATAAAACCAATTTGCATTGAGCCAACTAGCATTAATGATCTTGCACCATTTATGCTTAAGAAAACTTGTGTCTCAACCTCATGCCCACCCAAAAACAAGTGAACCTTCTATTTACAGTAAAACCAAAGAAACCTTTGGGATATTAATTTCCCAAAGAGATAAAGGTTTGTGGAGTTAAGGACAGGTTGGAAGGGCTCGCTCTTCGAAGTGAAAACCAATAAGTCATTGAAGAAGGGCATTAAGGGGAAAATACCCATTCAAATTCAATTATAAAAGGAGAAAATCTCATTCACTCAAAACAACATTAAAACACAACACAAAGTAAAAAAATTGAAAAATTAAGGAGAAAAGAGAAAGGATAGGATCGGTCGAGAACAATAGAGAATTAGTAGAGAAATAGAGTACCCTATAGTAAAGTATTATCAGCATGCACCACTAAGATAACTTCCTCCCTCCCATTTAACCATCCTCACCTGAATCTCTTGAAAAGAGGCATTTAAGTAAGGCCACTTTAATTCGAGTCCCCAACCTCACTGTTTTGTGCAATATTGGGTTAAAGAAATAAGGTTGTGAGGGTTGGGGCCGAAAACCTTGTGATCCATTCTCTCTCTCTCTCTCTCTCTCTCTCTCTCTCTCTCTATATATATATATATATATATATAGAGAGAGAGAGAGAGAGAGAGAGAGAGAGAGAGAGTATATATGCTAATCTAATGTGTTAGGACATATGTGATTCACTTGTTAGGAACATATGTCACTATTTGATGTAATTGGCTAATCCTTTGACAAAACGCACTTTACTTGTATTTGAGTAGATCTATGATGTGTTTAATACTTCAAGAAACCTTGTTTCAAGTTCAAGTGTTAAAACCATGCAAGTCTGTCCAAGATTCAAGTGAGAAAAGTGTTGTTCATTAAAGCTCAATAGCTAGCTCGACAGCTAGCATCTATCGAGACCTGTAGAGCTGTTCCAGCCCGTGACTTGACAGCAGCTCGACAGATAGGGTATCTGTCGAGGTTTATGAAAAACAGAGTTTCAGTTCTATTTTGACTCCAATCCGTGATTGTATGTTTGGGCTTTCTTTTCTCACAACCCTAAACATATAAAATGATTATTTTAAGGGCCGTTAAAGGTGACGCAAGTTGCACAAGTGTTGAGCAAAGTTTGTTCAAGCAAATTGTGACCGGAGAAAGAATTTGCCCTAGTTCATCTTTCTTGTGAAGAAGTTGCTGTGTTTGTGCATCGTAGAGTTTTGAAACCAAGGAGCTTCTCGATTTTCATCGTGTGATGAATTGAAAAACTTTGCAGCCAACAACCTTCTCTAATTGGTGATTGAAGTCGCGTACTAGGATCCGCGAAATTGGTTAGTCACGTACTGGGAGCCGTGTATTACAAGGAGGGATTGTCACTACAGAACAAGTCCAATTGGGTATTGGGGTAAGGGTTCAACTGTAGGTTGGTATAAAGTACTGGGATTCTTTTACTTGTAACCGCTTGTTGTGATAATAGTGGATTCTCGGGAGTGGTGACCTTAAAATCACCTGGTGGGATTTTTGCCGTGTAGGTTTTCCCCATTCGTAAACAAATCACCGTGTCAATTTATTTTCCGCTGCATACTTTAGTAATTGGTGATTTGTTTGTGCTATCACGCATTTGCATGTTAATTTGATTAATTAATAAACTTGGCTAATTAATCAATTAATTTATTACAAGGGGTCAATTCGTTTTTGGCCTATCAAGTGGTATTAGAGTGGGCACACTCTAATTAGGGTTAATCTTTGCTGTGTGATCCACTGACCCCTGTTTTTCATGAATAGAGGACAGTCTTTTATTATACCTCCTTTATTTGATGGCACTAACTATGCATACTAGAAAGTACGCATAAGAGTTTTCTTGCAGTCTTTAGATGAGAAAGTATGGCAAGCTGTGGACATAGGCTGAACCAAGCCTACAAAAGCGCTAGCCGATTGGGATGATGCTAAGATCAAGGCAGCAAACTTCAACAGCAGGGCATTGAATGCCTTATTCAGTGCGGTCACTAATGAGGAGTTCAAGAAGATATCCTCCATTAAAACTGTAAAGGAAGCATGGACTATCCTCCAGACAACCTACAAAGGAACTAAGGCTGTCAAGGATTCGAAGTTTCAGAGGCTCACTACAAGCTTCGAAGAGATCAAGATGGAGGAGGATGAGTCGTTTGATGAGTTCTATGCCAAGCTCAAGGACATAGTGAACTCAGCCTTTAATCTTGGGGAAACCATTCCTGAACCCAAGATTGTGAGAAAAATGCTCAAATCTCTACCCGAGAGATTCCATGCCAAGATCACCGCAATTGAGGAATCAAAGGATATTGACAAAATTCCTTTGACAGAGTTGGTTGGAAATCTGCAGACCTATGAGTTCGGTTTGACAAGAATCGGGAAATCGAGTAAGAGTAAGAGCATGGCATTAAAGGCCAAGAGTAGTGATACTGATGAGTTTTTTGAGGATAAAGATTCTAAGATGAAGTCCTATATTACAATGCAATTCAAGAAGTTCATGAAGAATGCTAATGGGAAGGGCTTCGACAAGGACCGTAGGTAATCTAATTCTTCTCAATTCAAGAGCCAAGACAAAGGGAAGAAGGATGTTAGGGATGGCGGTCAGTACACTGTTCCCGCAGGACCAAAGTGCTTTGGATGTCAAGGCTTTGGACATATGAAACAGGAGTGCCCCTACATATCTTAAGACTATTGGGAAAAGCAAGACACTTGCTGCTACATTGAGTGACACTGAGCCTGAGGATGATTCCAACAATGAGGATGACAGAATCCTAAATGCCTTCACTGCCACTGTCAATCCCACTGAGTGGATTGTTGAAGATGTGGATGAAGAAGAGGAATTGGTGGAGTCCAAATTCAAGAAGATGGATGATCAAGATGATATCCATACAGTCTATGAGAAACTGTACAAGCTTTCTGAGAAGCATAAGAAACTTTATAGGCTGGCCACCAAGAAGCTCAGTGATGTGAAACTTAATCGTGAAGAGCTTTCCACAAAGTTTGATGAAGCCAATCAGACTATTGGAGCACTGCGTTTTGAGAACAACTTTTTGGCTGAGAAGACTAAGAAGCTTGAGGCAGAACTGTTCCAAGTCAGAGCCCAGTTGGAGAGGACTTCAAGTGCAAAGCTTGATGAGAAGCTAAATCTTCAGAAATTTGCTTCCGATCGAACTGGTTTAGGGTATGGTCTCTCTTTTTCTAATATTGCTTCTACCAGTATTACTGTTTTTGTTCCTCCTAATAATAATGTTGAAATTAAGAACAATGTTGTTAAAAATGAATTAGCTAGTGAGAACATAGACAATGGTAAATCTATCTTAGGAGCACCCCCTAAGCAGGATAAGAAAAAAGCTAAAAACCCTAGGGCTAAGAAGGTTATCTCTCAAAAGCCTAAACAAAAGAAGCAGCATCTCTGTCATCACTGTGGAGCAGCCGGTCATACTCGACCTAATTGCTATAAGTGGTTAGCCACTCAACAGAGTAATGGCATGATAGCATCGAAAAACCAGAATCAGTTCCCATCCTCTTCTGCTCCTCTTGGAGATCTTCTCAAAGCCCTCATGTTCCTTTCGAACTTGAACGGTTTCAAATTCTTCCCCCTCACCACCGGTTCAAGGGTTTACTCAAAGGAAAGGTTCTTCCAAGGTGTGGAAGGAAAAGGGCTCCAAGTGATTATGTCACTTTTTTTCTCTTCCTCTTCTTGTTTTTGTTTGCATTACTTGAGTGTTTTGCTTTACTGTATTGAGTCAGTCTAGTTTTAAGCTTTGCTTTATTTAACATGTTTTTGTTTGGTTTCGTTTCAATTTTGTTTATTTTGTTTTTCATATAAAATAAAATAAAAATTGAAAAATCAGAAGAAAAAAAAAATATAAAAACAGTGTGTGTTTTGTGTACTTTGGTACTTGTGTACCTTGGATGGCCATTGAAACAAAGTTTTCTAAACTTTGTATCTATTGTAGCTTAGATGAGCATTTCTATGCACAACTAAGCAAGTGAGATTTGTGGCTCGTGTTTGTGATGAGTAAGATTAAGTAATCTCTTGTACTTAACACTCGTATCACTCTTTTTGATGGGAAGGACTAAAAAATCCTAAGAGAAATGCATAAATAATCATCTCACCACTGTTGCCCGCCAATCATGAAATGACATTTGTATGCTTCGGCATAACAAAATTGGAATGTCAATTGCTTAACATAATTGGGTATTTATTTTCTAACTCTTATATGCCCACAAATGATTTGCTTTAAAAAAAAGAAAAATATGCAAAGAAGAAAATAAAAAGCAAAAAGAATCAAAATGCTTTATATATGATTGCAAGCGTGTATTCTAGGAGATGTGGGAGTTATAGGATGTACCTCGAAGGTGATAGTCCCCATCAAACAGTTATGATTGTGTGTGAGTTAAATTGATTTTCTCATATCTCAAATCGTCATAACATGTAGACGCTTATGCAATCTTGCGATGTTTTTCACACACAACACGCAATATTCTTTGCTACTCTTGATACATGTGCAGGTACAATATGATTTGGCCATCACAAGGTTTACATGTGTTAATGTATGCTCACTAAACTGTCTTAACTTGTTTTTGAAATATAAAAATGGTTAGACGTGTTTAGTGTGTGTGTTTGGATCATTGGTTGAGAGATGATTTTGAGAGTTCAAAATGCTGTTTGGATCATTGGTTGAGTTGCATGGTTGATTGCATTTATATCTGTGTTTTTCTTTTCTTGAAAAACTGTTTTTAAGCAATCTCGACAGCTCCTCGATACCTCTCGATACCTAGCTTATCTGTCGAGCTCTTCAGTTGCTTTTTATCGCAATCTCGACACCTCTCGATAGCTAGGTGAATCGATCGAGAAAGTTCATGTCCCCTCAATACCTCATCGATCCATCGAGCTTGTTTTGCTGTGGACACCTCTGGACACCTTTTCGATCGATGCATCTGTCGAAGTCTTTAAATCTCGACACCTCTATTGTCAAGATTTACTTAACTTCTATATATTTGTTCAACGCGATCCGGTCTTCATTTTCTCGATCTCTCTCGATCTGTCTGTGCCTTTTCACCTCCCAAACTTCTCTCTCACACTTCAAACTTCATCTCAAAGAGATTTTCGGCCTTAATCAAGTTCTTCTTCACTTGGTAAGTGTCCAAATCTCTCATTTTCATGCATTTCATGATTTTTTAACCTAAGTTTTTGGGTTTTTGAAATTTTTTTGGGGTTTTTCAATATTGATGAAGTTTTTGTGAAATTTTTGGGTTGGTTTTTGTGAAAATGCTTTAAAATCTTCATGCATTGCATCCCATGTGCATTATAACTATATGTTCATGCATTTAGATGTGTGTTATATATGTTAACTGCTTGCGTGCTGATAGGTTTGGATTGGGCTGAGCCCATGATGCAATTATCTTTGCACGTCACATGCTCATGCATTTTCATGCATACGTCCTTTACATTCAATATATTTTTATGTATTTGAACTGTTTTTGGGACTTTTCTGAGTGTTTCTTTCTTCCCCCTCACTCTCTAGTTTACGTTAGTGCGTTATGGCACCAAAGCGTAAATCTGCTCCGTCCAAGAACCCTCTGCGTTCTAGGGCATCGTCTTCTTCTTCTGATCCTACCCCCTCTTCTGTTCGGTTTCGTGATGAGAATGCCCGAAAGGACTTCTCGGAGAACTTTTCTCGACGAGGTGTTCATTCGAAACACCAAGTCATTTTGTCGGACTTCTCCATGACCTACCCACTGTCATTCACAGTCGGGGTTGGGAGTCACTGTGTGATGTCCCGGTCACCTGTCCTTCCGTGCTGATTTAGGAGTTCTACTCCAGCATGCATGGACTTGATTCTTCAATACCTCATTTCTTTACTCGTGTTTGAGGTATGCGCATTACTGTCACACAGGAGATTGTCTCTGATGTGCTCCATATCCCGAGGGTAGAGTATCCTGACTACCCCGGTTGTAAGCGTTTGAGGACTGTGTCCAAAGACGAGATGATCTCTGCTTTTTGTGAATGTCAGTTTACTCCATGTTCGACCTTTGCTAAAGGTCCTAGATTCATGAACATGGTTATGACTTTTGTTCTTCACCTTCTTTCTCATTATAACTCTATTACCGAGCCCCGTGCTCAATTTTTCCTTTCTTTGTTAGAGCATCTCACTATAGATTTTCTCTCACACTTCATTCTTTCTATCATAGATGTCTATAGGGATACGACGACCCGTGATAAGCTCATCTTTCCTTCCGCTATCACGAGGATCTTACGCCATTTTTCTGTTCCCTTTCCTACTTCTGACCACTTTCACGTGATGTGTGCAATTGACGCCACTATCGTTAAACGGAGCGAGGTGCAGTTTTGTTCAAGGCGGTCTAGTACGGTAACTCCCCCCACTCCTTCTACTCCATCCACATCTAGTCCCTCCTCTTCTACGGGACGTGTGACACTCGAGGACATCATGACGCAACTTCAGCGCATGGATGCTCGCCTTGACACTCTCAGTGATGAGTTGTGTCAGGTGAACACTTGTGTTGGCCGCATTGCTTGACGCCAGGCTGAGATAGGCGGTTACACCATGCCTTCCACTCCTGTGGCCTCTGCAGATGAAAGTGATGGCTTCGGTGATGATGATGATGCTACTGCTTCAGATGATGAAGATGATGGAGATGCTAGCTCACCCAGCGATGACGAGATGTCTACTTGACACTCTTATCCTTTGTCACTCGTGACAAAAAGGGGAAGTAGTTTTGGTTATGAGAGTAGTCATAGTTAGGGGGAGAGTTAGTATAGGAGATTTTTGTTAGGGGGAGAGTAGACACTGAGGGATGTAGTGAGGACTTGATGTATTTCTTTTATTTTTTTTCTATTTGAGATACATTATTCTTGTATATTGGTCTTGTGACCATTATTGACATACATTGTACGTATATTCCTTTTATATTGATGTATGTCTTGTATGCAATCTATTATTTTCTGTTTCACACAAAGATACCTTGATGAGTTTTGTTTAAAGTGTTTCAGAAATACAGGTTGTCAAAGTCTTTCTTACCATAGACTCTCTTCTTGCAAAGTTTTTCAAGAGTTTGTGTTAGGATAGATTTTATTATATTCAACAAGTGAATATGAGTTGAGTGATTTTCCAACAGTATTTTGGTAGATTTAGGATGTGTTTAATACTTCAAGAAACCTTGTTTCAAGTTCAAATGTTAAAACCATGCAAGTCTGTCCAAGATTCAAGTGAAAAAAGTGTTGTTCATTAAAGCTCGACAACTAGTATCTATCGAGACCTGTAAAGCTGTTCCAGCCCGTGGCTTGACAGCAGCTCGACAGATAGGGTATCTGTCGAGGTTTATGAAAAACAGAATTTCAATTCTGTTTTGACTCCAATCTGTGATTGTATGTTTGGACTTTCTTTTCTCACAACCCTAAACATATAAAAGGATTATTTTAAGGGCCGTCAAAGATGACACAAGTTGCACAAGTGTTGAGCAAAGTTTATTCAAGCAAATTTAGTAATTGGTGAGATTGTCACTACAGAACAAGTCCAATTGGGTATTGGGGTAAGGGTTCAACTGTAGGTTGGTATAAGGTATTAGGATTCCTTTACTTGTAACCGCTTATTGTGATAATAGTGGATTCTCGGGAGTGGTGATCTTAAAATCACCCGGTGGAGTTTTTGCCGTGTAGGTTTTTCCCATTCGTAAACAAATCACCGTGTCAATTTATTTTCTGCTGCATACTTTAGTAATTGGTGATTTGTTTATGCTACCACGCGTTTGCATGTTAATTTGATTAATTAATAAACTTGACTAATTAATCAATTAATTTATCACAAGGGGTCAATTCGTTTTTGGCCTATCATAATGTGAACAAACATTTACTTAATAATATTTTCTTTGTGATTTGGGGTTTGTATAGAGAGTTGTAGCAATAGAGGAAAAAACAAATCTCTTTTTGTGACAACAGAAAGTGGAGAAAAGTTTCATAGTAGCATAAAGTGGAGAAAGGTTCCACAGTAGAACAAAAGGTCAAAAGCACAAGATTTTATTGCGCGAATGCTATTCGGACTATAGATTTAAAGTTTGTGCATAGACTGACAACGGCAAGATGGGACTTCAAAGCCTGTTCTGCGGTAATAGTAGACCGAACTCCTTTCTTAGTAAAGGCCCATACAAGAAGCTATCCACTAGTATTAGGACACGTGTCTAGGGTGTGAAAAAGAGGGAAAAAGGCCCCAACAATATCTTTTATACCATGTTTTATATAGATTATTTTATTCTTATAATTTACATTTAAATAATATAAATTGAATATAGTATTTCTTCATTTTACTTTGCAAGATATATATATATTGTTATTTAATTAATTAATAATGTAATATATTTGATATAGATCATGTCGAACCTTACAAAACTTGAATTTGTGGCCCTTGACATCTTGAGCAAGAATTATTTATCATGGATCGTTGATGTCGAGATCCATCCAAAGGAAATGAACCACGCATTGATAAATCTTAAAGCAAAATCTACTACTCTAGTCCAGTCCTGACATGACAAGTGTCATTAAACTAGGAAGGGTGAGTTTTATATGGTACAAAATGTTGTTTGCTCAATGAGGCCCTATTTGGCGATCGAATACCGTTGTTCCATGAGTGGTGGTCCCTTGGGACATATCTATCAATTCCACAAGCCCTTCAAACTACGATCTTGTATCATTCCCAAAATGTACTATGCCGAACCCTAATCCTAATGGGTCCAAGTTTCAACTCAACTTAAAAACACAAAAACTAAATCACATTAACCTAAAGTAAAGTTCTAAAGAACACAAATATTAATCAATATAAAGTAGAGATGCAAGAAAAACAATCTACCAAAAAATGAAGAAAAAAAAAATTGAGAGAGAGAGAGAGAGAGAACATTTTTTGTGTGGGAAAACTATGCATAAAATGGGAGAAAGAATTGCAAATTTATAATAAGTAGATGAGAATAAGAAAAGCAAAAAAAAAAAAAAAAAGAAAGAAAAAAAAAAGAAAAAAAGAAAAAAAAAAGGAAGATTATGAGATAGAGGAAGATTGATATTAGTAATGGAGAGATGAAAATGTAAACGGAGGGGAAAGTTTGGAGAAAGTATAACAATAAGTTGAGAATTAATAAGAAAAAAAAAAATGAAAAATAAGAGAGAAAAAAGGAAATGAGTGGATGATGTAGCTCAACTGGAGCGTAGCAACAATAAATGCTACGCTTCAGTTGTTAAATATAAATATAATATGCAAAAATAAAAATAAAACTAAAAATTTATCTCTCTTACAGAATTTGTCATTTGTTTGTGTAGCTGAGTAAAAACTGGTAATGTCCCATATGGGCAAACAATCTAGGCATGATACCTCTTTGAATGGCTGGTTTCCTTCCCAGTATTTTTGTGGGTTTCACTAAAAAAAATTATCCAATGTTTTAAATGCATGCAGCCTTAAAGCCTAAAAGGGAGCATACACCCTCAATAAAAATAAAAATAAAAAGCTTTCATTCGAATTGTTTCCCTTCTCTGCCTCATGAGATAAATGACCTTGATGCATGTGTAAGAATAATACGCTGTTAACTTCAACAAAGTTCTACAATTTTGTTTTCCCATATAAATCTTTAGCTGGATTAGTGAAGAAATTAATTCAGTTGGTTTCTTCCAATTTCCCTTTGACATAAGGGTCAAACTTTTCAACAAATATGAAACTAAATGTATCTATGTACTCCCTCCAAAATCAAGCTTTTGGATTTTTATTTTTTTATTTTTTATTGTTTCACATTTATATTCTCACAAAATTTCAAATTTTCATATGCATTTCAACAAAAACTGATTTTGATATGATTCTAAACAAACTTGATAAGTTGATGTAAAGTAAAACAGTTCGAATTAGTTTTGTTTTGTTTTTGGTTCATCTAATATCAGAACTACCCCTATTATATTATGTAGTTTGCCAAATACCCTCATTAGATATTTGAAATCATTGTCATTTATTCATAGCTATAGCCTATAGATACAAAGGTTTCTACAATTAGAGTTTTCAGAAATAGATGTCTTGGAAACCAATCAAGCTAATTATACAAACCACTAGATAACTTACGCAAAGTATCTAGCACAAAATAATAACAGGAATATTAAACGCGATCCTCAATCAAATTGAAGCACCATTGTCGCCAATAAGGATTTATATAGAGAAGAGAAATAACTCCCAGGCAGAATATGATATAAGACACCGAAAAGCTAACAAAGAAGACCAGAGGATCAATTTTGTACCATTTCTCATCACTTGCATCCGGTGTCGGGGTGGAAGGTGAATCATCTATGCTGGTGCAATTCTTCAATGGTGGTCCACAAAGAAATGGATTTCCTATATAGCTGTTAGCATCGAATGTCCCAAACTGTGCTTTCCCATCTGGAATTCTACCTGATAAATTATTGTAAGCAACTGTGAAGACCGCCAAAATATGTAGTTCGATTAACTGGGGTGGGATTTCTCCACTCAAACTATTGTGAGAAAGGTCTAAGCTTTCTATTTGAGTCAAGTTGGAGAATGTCTTTGGAATGGAACCTGTCAACTTATTATAAGATAGATTTAGTGCATGGATCGAAGAAAGCATTCCAAATTCTGCTGGGATTAAACCTGTTAGATTGTTACATGAAAAATCCAATCCAGACATGAAATCAAGAAAGCCACCTTTGTAGGAGTCAGTCCTGTTTTTTGTTACAAAATTTGCTTCATCTTGCATATACCAAGCTTCCTGATTTTGAAATTCAAAATTCTTCGCTAAGAGACTTCCAAATGGGTAAGATGAATCCCACTTTAACAAACCAAAACCTCTATCTTCAAAGCTAAAATCATCGAGCCCATGCCCCCCAAAGGTGATGTTTCGAAAGCAGTTAGGTATTGACCCAGAAAAGAAATTACTGGAAAGATCTATTAAATTTAATTTGTTCAATCGACACAACTGAGTTGGAATGTAGCCACTTAAGGAGTTTCCTTTCAACAACAGAATTCTTAAGCTGGAAACTGCTCCGAGTGCATGGGGAAAGAATGGTGCCTGACAAGTTGTTATAACTAATATCCATTGTCATGAGAGACGGTTTCATGAGATATGGTGTCAGATTGAAAAATTCTTCTGGTATAGATCCTGAAAAGAGGTTCCCTTCTAAATGTAAATGCTTTAAGCTTGATGCTCCTGACCAGGAAGGCAAAGATCCTGACAGAAAATTATGAGAAAGGTCCAAAAACTCAGGCGCTTCACCTTCACATTGCAAATGACCTCTGAACAAATTATTCCGCAAGATGAGCGTTGATCCATACGTTTCATTGCATATCCAGCGGGGAATCGTGCCAGACAGATAGTTGTTGCTAGCATCCAAATATTGCAGGGGAGTGTATTTGTATAATAAAATTGACAAAGTTCCAAAGTGTTAGAAATACTGAATGTAATTGTATTGTATTTCACAGTAAAAGAATACACATAAGTGCCTTTATATAGAAGGCATATGAGTGCAGTACAAGTAAGAGTGTAGTACAAGAATGTGTACTATATAAGTAATCTAGTTGGGCCTAAAGCCCATAATACTATATACGTTAACACAAAGAACCTATTGTCATTTAATTTCAGAATCATCAACCTAGTTAAGTTAAACTGAGTTGAGATTAAATTCCTTTGAAAATTATTATATGATAATTTTAAAGCCATCAATTTCAAGCAACCTGCAAACAATTCTTGTGGTACCACTCCTGAGAAGTTATTAACAGACAAATCCAGCCTCTCCAAGAGACTCATGTTACCAATTGAAGAGGGAAGATAACCTTTGAAAGCATTTTCAGACAAGTCTAAATTCTTTAGGTTGGGTAGGATTTTCCCTATACCTTCTTGAAGCTGCCCTTCAAGTTGATTTTTTGACACATCTACCCACGAAAGACTGTCATTAAGATGGAGTGGCAAATGAAACTGACCAAAGAAAGAGTTATTCTTCAGATTGACATATTCTAGCCTTGTATTGTTTTCAAGCAACCAACCAGGGAACTGTCCTTTCAACTTGTTGTGAGAGAGATCAACCACTTTCAGGTTGTACTGGTGAAGGAGAAATGTTGGAATATCACTAGAGAGCTTGTTTAGACACTTTGATAGGATGAGGAACTGTAACTGAAACGAAGGCACCCAACCTGAAATTTCATTTATCTGGAATTTGTTGCCATCACATGTGAATCGAACTAGTTCAAGCAAGGAGTGATTAGCAAATGAGCTGAATGAAATTAACCCATCAAATTTATTAGAACCAAGATCAATGTACTTAAGGGAAGTCAGGCTAGCTATCCAAGATGATGAAATATTTCCAGTGAATTTGTTCCTAGAGAGGTCTAACAGTTGAAGAGTCGTCAAATTGTTTAGGCAGGGAGGAAGGGTCCCTTCAAACTTATTGTATGCAAGATCAAGCTCTACAAGTTTATTCAATTTACACAAACCTGGAAAAAGAAATTTAATCAATATCCAACACCATTATTATTATCATTGTCAATATCTTTCAATAACTGGTTTCAATTTTGCAAGCATTAGTTATATCATTACAATTAACATTCACAAACTGTCATGTCAGATTTTTATATTTAACACTACTTACCTTTGTCTTGGTAAAGAGCCATTAAGTCTATTGTCACCCAAAGATAAAGCCTTGAGAGAAGATAGTTCCCCTATTTGAGAAGAAACAAATCCATCGAACGTATTCTCACTCAAATCTAAAATCTCCAAACTGCCGGAGGTTGCCAAACCTATGGAGCAAAAGATAAAGGACAATAATTGAAAACATAAAATAGATGGTTGCTAATTGCTATTAGAAAATAAATAAATAAAACAGATTTATTGTTAAGCTATAGAAGGCAATTTAGCCCTGTATCCTCAACTTCTCTGAAGTAAGATCAGTCACATATGTTGTTCTATCCTATATAAAATTATACTCTTTCAAGAGTCCCCAATTAGCAAATTTTTCGTTACTACAATAATGTTTTATTAGGCTTGCCTTTATCTCATGTCCTCCTTCTGCTCAAATAAATTTTTTTTTCTTATGATGCATTAATTGGTCTCTGTTAAGTGTTACACGACCTAATTATATTAAGCAAGATCATTCATCTTTTATATATATTAAAAATAAATAAATAAATAACCATCTTTTCCTTTTAGCGTGACTTTTTTCTTTGATTTTTCCTAGCATCACCTTAATATTCTTGTTTGGCATATGTTGTCATGTTGATATCGCTTGCTCTACCCTGGCTCAAAATTTCTCTAAATATCATTATGTTCAGAAATGTAAAAGAGGTACCGTGCAAAAGAACAACACAATTTGCAGACTGCTAAAATAAATAAAAGGAATATTATACTAATTACTAACAAAGATGTCATAGGAAATACATGGCAGAGTGCAACAAGATTCAATCAAATTTTAGGAGGGTTTGACTAATTCTAGTCAAGAAGCCTCCAAATTGATTTAAGTAGGAAAGTAAAACGAAGTATGAGCAAAATCTTGGCTTACCCTGTCGAGAAAGAGGTTGGCGTATGTTCATATGACTTGCATAAGATGCACCATGTTCACTAGAAGTGCATCACATAGGATTACAAACGAACGCAGTGCCATTTAATGCTCAAAATGTGGTCTATTTGATCATTTAATACACCGAGTATACTGGAATTAGGGTTTCCACCATGCACACGCTTTTTTTTATTATTATTATTATTATTATTATTTCAAGAAAGATCAAATGTCACATTTACTTTCAAGTTGCAATTGATTGATAACATGTTTTTTCTATAAATAATGTGACAATTGATCACCAAAGCCTAAAAGACCGGTCTCACTAGGTAAGAGGTGTCTAACCCCTTTTCACCTTGTAACTTAGCATCTAAATATTGATCAAGGGTTCTAGTTTAGTATTTATCTATATAATTTTACATTTTGTAAAATGTAATTAGGACCAAGGCCATATAAATCTTCTCTTAGATTGTATCTAGCTCGGACCAAGTTGTTTAGAACCTAGTGGTTCTTAATGGGAATGAGTAAGAATTGTAGAGAAATGTATGAGAATTTTAAGGAAATTGACCTAATTCGAGATAGTCATCCTCGCGATAAAGAAACATGAAGAGAGAGAGGAAATACACTAAACAATCAATTGGTTTATTTTTCAATAATATTTAATGTTGAATTACAATTATGTATTTATAGGATACTAGCTCTAATCTTATTGGCTCACATGTCTTAAGATAATTGGTTAGTATGCTAGTACTCTTAGTGGGCCACAAAGCGACTTTCAAATCTGACTAAATGAGGAACATTCCAAACTTTCAAATCTATATTAACTGGTATTTATGATGACTTTAACATATCAAGGGAGTTTTAGAGAGAGAGATAATAAAAAAAAAAAAAAAAGTTGTTGCTAGGTAGTAGATATATACTATTTAGCTATATATTTTTATGACGGTAAATTTGAAACAATACACCGGTATTGATCAATAGTAATATATACCATTCCTTTGGTCAAATAATCTCCGAAACGAAATTTACTCTCTTAGAAAGAGAGAGAGAGAGAGAGAGTCTTTATTCCTCTATTGTAATCTGTTACTATTATATATTATTGTCATTACTATTATTGTTATTATTGTAGTGAAGTTCTCCTTGTCCGCCATGGATACCAAATAATGTAAAATTCTTGAGTTTTCTGTATGTGCTTGTTAATTTATTTTGGACTTTATTCTTGTATCTTTGATCTTTGAGTCCTGGAAGTGCCATTGCAGAACATGCTACATGTATTTTGTGAACATATTACTTAATGATAACAGCCAAACCTTCTATTCTCAAGAGCATAGTGTCTTATGAAGTGTGAAGAAATTTTATTACCTTGAATTGGCAGAAAACCGTTCAGGAAATTATCACGTAAAATTAGGACCTCCAAGCTTCGTAGATTAGCCGGGTCTGCGCCGTTAAGTAGTGAAACACATGACAGACAAAAAAATTCAGTAACATGTATTTTTCACATGAAAGAAAGAGTCAGTGATGCTCTATTCTATTTTTATGAAAACGCAAGACAAGGAAATATGTGGAATTTAATTAAGATGGAAAACGAGCCTATAACTAAAGAAGCAAAAGAATAATATGGCTTTTCTGAATCATGAATGTCAGAGATATATTGACCCAATAGTATAGGCCCAAGCCTAATCCTTCTTCACTCTCATATTATGGAAAAAGAATTAAGAATTTTAAACTTCTTCCTCTTCTACTTGATTCTAGTTTACATCCAGGACTCCGAGACGCATGGGAACTTAGCAAAAGCCCCATGCAGTCTAACGTTTTACTTGTTTATTACCTTTATATTCTCTTGAACCCAGCCAAGCAGAGCATTATGATTTGAGCGCAAGAACAATTTTACATGTATGCCCATATACCTGTATTTTGTAGTCGACCTTCCATTCTATTATGATTCAAGTCCAGGGATTTAAGGACTGGTAGTGCACCCAGATCCCTTATAATCTCTTTATTGAAACGATTTTGGCTTAGGTCTAGCTGCTTCAGCTTCGCCAGCTTGGACAAACTTTCGGAATCTGAAAGTGCTTGAAGCCAGGGTGGCAATCATTCATTAGAGAACACAAGGACAAATGATACTACATTTCTGTAATTATAATATATGTTTGAGAATTTATACACGAATAAAATGTATGAATGAATAGTGTTAAAATACTAGTTGTCATAAAATGAGATATGATAAATTTAATAATTTAACCACGTAATTTTAATAAATAGAATAAAAATAAATAAATATTTATCTCTTAATTGGATGTTTGAAAGGAAAGGAGTGGAATGAATTTTTTATTTTTTGTTTGAGAGTTGAACGAAAAATCAAAGGAAATAAATGAATTTTTTTATAACAAAATTACTATTATGTCATCTCCTTAATAAAAATTGAGAACATTTATGAAAAAAACATGTGTACCTTAGAGACTTCCTTTTATAACCTATGAAGCACGGGTGCGGGTGCAGGTATGAGTGCGGGACTTAGTAATTTTTGAAAAAGTTAGGTGCGGGTGCGGCGATTAAAAATTTTCTAAAAATATTTTTATTTATATTTTTGATATATTGCTAAGAATACTTTTTCACATTATATAAACATATACCAAATTTAAGAGCAATAGTAACTATTAACTAAATAATAAATCAAACCCGAGTCACAACATTACAACTTATATAAAAAATTAAAAAAATCAGATCACAGATTCACAATGAGTAATAGTCAGAGACTCAGAGCATGTGAGAGTATAATGAGCTTGAGATTGGAAAACTGAGATTGAAAGCTTTAATTAGTTTGATACCTGAGTTGAAAGCTTTAATATCAAAATAAAGTTAAACAACTAAATATTAATTTGCTTAAACCCATAAATTTTTATTCTTTCTTTTTTCTTTCTTATTTATTTATTTATTTTTCCCCTTAATTACCCACTACATTAATTATTGAGTTTGTGTAAAACATTAACTATCTACCACGTGTGCAAAGTGCAATACACATCCCAATAAAATAATTAAACAAATAGATAAAATCTCTTGATCTATCTGATGGTAGAATAAAAAAGTAATAAATTTGTTTAAATATCTCCCCCATTTATTACCCTACCTACCCCCATAACCCATTCTACACACTGCTGCTTCTCTCTCTTAACTCTTTCAAGTTCAAAATCCTCTTGAAGAAGAACAATTCCTTCTGCTCGTTGCATCGTTCTTGATTCTGAAAGCAGATAAGTATGTATTTAACTTGTTTTCTCTCTGTCTCACACACAAGCACTCTCTCACATCACCCCCATACCTCAAAATGTCCCCCCCCCCCCACTTTTTTTTTTTTTTTTTTGAATTTGCCTGAATCGACCAGTTCGGCGCCGATATTGGTGTGTTTCGGCGGTTTCGCCCGATATGGCCCGAGTCGGCGCGAATTGGCCAGAGTTTGAGCCGAGTTAGCGTGAGTCGAAAAAAAAAAAAAAAAAAAAAAAAAAAAAAAAAAAAAAAAAAAAAAACTGGACGCGGCACCGACGCCCAAGCAGCGGCATTGCTCGCGCATCAGACACAGGTGCGGCGGCCGTTTTGCCACATCCGTGCATCCCGGTTTATAACTTGGTTACAATTTTTCATTCAACTCTGAATTCGCATTTTATGCTTATTGTTTATCTTACTGATTGCTTTAATCCATTGGATTATTATTTGAGCTAAATATTGTACATCTATCTTTATTAAAAAGTCTACCATTAACCTCATTATAAAATTCTATGTTTTTATTAGACTTCAAATTCAGAAAATGGTATAGCAATGAACCTATAAAGGCAATTTTGTTGCAAAACTGACCTGGTCAGAATAATCCATCCAAGTTGCACACGGATTGTAGGAAACCCATTGGGTTTTATGGGTTTTATCGATTCAATTGCATAAGTAGTCCAATTAAACAATCGAACCTACTTTGGTACCGGTTCACCGAGATAGTGGTCTAACCAATCGACTGATCGAGCCAGGTTAGGTCTAATAATTGTACTTAATAGAGAATAATATATAAAGTAAATTTATTATTATACTCTTGACATTTGATTTGTCTTCTATCAAAACAGGAATAGAATCAATATTTCATTTTCATTTCATTAACTTGTTTCTTTTTCGTTTTGGAGTGAAATTTCATTAACTTGTTTCATGAGCAACAAAAATAGTAATTTTATAAATTTTAGCAGCGAAATCAAACTTTTTTATACCATTTTTAAAATAATAATTTAATGATGAAAATTGTACCCGAATCAAATTTAATGAAAAAAAAAATGTATTTTAATAGTCATTTTATAATCTTTTTCTATACAAGATATAAACGTAAGATCGTTGTACCCAACCCATCCATCTATTCGCTACTTAAGCTAATCAATACACAGGAACAAAGCAATCAAAAGTGTGTATATATATATACACACACAGGAGAACAAAGCAATGCAACTGCTTGACTTTTTTTTTGGTTGACAATTTGATAGTTAGTATGGCAGAGAGATTTAATCTTTAGATGTTTATGTTGAAAACACCAAAATAGCTACAAGACTTTTGGCAAATGCATGAAAATTTATCACAACAAATAACTCATAATGCTAAATTTATCACACAACTTAAATTTGAATAAACTAGTAACCTTTATTAGGAAAACTCTCTCTTCCTCTCTATTCTCTGTACCATTTTTTTGTGTTCAACTTTATGTTCCACTAATCAAAACTTGTCATGTATTTGTTTAACTTTAATTTCCTTATAAAATAGCCAAAGTTTAAAATGGAAAAAAATAAATATATGGCAAGTTGTGATTGGTGAAACATAAAGTAGAACACAAAAAATGGTACAGATGATTTGTATTCCTCTGTATATACCTTGCATACTTAGGGAGCCATTGAGTTCATTAGATCTTAAATTTTTCCAACTTTTCCAAGGCTGATAATTCTGCACATAAATCAAAATAAAATGAGAAGAAACAGAAACTGTTTCTAGATTACATTTAACTGTATAGGAAAAGAAGCATAAACCTTGGACTGGAAAGGATCCCTCGAATTGATTGTTATTGATGATCAGATTCTTAAGGGATGTAAGGGCACTCAATGATTGTAAGATACTCTGGTTGAACAAGTTAAAACCAAGATCTAACGTCTCCAGCATTTTCAGTTCCGAAAAACTTTCGAAACCTACAAGATTGTAGAAATAAAATAATTGTACTTCATTTCACAATAATAATGTTAGTGAGTTAGAGCCTCGATAAGAGCAAGGTAGCTTCCGATAATCATTATAAAGGGAACACAGTTCAAATCCTCCTCCACAACATATTGTAAAAATAAATAAATAAATAAATAGAGCCTCTTATTTTGTAAATGGAATTACAGAAGTACAATATGTTGGGCTTTTTGTGGAGCCTAGTTGTGTTTGATCCGGTTGACGAACTGATCCGACCCGAAATAATGTGGCGTTTGTTTTCTCTATATAAATATATATATTTTTTTTTTTTTTGTTTCTCACTGGTTGGGAATTTCGGGTTAATTCCCTACAATTGGTATTAAAGCCTAGGGTTAGGTTTGAGTGGGAGCAATGGCAGAGGAAGCAGGAAAGGCGTCTGGAATAGAAAAGTTCGATGACACAGACTTTGGATTTTGGAGGATGCAAATCGAGAATTATCTTTACGGGAGGAAATTGCATCTGCTGCTTCTAGGGGAAAAACCTGAGACTATGAAGGCTGAGGAATGGGCTCTTCTTGACAGACAGGTACTGGGAGTTATCAGGTTAACTCTGTCTAGGTTTGTTGCACACAATGTTGTAAAGAAGAAGACCACAGCAGATCTGATGAAGGCTTTGTCTGGTATGTATGAAAAGCCGTCAACAAACAACAAGGTGCATTTGATGAAGAAACGGTTCAATCTGAAGATGGCAGAGAATGCATCAGTAGCACAACATATGAATGAATTTAACACTAACACAAATCAATTGTCGTCTGTAGAAATTGATTTTGATGATGAATTTCGTGCTCTGATCGTCTTGGCTTCTTTGCCAAACAGTTGGGAGGCAATGAGGATGGCAGTAAGCAATTCTACATGAAAGGAAAAGCTCAAGTACAATGACATACGAGATTTAATTCTGGCTAAGGAGATTCGCAAAAGAGATGCAGGTGAAACCTCAAGATCTGGTTCTACCCTAAACCTTGAGACAAGAGGCAGAGGTAATGACAGAAATTCAAATCGGGGCAGATCAAAATCCAGAAATTCTAATCGGAACAGAAGTAAATTTAGATCAGGCCAACAAGTACAATGCTGGAACTGTGGGAAAACAGGTCACTTTAGGAGGCAATGCAAAAGTCCTAAGAAGAAGAATGAAGATAATTCTGCTAATGTTGTAACAGAAGAGGTACAGGATGCATTACTTCTTGCAGTAGACAGTCCACTTGATGATTGGGTTTTGGACTCAGAAGCTTCGTTTCATACCACTCCACACCAAGAAATCATACAGAATTATGTTGCAGGTGATTTTGGTAAGGTGTATTTGGCTGATGGTTCAGCCTTGGATGTTGTGGGTATGGGAGACGTCCGGATATTGTTAACCAATGGGTCTGTTTGGTTACTGGAGAAGGTTCAACATATACCTGACCTGAGGAAGAATCTGATTTTTGTTGGACAACTTGATGATGAAAGGCATGCAATGCTATTTATTAGTGGTACTTGGAAGGTTACAAAGGGAGCTAGGGTATTGGCTCTTGGAAAGAAGACCGGTACTCTATATATAACCTCAAGTCCAAAAGACACAATTGCAGTTGCTGAAGCAAGTATTGATACAACCCTATGGCACCGTAGACTTGGTCACATGAGTGAGAAAGGGATGAAGATGCTGCTGTCAAGAGGAAAACTACCAGAATTGAAGTCCATTGATTTTGACATGTGTGAAAGCTGCATCTTAGGAAAGTAGAAAAATGTGAGCTTCTTGAAAACTGGCAAAACACCGAAGAATTAAAAATTGGAGTTAGTACACACTGATTTGTGGGGGCCTTCTCCGGTTGCATCTCTTGGAGGTTCAAGGTACTACATTATTTTCATTGATGACTCAAGCAGAAAGGTATGGGTTTATTTTTTGAAAAATAAATTTGATGTATTTGAAACTTTTAAAAAGTGGAAAGCCATGGTTGAGACAGAAACAGGTTTGAAAGTAAAATGTTTGAGGTCAGAGGTCAGATAATTGAGGAGAGTACATAGATGGAGGGTTCAGTGAGTATTGTTCTGCACAAGGAATTAGGATGAAGAAGACCATTCCTAGGACACCACAGCAGAATGGTGTGGCTAAGCGCATGAACAGAACTCTCAATGAGCGTGCTAGGAGCATGAGGTTGCATACTGGACTACCAAAAATATTCTGGGCTGATGCTGTTAGCATTGCAGCTTACCTGATAAACCGAGGACCATCAGTTCCCATGGAGTTCAGAATTCCTAAGGAGGTTTGGAGCAGTAAAGAGGTAAAGTTTTCCCACTTAAAAGTTTTTGGTTGTATTTTTTATGTTCATATTGATTCTGATGCTCGTAGTAAACTTGATGCAAACTCTAAAATATGTTTTTTCATTGGCTATGGTGATGTGAAATTTGGCTATAGGTTTTGGGATGACCAAAACAGGAAAATCATCAGAAGTAGAAATGTGATATTTAATGAACAGTTTATGTATAAGGATAGGTCAACTGTAGTGCCAGATGTTACGGAGATAGATCAAAATAAATCTGAGTTTGTCAACTTAGATGAATTGACTAAAAGTACTGTCTAGAAAATGGGTGAAGAAGATAAGGAGAATATAAATTCACAGGTAGATCGGAGTACACCTGTAGCTGAAGTTCACAGATCTTCCAGGACCATTAGACCTCCATAGCGTTATTCACCTGCTCTAAATTATCTCTTGTTGACTGATGGTGGTAAGCCAGAGTGTTATGATGAAGCCTTGCAAGATGAGAATTCAAGCAAGTGGGAGTTAGCCATGAAGGATGAGATGGATTCCTTGTTGGGGAATCAGACATGGGAACTGATTGAATTGCTAGTAGGAAAGAAGGCTTTGCACAACAAGTGGGTATACAGAATAAAGAATGAGCATGATAGTAGCAAACGTTACAAGGCCAGATTAGTTATTAAAGGGTTCCAGCAGAAGGAGGGCATTGACTACATAGAGATATTTTCTCCAGTTGTGAAGATATCAACAATCAGACTGGTACTGGGAATGGTGGTTGCAGAAAACTTACATCTTGAGCAGTTAGTTGTGAAGACAACATTCCTTCATGGTGACTTGGAGGAAGACATTTACATGATTCAGCCAGAAGGGTTCATTGTTCAGGGATAAGAGAATCTAGTCTACAAATTAAGAAAGAGCTTGTATGGCCTAAAACAAGCTCCAAGACAGTGGTACAAGAAATTTGACAGTTTTATGCATAGAATTGGGTTCAAGAGATGTGAAACTGATCACTATTGCTATGTTAAGTCTTTTGACAATTCTTACATCATATTACTATTGTATGTGGATGATATGCTTATTGCAGGGTCTAGCATCGAGAAGATTAATAATCTGAAGAAGCAATAGTCAAAACAGTTTGCAATGAAGGATTTGGAAGCTGCAAAGCAAATCCTTGGTATAAGAATCATTAGAGACAAGGCTAATGGTACATTGAAGCTTTCACAGTCAGAGTATGTGAAGAAAGTTCTCAGCAGATTCAACATGAATGAAGCTAAACCAGTGAGCACACCCTTGGGTAGTCATTTCAAACTAAGCAAAGAACAGTCACCAAAGACAGAAGAAGAAATGGACTATATGAGCAAAGTGCCCTATGCCTCAGCTATTGGCAGTTTGATGTATGCTATGGTGTGTACAAGGCTAGACATTGCACATGCAGTGGGAGTTGTGAGCAGATTCATGAGTAGGCCAGGAAAGCAACATTGGGAGGTAGTCAAGTGGATTCTGAGATATCTGAGGGGTTCATCAGATACATGTCTTTGCTTTACAAGTGCAAGTTTGAAACTGCAGGGTTATGTAGATGCTGATTTTACTAGTGATATTGATAGTAGAAAAAGTACTACTGGGTTTGTATTTACTCTAGGTGGTATAGCTATATCATGGGCTTCAAATTTACAAAAGATTGTTACTTTGTCTACTACAGAAGCTGAGTATGTTACAGCAACTAAGGCTGGAAAAGAGATGATTTGGCTACATGGCTTCTTAGATGAATTGGGTAAGAAGCAGGAGATGGGCATTCTACATAGCGACAGTCAGAGTGCAATTTTTCTTGCTAAAAATTCGGCTTTTCATTCAAAGTTGAAGCATATACAGACAAAATAGCACTTTATTCGTTACCTTGTTAAAGATAAGCTGGTAATACTTGAGAAGATTTGTGGATCTAAGAACCCGGTAGACATGTTGACTAAGGGTGTCACTATTGAGAAGTTGAAGCTATGCGCAGCTTCAATTGGTCTTCTAGCTTGAGGACAAGAGAATGAGTTGCAGGGATGAGGGATTATTTTTTGGAGGATAGTGGTTGATGTTGGTGATTGAACTAGTCTCCAAGTGGGAGATTTGTTGGGCTTTTTATGGAGCCTAGTTATGTTTGATCCGGTTGACGACTCGAAATAATGTGGCGTGTGTTTTCTCTATTTTTTTTTTCTCACAGGTTGGGAATTTCGGGTTAATTCCCTACACTATAGAATCAATCAGTTAATCTATATAATAGTTTGTAAGAGAACCAGGAAATTAAGCTATAGGGAAAAAAAAAACCAACAATTTCGACACCATGTTCATGCATAACAATTTTATTGATCTCACATGTTTTATTTGCCTTTTAGGAAAAAATATAACAATCACGCACGAAAATATTAATGTGATTAATGATAGAAGAGTTGCACGATTGGTATGTCACTAGTAGTGAAAGTCTTGTTTAGAATTTCACATAGATTTCATACACATCTCTTATATATATATATATATATATATATATATATATATATATATATATTATTTGAAGTTATTTGTTTTAAAAAAATATTATGTAGAATATGATTGATGATGCACAAAAAACGTCAGTGAGTTTATTGTCCCCGATCGCTCTAATGGATACTTGAAGAACAAGAAACCTAGAACCAACAGAAAGCATCGATGGAGTGTCGGCCAAAGACCTTCTGAAAGTTGAGTCAGTGCATGAAAAATCTCCAAGAACTCTATAGTGAGATAGTTAGGAATTTTCTGCGTACCTTAGGAAAAAGGAGGTCTGATGCTTATATAATGGTGAAGAGCGAAACAAGATCCCTTGAATGCGGGAGTCTTTCCTTGTAGAGGAGATTTGGAGTTACGGCTCCAAGATCTTAGGATTCTCTTTCCATATAAGGGAGATATGAACGTGTAGTAGGGTCTTTGGGCGTAGCGCACAAGTTATTTCCATGAAGGGACACATGCGTGGAGAATACGCAAAGGATTGTGGGACCCAACATGCTCATCTGTCGGTATGGTCATCCATTCGTTGGCACGCAAAAGATAAGGTGTGAATCGTCCATTAGGCATATGTGTGAGTTACCCGCCGGGTCTTCAAGGAGAGTGGCATATGGATTTGTCTAGACTTTAAGGGTTCTGACGGGGCTTAAGCCCGATAGGCCCGTGGTTGGTAGGTTTCGTGACTCATCCAACAAGATGGCGAGGATCGAGGCCGTTGGTCATTGCAAGCATCTAGCCAAATAAGGAGGCGGAAATTTCTGTCCAGACACTTATGCCTAACGAAGCGCGAAGGACGGATAAATAATGAAACTCTCATAGGACGAAAACGCCATTATTAGCTGCCCCCTACTCCCTGACCCGTCACGGTAGCTAAAGGGTTGCGAAGTATGTAGAGAATAGTCCCATCATTAATGTTTTTCGTCCCGATGATCTATGTCATAAATGAAGGGTAAAAAGGTCTTTGTGTTTCAAGAAATGACACGTGGCTTCTTCTAACTAGTTGATAGGAAGAGTTGCGTCACTTCGCTTCATTTTTCGTACTCCTTCGTTCTATAAATATGCCAATGCCCTCCCACATTTTACTTTTTTATTTTACTTCAAAACTTGCTCAAAGCTTTAGCTTTACCCGTCCATCACCAGTTATTCGTCACGCTCTCCGTTGCTTCGTCAGGGCCATTTTTCTACCGTCGACTCATCAACCTCTCGTTCCCTTTTAGTATGTATTTTATTTTACCTTATTTCTTTCTTCCTCGGTCGTCAGTCTAGTATTTAGCTTGCGTGTGAGTGACCGCTTAGTTTTCAATTGTCGCTTGTAGGTAAAAGGATGTTTGGTTATAGTAAAGCGATAGGCGATCATGTCCCATTGATTCGTCTAGATGACAAAGACGTCCGCCCGTCAGACAGTGACCCTATGACGAGAGATTGGACGAGCTTTCAGGAGAGGGAGCCGTCGGCTTACCTTTCAAAAGAAGAGAAGGAGGGAGACAAAGAAGAGGTAGAGGGAGAGGGAGAATAGGTAGAGGAAGGAGAAGTGGACGAAGATGAGGGAGACGGAGAGGAAGGAGACGAGGAAAGGGAAGGAGAAAGCTCTAAGTCATCGGGTGATGATTTCAGGCCCTTCATTCTTCCCAAGATTTGGTTAGTGAACAATTTTCTCCCAAATATGTCGGAGAAGGTGTTCAATAAATTCCATGTACATTTTCAGATACCTAGCCACATACCTTTAAGGATTCCTGGTAAGAATGAAAAATGCTACTCATGATAGACGGCGGACGTTGGTGTTTATGAGTCCGTCTTCGTTGCGGGGCCGAGACTGCCCCTAACTGAGCTACAACGTCAGCTAGCGAATTACCTGGATGTGTCCATCTGCCAGATCTACCCTAATGCTTGGAGGATTTTCATCAGCACCAAGGTGTTATGGGGCAAATGAGTCAGGGTCACCGTCGGCTAACTCTAGAACAGTTCTTCTACTACTATAAACCCCAATAGATAGCATCATCAAAGGGTTTCTATAACTTCGTGACGCACAAGCCGATGCTGAAACTAGTGACAGACGTGCCTGACTTAGTTTGATAGTACTTGGGGAATCTTAAACACGTCTGGTGAGTCGTTCGTAGTATAATCAATCGTCTGTGGGGACTCTTGCGATCCTCTCATTTTTTTTTTTTATTATTCTTGCTTTTCCATCGCTAACTTTTGCTTCTTCCCTCTGTTTTGGCCCATCAACCCAAGTGCCTACAGTGATTAGTGAGGAGCAAAGGGATTTTTTTGGACAGATCTTACAGATCCCTTTAGTAGAAAGGAGTTGGAAAAAGTTGGTCACGCTTGACACTCTCCACGCTTATTGTGGTGGACTTATGCCAACGGACGAAGCGAGAAGGTTGGACACTCAATCCCGTTGACTTAAGTACTTATTTCCGTCCCTATTGGTCTTCACTTTTTTTATTTTGATTCGTCCCTTCTTGTCTCATTCCCATACTTAGTGTTGTAGAGATGGAGCTGGGGATGAAGAGGGCTTTGGCGGTGAAGAAAGCTGTGGCCCTTCAACTTAAGGCTGGCAGTTCGTTCGCCCCTATTGCCAAGACGAGCCTGAAGAGGAAAAACCAGGATGACGGGGAGCATTTGTTGAAGAAGATTGTTAGCCAGTCTGTCATCTCAGATCCGGCAGGTTCTTAGGACACTCTTGACCCTCCCCGTCATGGTATGGGCAAGGGCCTAATGACGACTCACAGTCCCGCCCTTAATGAGCCAGTTCCTTTGTATGTCCCTCTTCTGGTGAAAGACAAGCAGCACGCCATCCAAACGGCTCGATCTATCGTCAAGGAAGTGGATCTTGACGAGTGTTCTGAGCATGAGACAAAGTTACGATTTGATGAGGGTGAGTTACTTTAAATCTTACTTTCAATTTGTCATGTAGTACAAGCATACTAATTGTCCATTTTTTATGTCAGGCCTCGGTGAGGATGCGTGCACTCTAGATCAGGTGTGCTGCCCAAGAAGCCGTTAAGTTCCTGAAGAACCGTCTAGAGGATAAGGTGGACCAGCTGAAGAAGTATAAGGAAGGGGTGAAGTCACCAGGCTAACGGACCAAGTGAAAAAGCTTGATGGTGATTCTCGTCGGGTTGAGGAGCTGACGGAGGCCAACTCCATCTTGACGGCTGAGATGGCTTCCCTTCAAGAGAACGTGATAAGGCCAAAGTTGACGTCGTTGAGGAGTTTAAGGACTCGCAATTGTTCTCCAACCTACTGGGGTCTCATTATTACGAAGGCTTTGAAGATATCTGGAAGCAAGCCGTCGTCCTCTATCTAGACGTGGACTTCTCTTCCATCCAGATCAATACCACGATCCCGATGACCCCTAGGGGGGATGAGGTCATTGACATTGAAGATGGAGAGGACGAAGAAGCACCTGAACGAGAGACTTTGGCCCCCTAGGTGACCCAAGGTAACGATCCAACGCAACTTGAAGGCCAAATGGAAGATAAAGCTAATCCTACCCCCACCGCTTAAATGCCTTATGTTTTTTCTTTTCTTATGCAACTTTCATTCCATTTCAAGAACAAGCTAGGTGCCCTGTTTTGGCACATATGACATTTTTAAGTTTTTATTTAAAACAATTGTCGGTTTTTCTTTTCGCCAATATGTGTGTGTGTGAATGCTTTTACTGCTACCATCGCTCTCGTGTAAGAGGATTTTACGTACTTATTATCATTTGTTGTGTATATTCAAGATGTATTACACCCTTGAGTGTCCTTCTGCTTTTGGGCTAGGCTCGTGCTAGGATAGTTAGACCAGGCACTCGTCGGTGTCCTTAGTGATTCATCCACCCTATAGGTAGGACTTAGGGTTTTTTGGACCAGGCACCCGTCCGTGTCCTTAGTGATCCGTCCATCCCTTAGGTAGGACTTAAGATTTTTCGGACCAAGCACCCGTCGATGTCCTTGGTGATCCGTCCATCCCGTAGGTAGGATTTAAGATTTTCTGGACCAAGCACCCATCAATGTCCTTGGTGATCCCTCCATCCCGTAGGTAGGATTTAGGATTTTCTAGACCAAGCACTAGTCGGTGTCCTTGGTGATCCATTCGTCCCGCAGGTAGGACTTAGGATTTATTGGACCCTTCATTACTTGCAGACACATACTTTCTCAAGAATAGTTCATTTTCTTTAAGATAACTCAAATACAAAATGTAGATAATCTCACCTGTCAGGCCTTAAGAATTTGAAAACTTAACAGAATTTTTAAAAAAGCGGTAACATAATTTGTAGTTCCCGCTAGTACTACTGGTAATAATTTCTTAAGTGCTCGATGTTCCAAGGGTGGTGTAGTTTTTGTCCATCAAGCGTCTCTAAGTGATAGGTGCCTTTCCTATAGCAGTCTACGATCTTGTAAGGTCCTTCCCAGTTGGGACCAAGCTTGCCCTATGTAGGTCCTTGGTAGCTATTGTTACTTTCCTCAGGACGAGGCCCCCGATCTCAAGGAGTCGGGGCCTAACTTTGGTGTTGTAGTGCTTAGCCATAAGGTCCTAGTAGCACGTGATCCGTTGTTCAGCTGTCATCCTAACTTTATCCAGATTGTCCAACTATAGGCATATTCTCTCTTCATTCCTTCCTTCGTCATGGTGGGCTACCCTATAACTGGTTAATCCAACCTCTGATGGAATGACGGCTTCACTCCCAAATGCAAGGCGAAAGGTGTCTCGCCTGTAAGCATGCAAGCCGTTGTCCAGTATGCCCATAACACACTTGGTAATTCGTCCAGCCATATCCCCTTTGCCCCTTCTAGACGAGTCTTGATTATCTTGAGCAAGGATTGGTTTGTAACCTTAACTTGACCATTGGCCTGTGGGTGGGTGGGCGACGAGTAGTGGTTTTTGATTCCCAGTTGTTGGAAGAAGTCCTTGAATGCGTTGTTGTCAAATTGCTTCCCATTATCAGAGACAAAGACTTTGGGGATTCCGAAGCGGCAAATGATGCTTTTTCAGACGAAGCTTCGAACGTTTTTCTCAGTGATTATGGCCAAGGGTTCTGCCTCAACCCATTTAGTAAAGTAGTCGATTCCTACGATGAGAAACTTGAGCTGCTGTATTACCATGGATAAAGGTCCCATTATGTCGAGCTCCCACTAGACAAATGGCTAGGGAGCATTCATTGGGGTGAGCTGCTCTGACGGTTGCCGTATGATGTTGCTGAAACATTGACATTTGTCATATGCCTTTACAAAGGATTAGGTGTCCTTCCGCATGGTGGGCCAATAGTATCATACTCGTATGAGTTTATGAACCAACGATTGTGCCCCCAAATGGTTTACGAAGCGTGACGACTGTACCTTTAGCTTTCAGGAAAAGTTGAGGTCTTTCGGAAGTGTCCCATTTCGGAGGTAGAAGATGATTGGTGCCATCCAATCAAATCCCATGGGGATCACCTATACATTTATCTTGTCAATGGCAGGTGAGTATTGAGCGAAGGATAAAACCTAACTGCTAACGACCATGTGTTCTACAAGTGCTGCTTTGGCTAGACGGTCAATTTTCTCATTCTCTTCTCTCGAGATCTGCATAAATCTAGCCAAGAACTTATAATTTACCCTTTCTTTGACCATGCCTAAGTATTCCTTCATCAGTTCCCCTTTGGTCTTATAATCTCTGTTGTTACTTCCGACGATAACTTGAGAGTCGTTGTGCATGACTACCGACGAGGCCTCTGTTGCTTTGGCCAAGTCGAGACTCGTCAAGACTACTTCATACTCAACTTCATTATTGGTCGTCAGGAATTGGAGACAGATTGTGCATTCTATCAAATTCCCCTCTGGTGACTATAGGACAACCCCAATTCCTCCTATGTGTTGGTTGGACAATCCGTCCGTTCGTATCATCCATGGTGCCAGTCCCCCATCTTTATCCTCTTTTGCTGTGAATTCGGCGACACAGTCGGCCAAGGCCTAGACCTTAATCGTAGTTCTTGGGTGGTATAGTACGTCAAATGCACCAAGCTCTATCGCCCATAAAACCAACCGTCCGACTTCCTCCGGATTGTTCATTACCTCCGTCTAGACCACTATGGTGTATCCCTGGAAGTATGGCCTAAGTTTGTGGGCAGTTGTGATTAGAGCGAAAGCTAACTTTTCCATAGGAGGGTATCTCTCTTCCACCCCTCAGAACGCTCAGCTAGTGTAGTAGATGGGTAACTGCACGCGGTCCTCTTCTCAAATGAGAGCTGAGCTGACGGCTGTTGGGGACATAGCCAAGTAGAGGGAGAGTTCCTCACCGAGTTTAGACGGATTGAGCAACAGTGGGGACGCAAGGTACGTTTGTAGCTCCTCGAAGGCCTTCTGGCATTCATCGGTCCACTCAAAGGCCTTCTTCAGCATTTTGAAGAACGGTAAGCATCTGTCTGTCGCCCTAGAGACGAATCTGTTGAGAGCCACAACTCTTTCGTTCAAGTTTTGTACCTATTTAATGTTCTTTAGAGGTGTCATCTCCAATATGGCCTGAATTTTGTTGGGGTTGGCCTCTACGCCTCGTTGTGACACCATGAAGCCCAAAAACTTTCCTGACGACACTTTGAGCACATATTTGTTGGGATTAAGTTTCATATCGTAGAGATGAAAGTCTCGAATTTTTCTCGAAGGTTGTCCAAGTGACGATCCTCCTTGCACTTTACCAGCATGTCGTCCATGTATACCTTGACATTCCATCCAATTTGCTGGACGAACATCCTATTGACAAGTCGCTCCCGCATTCTTTAGTCCAAATGACATGACCTTATAGCAAAAGAGTCATTGGCTCGTGACGAATGAAGTCTTTTCTTGGTCAGCTTCATCCAGCCTGATTTGGTTGTAGCCGGAGAATGCGTCCATGAAGCTTAATAGCTAATGTCTAGCCGTCGAGTCCATGATGAGGTCGATATGCGGGAATGGGTAACTGTCCTTTAGGTAGGCTCTGTTTAAGTCGGTGAAGTTCACACACATCCCCCACTTGCCATTCGCCTTTTTTACCATCACTACATTGGCCAACCAATTAGGATAATATACCTCTCTAATGAAATTTGCTTCTAGCAGCTTGTGAACCTCTTCCACTATGGCTTTGTCTCTCTCTTGGGTAAAGACTCTCTTCTTTTGTTGGATAGAAGGGAAGGATGAAGACATATTGAGCTTGTGAACTATGACACTTGGATTCATCCTCAGCATGTCCTCATGGCTCTAAGCAAAGAAGTCCTGATTATTCTTTAGGGAGAGAGTGAGCTCCTTGCGAATTGAAGGGTTGGCCTATATGCCGATATAGGGGATCCGACCTGTGCAGTTGTCATCTAGGGAGATCTCTTCCAAGTCTTCTGTTGGTTCTACCATGACTCGTCGTTCCTCAATGTTCAACGCCTACAGGTGATCGACCATTTCTAACATGGCTATGTAGCATTCGCGAGCCACCATTTGGTCTTGGCATGCTTCTCCTATCCTGTACTCCATCGGGAACTTCACTAGCAAGTGGTATGTAGACATGGTTGCTCTCCACACGATGAGCTTGGGTCACCCAACGATGGCATTGTAGGCAAAGGAGAAATTGATGACTAAAAAGCTGATGGTCCCAACAAGGTATGCGCCAACAGTTACCGGTAGGGTGATGGTCCTAACAGGGAAAACTTTGGTACGACCGAAACCTATTAGCAATGTATCCGAGGGTAGAAGCCGCTGTCAATCCTCATTTGTTAGAAAGCAGGATAGTAAAGGATGTCGGCTGAGCTCCTATTGTCCACTAGGATGCGTCGGGTATTGAAGTCGGCTATCGACAAGTTGATGACTAGAGCATCGTCATAGGAATGATGGAGTCGTCGGGCGTCCTCTTCTGTAAAGCTGATGGTTGGGTTGTCAACCTTAGTCATCTTAGGTAATCGACCAGAAATCTGGACGCTTTGCACCATCCGCAAGTATTTCTTTCTTGCTTTCTTAGAGGAACTAGCCATTTTACTCCCTCCTAAGATTACCCTTATCTCCTCGGGCAGATCCTTTGGCCGCTCCTAGACCCGTCGGTTGGGTTCGGGGTTCCTCGGCGGGTTCTCTCTGCCCCTGATGAACCGATGTAGTTTCCCTTGCTTGATGAGGGCTTCTATTTATTGCTTCAGGTCATCGTATTCAGAAGTGTCGTGTCCATGGTCCCAATGGAAATGACAATACTTGTTCCTGGGTCTTTTGTTTGGATCATCCTTCAACTTGTCCGGCCAAGTTAGTGTCATACTGTCCCTCATCTGCATGAGGACTTGGTCAAGCAAAGTGTTTAGCG
Source organism: Notholithocarpus densiflorus (assembly GCA_030021035.2). Taxonomy (NCBI): domain Eukaryota; kingdom Viridiplantae; phylum Streptophyta; class Magnoliopsida; order Fagales; family Fagaceae; genus Notholithocarpus; species Notholithocarpus densiflorus. The sequence goes on from JARYZH020000148.1 coordinate 881,961, forward strand.
AGTTGAAGTTGACATTCCTCCCAAATGGAGGTCTTGGTCTCCTTTTGTCTCTTCGATCATTCATCCGAGTAAACTTTCTTCCTCTATCCTGACGGGTGTCATCTTGTCTTTCCCTTTTCTTTGGTCTGCCCCCTTGGTCTATCATGGCATCCACAGCATTCATGTACTTATTGGCCTTGTACAACATGTCAGCCATCATCTTCGGGTCATTCTTATAGATGGAAAAAAGGAATTCTCCCGATTGGAGTCCGTTGGTGAATGTAGTGACCAAGACTTTGTCATCTACTTCGTTAATCAAAAAGGTCTCCTTATTAAATCGAGTCACGTATGATCTCAAGCTTTCATCTTCCCGTTGTTTGATGTTTAACAGGCTTGCCGAAGACCTCTTGTACCTCTGGCCCCCAATGAAGTAGGTGACGAAGTGTCCGCTCAATTCCTTAAAGGTAGAGACGGTGTTGGGGGCTAACTTACTGAACCACACTCTAGCCAGTCCTTTGAGTGTGGTAGGGAATGCTCTGCACATGATCTCATCCGAGGCCCCTTATAGGCGCATAAGGGTTTTAAATGACTCCAGATGATCGAGCAGGTCCTGTGATCCATTGTATGTTTCCACCTACGACATCCGGAACTTGATTGGAAGGGGGAAGGAAGTCACTCGCGCTGTGAAGGGTTAGTTAGTCCGCTGAACTAGCTTGTCCAGGTTTGTGGATACGCGTCCCCTCACGACGTTCATCATCATGTCTATATTCTCTTTCATCATCTGCATGTCCTACGCCATGCATATCGTGCTACTCTCCAATTTCGACGGGCGGTTGGTATCTTCCTGCCTGTCTCGCCTACTGGGGATGTTGTTTTCTTCCTGATCTTCCCTTTCCTGTCAGTCTCCCATCGAAAGGTGACTACCGTTCTATTCTTCGTTGTCTCGTTCATTGTGCTGATCTTCGGGACATCATTCGTTCCTCTGGTTTAGTTGCTGCTCTAACTCCTGGTTGCGTTGGGTGAGCCGCTCAATTGGCGTGGCCAGGGTTTGCACTTGTCTCTCCAAGGCGTTAGGGGGGTTCCCTGTCTCCTGGTTGATGGTAGCCATCAATTGTGTTTGGACCACGCAACTCTTTGTCCTAGAAGCTGAGATTGGCTAATCACTCATTCCCACAGACGGCGCCAACTGATGATGCACAAAAATCGTTAGTGAGCTAATTGTCCTCGATTGCTCCAATGGGTACCTGAAGAACAAGAAACCGAGAACCAACAGAGAGCATCGATGGGGTGCCGGCCAAAGACCCTCTGAAAGTTAAGTTAGTGAATGAAAGATCTCTAAGAACTCTATAGTAGCTAGGGATTTTCTGCGTACCTTAGGAAAGAGGAGGTCTGATACTTATATAGTGGTGAAAAGAGAACGAAGATCCCTTGAATGCAGGAGTCTTTCCTTGTAGAGGAGATTTGGAGTTAAGGCTCCAAGTTATTTCCATGTAGGGACAGATGCATGGAGAATACGCAAAGGATTGTAGGACCCAGCATGCTCATCCTTCGATATGGTCATCCATTCATTGGCATGCAAAGAATAAGGTGTGGATTGTTCGTTAGGCATATGTGAGAGCTACCCGTCAAGTCTTCAAGGAGAGTGGCATATCAATCCGTCTAGACTTTAAGGGTTCTGACAGGGCTTAAAGCCCGACGGACCCATTGTTGGTAGGTTTTGTAACTCATCCATCGGGATAGCAAGGATCGGGGCCGTCAGTCATTGTGATCGTCTCGCCAGACAGGGAGGGGAAAATTTTTGTCCATGCCTAATAGAGCCCGAAGGATGGATAAATAATGAAACTCTCTTAGGACGAAAATGCCCTTATCAATGATATTGAAGGACGGATGTGGATATAAGTTTATAGAATTAAAGTATGGTGAAAGTTTATAAAGTCTTGATGGGAATATAAAACACATGTTGGTAGATTGCAGTAGCACAATCGGCATGTTTTAGTATTTCTAAAAGAGATATTCAGTGTATAAATAATTTTTAGAAAAATTACAGTAAACCCACCTGTAGTTTGGCCCATTTTCACTTTGCCTACTCGTGGATTAAAACTTAACACTTTGCTCACTTGTATTTGGCTCCGTTTGGTTTTTGTTACTTACCTCTATTAAAAACATGGGTAAATAAGTCTTTTTGCTCATATTTTATGTCTCTCTCCCCCAAAAACATAAAAATAACAAAACTATACAAAGAAACAAGATCAAAAGGGGAATTTTGAAAAGAAACTAAATAGATAGAGCTGGTATCAATTTTCATATGCTTCATCCTCTCTCTCAGAGTCTCAAACTCTCATGGTCTCTCAAACTCCCATCCCATCGTCTCTCTCTCTCTCTCTCTCTCTCTCTCTCTCTCTCTCTCTCTCTCTCAAACTCAGATCTATGATTTCTCTTTCTCATCTCTTCTCTCTCTGTGGCGTTGAGGAAACCAATTGAGCATTACAGCGAAAACCCAACTAACCCAACGTTATGGAGGCCGGTCAGATGAAAACCCAGCAACACCCAGAGTTGAGGAGGCCAATCGGACTGCACCACTTCGTGGGTTTCATTTTTTTTTTTTTTTTTTTTTGTGCTTTTGGGTTTTGGGTTTTGGGTTTGATCTGATTTTGGCTTGCATTAGTTGATCTGATTTTGGTGGTGTTGTGGCTTGTGGCGGTTGTGGATTGTGGGGCGATCGGTGGTGGTGGTGGGTTCTAATGGTGGTTGCATTGGATGTAGATGAACGAGAGAGAGAGAGGGACAATAGAGAGAGGATGAGATTTGTGGTGTGGTGTAACAATTTGATAAAGAATTTGGGGGGTTTTGAATGCGATAAGTAATTGAAGTTGGGATCAGGTTGTCTTGTTTGATTTTTGATTTCATGTTTATAATGTCTGGGAAAGGACAATGGGCAGAAAATGTTAAAAGTTTCAAATCTGCACTCAAAAATTAACAAGATTAACTCTACTGGAAAAAGCCAGAAGCCAAAATTGATGAACCTATGAAAGAAGATGGATTTCGTTCAATACCAATAGCTATGTGGTTCAACATCCTTTCCAATTATATTTTGAATTTCTGTGTCATTTTCTCCTGCAAATGAATTGTAACTTCAAGTGTTTTTAAAAACATTCGTGTCTTTGTTTCTTCATTTTTTTGAGCATTCTTTCCTACTTTTTTTTTTCTTCTGCAACATCTCCAAACAATAAATTCAACTTCTCAGCCCAAGCTCTTTCAAACAATTTGATTTGTAATTGTTTGGAATTTTATAAGTAATTTTTATTTATGTTTTTTGAAAAAATTCAAACCCTAACCTTTTGATTCGTATTATGTTATGTTTTGGTGGTAAAAATTGTTTTTAACGGAAAAGCCAAAGGTGGGTAATAGAGACCAAACGGAGCTAAACACAAGTGGGCAAAGTGTTAAGTTTTAAATCACGAGTAGGCAAAGTGAAAATGGGCCAAACCACATGTAGATTTATTGTAATTTCCCCATAATTTTTCTCCATTGTAATTAACAAATTTATAAAAATAAATAAATAAATAAAAAAGAAGGTAAAAACAAACTTCAACACAAGCATGTGAACAGAATTAGTTATTAGAGGGTAAATTTTATTTTATTGAAATAAAAAAAGATGTACTAAGTGTATGTTTGGATTGCAGCGCGTTTTGCGTTGCTGTGCTTTTGGCGTTTTAAATGTGGGTCCCGTGCACTGTTCACGGGACCCACAAATCTCTTTTTTCAGCAAAATTTTCATTAAAAATGGGTTCCACGGCACTATTCACACATTTAAAAATTATTTTATTATAGTGTTTTCAGTTTTCAGCAATAAGCGATATCCAAACAGACCCTAAATTACTGTCTGTTTTTGAAGGATAATGAAAAAATATGAAAAGTTATTACCTAAAGTTTTAACTCTTTATATAGTCTATAGGGAAGGAAATACTATCATACACTTTATATAGTCTATAGGGAAGGAAATACTATCATACACTACAAACATACTATCACACATACGTAGTACTCACAAAAAACAAGAGGTTCTTAACAGTCTGTGTGAAATAAACCGTGCTCATAAATTCAGGCCTAAATTAGAGTGAAATACACAACTATTGCGTGCAGTTGGTGACTTTGTTAATCCGAAAATAAAGTCTTTCGAGTATATATGGAAGTTATCATCTCACAGAGAACATTAATTGTCGACACACCTCAAAGTTGAATTATTTTTCTAATCACTCAATTTCTTCAACAAATTAACAGTTGAACCATACCAAACGAAGAGAACATGAATGAAAGAGGAAAAAAAAAAGCAGGATTCAAACATACCTTCATTCTCAATCCAACCACCAATCTCATTAAATGATAAATTTAAACTTCTTAGTTCCTTGAAAGCCCGGAATATAGAGATATTCAAGAGCCAGATTTTATCATAATCCTTGTAATAAAATACTTCGTCCCAATTATCCCAGCGAATATAAAGAACATAATCAGATATTTGGGTAACATTGTGGAGAGAGAGCTCAATCACATGACCAGTGGTGGAATTGCACCTAACTCGTTCCCAACCACAACACTCACTGTTTGAGTCATCAACCCATGAAGGAAGAAGATGGTCAGCATCATCACCGTTGGATCGGACGAACTTCTTAAATTCTAGCAGACCCATCCTCTCCTCTACAAAGCATGCTCTGTGCCCACAAATTTGAACCAAAACCAGCAAACCCCAAAATAGGTTCTTCATGAAAGGCCAGGCCATTGTGAAAAATGAAATACTCCCTTACACAGTACTGCTAGATCAGTTTTTTATTATGGTACTCCTACTTGGTGGAAAAATGGTCAAGTCAATGCGTGAGAGTGGGTGAACCATTATTTAAGGACATTACAGGTGGTAGCCATCCTGAGGCTCTAGTAGGGCTGTAAACAAGCTTAGCCTTGTCGAGTAGTGAATGTTCAAGCTCGGCTCGACAGCAAAAATAGAATGTTTAAGCTTGACTTGAGCTTGATACGAGCCTACAAATAATGTTCAAGTTTGAGCACGTTATAAAGTATAAAAGCTTGACCTTGGCTTGATTCATTAGTCAAGCCAAACTCGAGCTCAATATCAAGCCCACACTCAAGCTCGATATCATGCTTTTGAGTTTAAGATCCAACATAAGTATATTATCAAGCCTATATCAAGTTTATTATTTAGCTTATTTGGTTTGGATGAGTGGTCTCAACTTATAATTAATTAAAGTTTTAGAAATATATGAGTTTACTTGTTAAGCTCATATCAATTTTATTACCAAACTCATAAATAAGCCTAGGCTCAACTTGTTTTGTTACTTTTGTATCGAGCATTGGTGCTCACGAGCTTGTTCATGAACAATATTTTTTTACTCGAGCTAGGCTCGTTTATTAAACAAGCCTAAAACTAAAGTTTAAACTTGGTTTATTTATAAATAAATAAGTATGAATGAGTTTTTTATCGAGGCAATTCTGAGATGTTTATGAACGGCTTGGTTCATTTACAGCCCTAGACTGCTCTGGGATGAGAAATACTTGTAAAGTGTAAAAATCAGTAAAATTGGTTCATTTTCTTGAGTGCTTTTTCAATAAAGAATTGGAAAGTCAAACTTCTTGTTTCTCCGGTCCATCACGGCAGCAACTTAGTCTAATATAGAGGAAGGGGTCATTTATTGTTAAGACGTAGACGGCTGAGATAGATTATATATGGCAATTGTTGCTAAAGATTGGAGAGGGATATTAGTTTTTGCTCAATTAAAACGAGTAAAAATCAATATTTCCATCTAAGCTAAAGCTGAAGAAATCAATTGGGCAACTCAGAAATTAGCTTCACACGATATTAATCAATTTATTGTTGAAAGTGATGCAAAGATTTGAATAAATGCTATTAATGGACCATCCACAATATCTTCATGGAGGATCTAGGTTCTATGTTTAGACACTACCAAGTTGGCAGCTCTTTGTTAGTCTATTCATCAATTTAAATGACTCTTAGAAAGGCAAATTAAGCTATTCATGTTTTGGCTTCTTAGTCTCTTAAAAATAAGTACTTAAATTGTTTTGTTATTGGCTTTTCCCCTTCTGTTTTTTGTGATGTATTAGCTCTTAAGCAAGTTAAGATTTTGGTTTTTAGTTTGTAGTTGCTGTTCATTTATTCATTTATTAATAAAATTTGTTGATTATCACCCAAAAAAAAAAAAAAAAAACTCTTCTTGAATGCTTTGACAAAATTTTCCATTTTACTGTGTAGAGAAATTTATAAAAAAATAAATAAAAAAAGCTATGTCCTGCTCATATTGCAGGAACATAAATTGAAATATTGAGGACACATTTGATCTCTCTCTCTCTCTCTCAAAAAAAAAAGACTCATTTGTTATACTTTAACTAAGGATGATCAGTTGTGAATAAAATTAAGAATTACAAAAAGTTATAATAGAAGAACTATTTATATACTTAAAAAGAAAAGAATATGTGTGTGTGTGTCGAGACCTTAAGGGTGGAGGAATTGATTTTTGGATATTTCAGTTGGAATTACTTAAAAGTGCCAACCAATTGAGCTCTAAGATTTTTGACCCTTATATATGCTTGGTGATAAGTGATAACATAGTAATTGAATACTAAATTTGTATTTCACAAGTTGATGGAATATGATTTGCTCATAAAATGGAGCTCCTATAACATTTAAGGGTCATGCTAACAAGTGCCTTTAGAGAAATAATTAACAATTCATTTTAAGAAATTTTTTACACCACTTTTATAAGAAATGAAAAAAATATCAAAACATTAATTTTTTTTTTCTTTTCCAATAAAATCTTTCTTTAAATGGATTTTTAATTATTATCCTAAGGGCATATGTTAGCATTTTCTAACATTTAATTATGCATACATTAAACAATTGTATAATAAATAATGTGGATCACTTGCTCTAATTACGACGGGAAAAGATTCAATTGTGGGTCATGTTTTGTAAGATCTATAACTGCCCCGTGCTACGATTTTCCCCTAAGCAAGAAAATTTCTAGAAAACAACAAAAAGATGACATAAAATTGACAAAGCAGCCGAAAGTATCACGTTAGTCTTGTGATAATTAGGGCCCGTTTGGTACATGTGTTTAAACAACAGTTTTCAGTTTTTTTAGAAATACGTGTGGGTGAAAAAGTGTGTGAAAATACGTGTAATGTTATTTAAAAATTGAAAACATGTGTTTGAACTCGCGTAAATGGGGCCTTAATGCTTGATGACTAAAAAGTCAAGGTCTTCTGGAAAGTGCTTATTATGTGCGTGGGACATGGCCACAAGCCCACAAGGGTAGAGTTTTTTTTTTTTTTTTTTTTTTTTTACAAAATAGAATTTCTATTCTAACCTAATTTAAGTATATATGTGTGTGAAGCTTCCTCTTGGAGACTTGAACACCGACCCTTACCCCCCACACCCCACAAGCATTTATACTTGATAGGAAGATGGAAAATTTTGTATGCCAAGTGAGCGGAGACAAACAAATTAAAGAAATCTTCATATGTCCTATTTGATGTATAGTTATTTGAGGCATTTTTAGGCCAATGGTTGAGGATTCATGTGAATATTAAAATATTTTGTAACATTCTGATGGTTGGTTACAAATCACATCAAAGAATCTAATATATATGAGTACTTGAAATTTCACTCAATCTTGTTCTTATAGGAATGCAAATTCCATTAAAAAACAAAAAAAAAATGTGGGTATCCACAATCCCATGCTTCGAAAAAGTTATACTCTTTATAAAATAACATTTTTACTCATTCTTCTCTACTCTTGAACCAACAGAAATAAAACTTTAAAAAAAAAAAAAATTATAGATACTCTTTTTAAAAATTATATTTAAGAATTAGTCTTTTTGTTCTCCACTTTTCATATCTCCTATTTGGAATTGACCTAGATGCTAAAAGTAATAAGCAATTTTTTATTAACAGGATATGATGTCGTGATTTCCATGAAGAACAAGAATTTAAATAATTATTTTTGTATTATACATTTCAATAAAAAATGTTAGACCATAGTTTTAGTATTTTTTTTTTTTTTTTTTTTATGATTTGTAGTTTGTTTCTCATTATTTATTTGTAGGAAGGTGCACAGCACACGCACACAAAAAGAAGAAGAAGACTTGATATTAAGCTTACAAAAATAAAGATATCACATTCCTAGGAATCTAAATGTTAAGGGTACTGTGGATTCCCCTAAGCAAACACTTATTTTCCGTTTGGAACAATTTATTTAGCTAAAACCAAAAACTTTTTGCTGAAAGTGTAGAAAAAAGGTTAAAAAATAAGCTGAATAATACAGTAAGACCCATGAATAATATCAAAAAGTGCAGTGGGGCCTGTGAATAGTAGTAAAACTAAGCTGAAAGTGGAGATAAGCTAAAAAATTCAACTCATCCCAAATTCACCTGTGAATAGAGTAATTTCATTATGAATGTAGACACCGCATTTTATACCCCTTACAACTCGGACCCCCATTCTCCAATGATGCTCAAACTCTAAGGCCCAAGGACTGTTTAGAGCCCAATCAAATATTAAATCAACTTAAGGAGTGTTAAAATGGAAAATATAATCTTTTAAATGAGCGAAAATCTATTTTTGAAAATAGAATTATCAAAGTAGCCCTAGGCCTACGCACATGGGCTACAACCTGTGTACATGGGCCAAAGCTTGCGTACGTAGGCACATTCCTACATACGCAGCTAGGGTTTCAAAAGCATAAGAAATGCAAGTTTTCTGCAATAATGGTTGAGGTTTGGAATGAATCTCACATCGACTGGGAGCCATTCCAAACCCCATTTTTTCCACTATATAAAGCCTTACATGGTACATTTTCAAAACATACAAAAATCCCAAGAGAAAAACCTAAAATTCACTAGAAAATAGTGAATCAAAAGGGAGTTTTTCACAAAACACCCTCAAGTCAATTTTGTTTGATTGGGACCTTTTCTGGCCCCAATCCTTTTAGTTTAACGTTGATAATCACTATTTTGTTGAATTGAGATAGATTTGACTGAAGGGAACAGTCAAAATCAAGCTTGGAAAACTTTTTGTGAGGTATTCCTTTTTAATTTCTTTTCTTTCTTTTTAGTCTTTAAATCTTTCTGTTTGCTTTTTTTGTTTGTTAAAACATGTTTTAATATGCTTCTCTAGGTTAGGTTTAAGGTTTGGTGTGCTTAAAATGTATGTTTGTTCGTTAGAATTAGCGTTTTAGTTCATACTCTATTTTCTGCCCTAATTCGTTTCTAGGTTAAGGTTTTGAGTAAGTCTCATGCATGCATGCCATGAGCATACAGATTAAATCCTACGCACGCAGACTTTTGGCTGCATACACAGGTGCTTGCCCAGAAAGCCTAATCCAGATTTCTTGTTTGTTTGTTTTGTCTATTTCACATGTTTTGACCCTTTTCCTTTAAAGTCTTCTTTCATATGTTTATATGTTTGTGCCTCTATCTTATGTGCTTGTTGTTTTCAACATGTTTAGACTAGGGTGTTTATGTTTATTTCTTGTTTTGATGCCATGCCATTCATTCATATGTCCATGCATTATTGTCATAGGTGTTGTGTTGCTGCAAGGTAAGTAAAGGGTAAGTCATGCTTTAAAAATGACCATGCATTTGTTTTACTTTAATGATATGACGAAACATACTTAGATGTATGATTAGGGTTTGTAATATGTTAGTGCCTTGCTACCATGATCAAGTTACTGCCTTGTTTTAGATGTACGATAGGGTTTTTCACATGCTAGATGAATGTGTGAGAGACCGCAAAAGTGCCTCTAAAAAAAAAAAGAGATTTTTGAGTGCTTTTTAAGGCACCTCTCTTTTTGTATAAGTGGTGTGGAGTCGCCACTTTTTTTTATATACAAAAATAAGAAAAACTAAATATAAAAAATACATGATTGAATTGTTTCCTTTCATTGATTGAATAAAAAAGTACATGTTTGAAAAATGGAAAATTACATGGCTTTGGGTCCTAGTTAGAATCTACCAAATGATTACATGGCTTTTTTTCCTAGTTACAATCTACCCAAAGTAAAACAAAGATAAGACCTAAGTCTACCTATCCAAAGAAACTAAATTCGACAGCCAGGTTACTAAATGGGAAGGTATTAGGCACTCATTCTGCCCAGACAGAGTCTAGTCTTCTAGACCCTTGTGACCTATGTACCCCTTTTATGCATGTTATGGATGATATGTCGTACATATGAAACAAACTAAATCACACAAATTTATTTATGAATGCATCCTCTTCTTTGTTTTTAAAAAATTCAAATCTGTTGTTGTGAATGAAAAAAATTGAACTTGGTTCATAAAAAAATCAGATCTATTTTTGTTGTGTAAAAAAGGTGGTTTTTGGAGAGAAAATTCAGATCTGTTTTTATTTAATTAAAACAAAGTCTTTTAATTTGAAAAATATCAGATCTGTTTTTAAGGACTTAGAAAAAATGGTTTTTGATTTGTAAAAGATCAGATCTGTTTTTAAAAACTTTAAAAATTAAAAAAAAAAAAAAGATTTTTTGATGACTTTAAAAATCAGATCTGTTTTTTTATGAAAAATATTGCTTGAGAAGAGGGTTTCATGAAATAAATTTATGCTACATAATTGAATAAAACAAACACAACAAACACAACCATTCATGATCTTTTTCTTTATTTCCAAAATCTGCTATGTTAAAAAAAATCAGGTCTGTATCTAAGGAAGATACAAATTAGTTTTTGATTTAAGAAAAATTTAGATTTGCATCTAATGAAAATGCAGACCAATTTTTGATTTGAGAAAAATTCAGATCTACATATAATGAAGATGTAGATTCGTTTTTATTTTGAGAAAAATTCAGATCTACATAAGGAAAATGCAGATCCATTTTTATTTTAAGAAAAATTCCGATCTACATCTAATGAAGATGTAGATCCGTTTTTATTTTAAGAAAAAATTCAGATCTACATCTAATGAAGATGCAGATCTGTTTAATTTTGAAGAAAATTTCAGATCTACATCTAAGGAAGATGTAGATCTGTTTTTTGTTTTAAGAAAAAGGATTGATTACATGCAAATCTTTGAAATTAAGAAAGAGATCATAACAATTATAAAAGATCCAAGACCATGTTTTAAACAAAACAATAATTAACAATTCATGTTATGAATATTCGAAACAGCTAAACTAAAAAAAACATACATGCATCATCACAAAAGAGAAGCATAAAGTAAAAGAATTATCAGAAACAACCTCTTAAATGGAGCACTTCTTCTTCTTGAGAGGATATTTTAGGGTTCAAAGAAATTTATTCAATTATCTTTGAAACCTAAAAACCCTAGTTTAAGAAAGAATACCAGAAAAGGGAGGTGAGAAATTTGAGTGTGAAAGGGTGTCTCTCCTTGAGCGTAAAAGAATGTCAAGAGGGGTCTCTGAATGTTAGGAGGCATCCCCTATTTATAGAGGTGTTAGTTGCTTAGAAAATAAGCTAGGGTTGCTTAAAAATTAAGTCCAATCAACTTTAAAAAAAAAAAAAAAAAAAAAAGCAAAAAACGTATGGGGAAAATCCTAAAAAAAAAGAAGGAGATTTGGATAAGAGTAAGCTGATTTTTCAAATCAGAACCAGTTTCAGTATTTTAATCGTATCTTTTTATTCAAAATTATGATTAAGCTGAAATTTTGACAGCTGAAGAGAAATTCGATTCTCTACAACTTTTCTAGAAATAGCCTAGTCCAAATTTTGAGTTCTACTGAAGAGTATAAAATCAAGGATGACAAATCCATTTAAGTAGACCTAACGGTACTAGACTATATGGACGGTAAGTCTCTATACGTGGACGGATCTAAGGCACACGGACACAAGGTGGATGGATCCAAAGGCCACGTGGTATCCACATGACTTAAGCGGCCTCCAAGGAATCCTAAATGAAAACAACTTGCGTCTCATGCTTAACCCTAATCAGTAGAGTTCTAACAAGAAAGGGATCCCGTAATATACACACATTTATGATGATCTTCCCCGTAAGGAAATACCTTCCTACACAAGAAATGGAGGTCGGTATTACACTACTATAAAAACCCAAGGCCCTCAAGAAAAAGGTACGCATAATTCACCCCTGCTCTGGCACTCTAGAGTTGTGAAAAGATTTCTAACTTAACCTTCAGAGGGTCTTTGGCTGGTACCACATCGGTACTCCTAGGGTTTTCTTTGTTTTTGTTTCGCAAGTATTAAATCGAGCACGTGAGTACTATGCAATTAACTGACGATTTTTGGTATCATCATCTACTATGACAAAAGTACTTTGGAAGGTGAATTTGAAATCTGTTACTTGATTAGCACATTTTTGAAGTGTTTTCCAACTCTAAGACTGTATTTGGACGAATTTCAGAGTTTTTGCATGATAAACCTCACTCCAAAGTGATAATTATGACTTTTAAAATAATTATTTTGAAAATAATTATCCCAAAAACCTAATTATTCACAACCTTTAAATATTATCAGCTTATTTGTTTTAATACCATGCAACAAATCTTACTTTAAGAAAAATACGCCACCAATCACATAAATTCATTTAATTAATTTTAATCATTAACCAATCAAAATTAATTTCAATTAATCATGCGTGGTGGACTCTACCTAGACACAATGCATGCTGACCGTGCAAACTTGATCATATGCGATATCTTTTGAACCGATGGTCCGATTCGGAAACCGGACATACCGCCGTGACCGTTAGAATCTTAAGATCATTTTTATGACATGGAATAAATGAATTAATGCATGTAATGCGATCATGATTTTTGGGGTACATGGATGGTCATTCTAGTCATCTTCTTTGATTAAATCATGGGTGCAAAATCGAGTGTCTACAGAATGCTAGGGTTTCTTTTGTATGTTTAGTTCTCTTTTGCTTGATGGATAGATAAGTATGCTTGTTTAAGAATGAAAGATGCCATGATGTATGTTAGATGCATGTTAGTGTGTGTGTGTGTTTGTGAGTCTAGAATATAAGTGTTGAGTTAGTTTTTAATAGGGTTAAGACATAAGACACAATGATGGGAGACCAACCTTAGGGTGGGGTGATCTTGAGTGCCTAACACCTTCCCAAGAGCGTACCTAAATTCCGAACCCATACTCTGGTAGTAAGATCAAAAGTCCTTCCTCAAAAGGATGCTATATATATGGTTCTTAGACCATTGCAAAAACAAGGAGGCGACTCCCCTTGTGTCCACAATGAAGCTTTAAAAATTCAATTTTTTTTTATTATAATTTTGTTAAATATGATAGCATTTGAATTTATAGCTTATGTTCCATGGTCAGTACTCTTTATGGCGGGAATCCCATAAGTTTATGTTTATGTGTGAGTATATATATAAAAATTAATTAGCTAAAGATACAATCTAAGAAATATAAACAAAAATCTATATTGAAAATAATAATTAAGCATGCATATGATTTAACTTTTTAACTTATCTTCTTGTTTAAAATAGACTAAGGCTTGTTGAACTTTAATGTTGTTGTAGTAAGATCTCTTTACCTTTTTTTTTTTTCTTTATCAATTTAGTACATAAACTTTGATATTGTAGCAAGCTAAATGGTCCCTCTTATTAACAATCTGTCAATTTGCTAACAATAAATTGACGAGAGAAAAAAAAATTAAGAGGGTCTTATTGCAACAACATAAAAATTCAGAGTGTTTAAAAAAAAAAAAATTGGGTAAGTTAAAAAAAATTGAAGGAGATTTTAAGAATTAAATTCTGGATTGCACATCACTTGTCCATAAATAAAAATAAATAAAAAATAAAAATAAAAACTTAATGAAATCTTAACCAAAAAAAAGGTCAATTTGCTATAATATTAATCTTTATGTAATCAATATATATATATATATATATATATAAATAAGGGAGTGTATGATGTCTTGCCAAGTGGCACTCTAAGAACATTCACATTAGTTTTTTTTTTTTTTTTTTTTTTTTTTTTTTTGGAGGGGGAGCATCCACATTAGTTGATGCAAAAAATTTGTCCATTTTGCAAAAAAAAAACAAAAAAACAAAAATTTACTTTTTTTTCTATTTTGCACGCTTATTTTTACAACACACACACACGCCAGTTTCTCTATTATACACGTTTATTCAAAAAAAAATATTCATTTTTTCTCACTGTCATCTCTCTCACAGACCCAACACGACCCACACAGCCACCATCATCCAACCACCCAGCCACCATCATCAAGCCACACAACAACCTAGCCACCATCCCATTCAACCAAGCTACCATCAATGAAATTCACATACCCATTCAACCGAGCCACCATCAACCAGCCTCCAAAAACCCAAATCCAAATATCCATCATCAACCTACCCAATCACCATCATCAAGCCAAACAACAAAAATCCAAAGATCCAATCACCATCATCACCATCATCAAGCCACCATCATCAACCTACCCAAATCCAAAGATCCAAAAACCCATTTATCAAAATCCCAAAACCCACTAGAAACAAAGAAAAACCATCGGCGGTAAAGGTCAGAGAGAGTGAGGGACGGCAATGACTGTCCAACAAGATCGACGCCTCCCACTGTCCGGCCATGGAAGTTGCGTCAAAGCCCAGGTGCATCTAAACCAGATACCCATTCAACCCAGCTCTGATCGACGCCTTCAACCCAGCTTTGATCGACGCCTTCAACCCAACTCTGATCGACGCTCATGATGCATAACCCCGATGATCTGTGGGTCCGGCCACGGAAGAGGAAGCTTATGAGATGAGAGAAACAGAGAGCTGAGAGGGTTGATGCGGAGAGAGAAAAAAAATGAGAAAAGAGAGAGTGAGGTGAGAGTCAGAGGATCGGTGAGAAGAAGACAGACGGGGGAGAGAGAAAAAAAAGAATAAAAAAATTATTTGCACATGAACAGTAACCGTGCGTATATGCATGGTTACTGTTCATTTGCAAAGCAGTTGTGTATATTTGCACATTTTTGCAACCATTGATGTAGTTGCTCTAACTTTGCATTTAGTCTTTTTTTACTTTTTTCATTAAGTTTTTCTATATTAATATGTACTGTGATGGTCCCAAGCGTTTTCACTTTTTAGTTTTCTATTAAAAAGTGAGAATACACAATTTGACCTATTCACCAATATTTCATACTTTTTTTTTTCTTTTTTGATGAAGTTTCATACTTTTCTCACAACTTATAATTTTGAGAAAAGTTTTTATTCTAGAAATTTTCTTAACACAATCCTTCATACGGTCCAATTATTTTTTCAAAGAAGACCTTTCTTTTGAAGAAATTGTTTAATGCAATCCTTCTATATACAACTCTCTCTTCTTCCCTTTCCCTCCTCTTACTTTTTCCTCCCTTCTTTCTTTTTCATCTCCCTTACAACCAAACAGGATATTAGTTTCCAAATTCAGCTAATAAAAAAAAGGTTTTGAGGATATTAATAAAAAGAGTCTGAATTTGATAAGAATGGAATGTAAAATTCATATTTTACACCATCCAATAAGAGATATCACATCAGTTTTTTACTTAAAACTCAGTACATCATACCACAATTAATAACATTTTAATAAACTTCCAATTTGGTTGAATTTTCAGATGAGTATTATAATTGATTAAGTGTGGTTGTTCTTATTCTTTAATACGTGATAAGATGATGTGGCATGTTGGAATTGGAGAGTGTAAAACTTGGGTTTTAAATCATATCCTTATATAATTTAATCTTTAATAAAAATATGTAAAAGCATATTTAATTACCGTTTTAGTCTTTAACACTTGTACTATGTATCAAAATGGTTTTTAACATCTTAAATGTGTTAATTTTGTTTCTAAACTTTTGGTATTGTGTCAAAATAATCCTTATTATTAAGCGATACATGAAAAGAATTGATGTATCTAACATTAATATCAAAATAATATTTTTGCCATCTAAGCTATCATTTGAATTATCGCGTGTCCTTAATTAGAAATTAAAATAAAATATTTGAAAATATATTAATTGCATCTTCATAAGTAAATGAGATGTCATTTTATTAGCAGAAATTGAAATATTCTTTTCTTTTCTTTTCCTCTGCTTTCTCGGCAATCAAATGGGGTTTAAGTCTTGACTTATTAGTTAAAGTACTATTTACCTAATTTTAAAATGAAAATTAAAAAAAAAAAAAAAAAAAAAGAAGCTAAATGTCAATTTTTACATTATCATTTTTTTAAGAAGTTAAAGTTATTACCAATTATATTATTAAAATCTTGTAAACTAACATGTTAATGAATATAATTTGTCATGTCAACAAGGTAATAAATCAATTTCCTAATTATTTCTCTATTTTGTGTTTAAAAATTGATACATTCATTAAATAAATGTAGTGTGTAACTCCGTGCATATGCACATATCCATTTAAAAACAATCACAATTATATATATATATATGATTTAGAATCTAATTGAATTTAGACTCTTCAATTTTTGTACAAAATAATTCACTTGCTACAAAAATTAAAATATTAGATGGGATATATGGCACAAAATTGAACTCCAATTAAAATTCAATTTAGAATCTAATTAAATTTAGTCTCTTTGATTTTTGCACCTAATAATTCACTTGACACACTAATTTAAAAATTAGATGAGACATGTGGCGCAAAATTAAACTCTAATTTAGAATTTAATTAAATTTTCTCTCATTTAGCTATATATATATATGTATATGTATATGTATTGCAACCTACCATCACTCTATTTAAAATTACATGTTGTTCATGAAATCACAGTCCTACATATAAGGTCTCTGGCAGACTAGTTGAAAGCCCTCCATGATAGTAATCTAGTGTTCATGACCCCTCACAGGTGGTAAACCAGTAGGAGTCTCAAAAACCTCTCCAAATTCCTGTAATAACAACTCCACTTCTACAGGTACACTATCTTCCAACACCACATCAGCTGCAAGAGTAATTTGAAGCAGTAAACCCTTCCTCACTGATCCCTTAAGCAACTGATTACAATCCATGAAGGAAGTGCTTGAAGAGGGACTTAAACCTTGCAACAAGACCTGTTGATCCTTATAATGGAATTTCATAGTTAACAACTGAAAATCCCAGTGTATTACACCCAAGGTACTCAACCACTGAGTGCCCAACACAGCATCACAACCTCCTAATGCCAAAACATGAAATTGAACACAAAATTCCACTCCTTGCACACACACTGGTACACTACTACAAAAGCCTTGAGTTCTCACCACAGTACCATTAGCCACCTTAACTTCCAAAATTCTTGAAACATCAACCTTTAACTGTAAACTAGAGACCACTAATGCATCCACAAAATTATGAGTACTACCTATGTCAACCAGTATCACTAACCCACTGCCATTAATCTTGCCTCTAACCCTCATAGTGCCTGGTGTAGGAGTCCCAGTTAAAGCATACAATGTAATTCCCACATCTTCTTCTTGTTCAATTTGTTTATTAAGATCACTGCCCACTTCCTCATCCACCTCAGTAATTTGCACTCCAAATTGCAATCTTGGTATTATATCAATCCCCTCTAAAAGAAACAATTTAACATTTTTACACTTATGCCCAGGCCCCCATTTCTCATCACAGTTATAACACAACCCTTTCTTTCTCCTTTCATCCATTTGAGCAGGAGTAATTCTCTTAACTGGTATTTTTGGTTTAGTATCTAACACTGCATTACTCTTAGGTAAACCAAGAATTGAAGTGTTACCTGATTCTTGATGACTCCTTATGCTCTTCCTGCTGCTCCACACATATTCTTCTTAAATCTTGGCTAATCCAAAAGCTTCATTCAAGGATTGAGGATTGAGCATTCTTACAAGTAACCTTATTTCATCCCTTAAACCACTTAAGAAGCAGCTAAGCTTATGTAAAGGAGAAAGCCCATTGACTCTGTTAGACACAGCTTCAATTTCTGCCTTATACAAGTCCACAGTTGAAGTTTGCCTCATCCTGGTCAGCACCTCCATAGGATCATCGTAGGAACTAGTTCCAAATCTCACATGCAAAGCTGGTACAAAGGATTCCCAATCTAAGAACACCGTTGCTTCTTCTGCTTCTTGAAACCAAATCAATGCCTCCAAATCCATGTGAAAGGAAGCTATCAATAGCTTTTCTGCAATTGGGTTTTGGTAATACCCAAAATACTGGTTGGCTTTGTAAACCCAATTAGCAGGATCAACCCCTGAGAATCGTGGAAAATCCAACTTCACAAACTTGGCAAATGACAAGGTTGAAGAACTTGGAATTGAATTTGATAGCACATTTCTCTAAGGGGAGTTCTAATTCACATCTATGGAATTCAACTTCTGTAAAATCGTACTGATGTTCTGATTCATTTCATTCAAGGTTCTGGTATGAATGCCTTGAATCTTTTGTATTTCTTGGATGTCCCTGTTATGGTGATCAAAGGTAGAGAGAAGCAATGGCTTCATTCACTATATTCATAGCAACAGCTCGTGTTTCAGTCATGGCAGCATAGGAACGATGCTCTGATACCAATTGTTAGGATTGAATTTATGGATTTATTGTGTAGCTAGATTCGAGGTCAGCTAGGCCTCCAGAATTGAGAGAAAGGAAAGGACAAAGAAAAGAAAAGGGAAAGGTTGCATTGAAAAATACACTTGCTTGATTACCCACTATACAATTCATTGGTCTCTTATACAACACCAAAACAACTGTCAATGACCCATCAGTCTCTAACTAACTTTAACCGACTTGCACAGTCACTAACCAACTCTAATTGTACCACTCTCATATGGACACTTAGGCACGTATACTACTAACACACTATCACAGCCTTTACACTATCTAGACTAGTCATAGACTACTGCTGCATCATAGCCTCTTCATCACAGCACTGCATCACAACCTCTGCATCATAGCCTCTGCATCATAGACTACTGCCATACAACCCATCATATTATACAACATACAAACTATGCCTAACAGGTCTTGCCAAGCGACGCTTTAATTTTGCATTTAGCATTTTTTTACCTCTTTCATTAAGTTTTTTTTTACTGTTACCCAAAATTTTACACTAACTTATTTTACTGTTATCTCATTAGTCTCTCATTAATTTCCTAAACTTACATCACACATTTCTCTCCTTTTCATGTCTTTTAGCATAGCCACCATTTTAATATTTTTTAAAAAGCTAAAAAATAATAATTAAGGACCAATAGTAATAACTAACCAGATAAGGCTTTGGAGAGAGATAGAGAGACACAAAATGTTGTGGATTGTTAAATAAAACGCATTGTTTCACTATAAAGACCTGAGCCTAACAAAACATTTGAAAGAGTGAGAAAGAGAAATCTGAAGGGCCGCTGCCTCTGTCATATTGGCCTCCCACCACCATCAAGACGCTGAAACTCCTAGGGGTTTTTTCTTTTTCTTTTTCTTTTTAATTAGGGGATTAAATATGACTTAGGTTTGGGTAATTTGGTTAGATAGTTTGTTTTGGATATATAAGTAGAAAGAATATTTGGTACACAATGTAAACCCATATTCTACCATGGTTTTAAATCATCTATAAGACACGTGCATACACACTTACCCACACCATGTTTTAATGTCGCACTATCAATGAGTGGAAGACAGTGAGAGAGTTGGACATACTTTTATTTCATAGTATTAAATATGTGAACACAACACAAATTACTTGATTTTCATGGTCCTATTACTCTTTTGCATTTATTTTTGGTTTCATGATTCAAAAAAAAAAAAAATCTTACCTTAAGAAGGCTATAAATTCAAGGAATGAGTAAAAAAAAAAAAAATTGGAAGAATATTGTAGAATACAAGTTGTTACAAAATGTCTCTCTCAAAGACCTCATGCGAGAGTGCATGAGGTCCTGCCAAGTGGCACTCTAATTTTGCATTTAGCATTTTTTTACCTCTTTCATTAAGTTTTTTTTTCTTTTTATTGTTACCCAAAAGTTCACATTATCTTATTTTACTGTTATCCCATTAATATCTCATTAATTGCCTAAGCTTACACCACACCTTTCACTATTCTTCATGTCTTTTAGCATAACCACTGTTTTAGTATTTTTGAAAATATATATAAGTAATGACTAATAGTAATAACTAACGAGATATGACTCTAGAGAGAGATAGAGAGACACAAAAATGTTGTGGATTGTTAAATAAAAGGCATTATTTCACTATATATTATCAAAATAAAAGACCTGAGACTAACAAAACATTTGAAAGAGAGAAAAAGAGGAATCTGAGGGGTCACCACCTCAGTTATACTGGCCTCACACTACCATCAAGACACCGACACTCCTACAGGTAATCTTTTTTTCTTTTTAAATTAGGAGCTTAAATATGATTTAGGTATATGTAATTTGGTTAGTTAGTTTTTGTTTTGGGTATATAAGTAGAGAGAATATTTGGTGCACAATGTAAAGCCATATTCTACCATAGTTTAATTTTAAATCATCTATAAGACACATGCATACACATTTGCCCACACCATGTCTTAATATCGCACTATCGATGAGTGGAAGACAGTCAGAGAGTTGGGTATACTTTTATTTCATAGTATGAAATATGTGAACACAACACAAATTAGTTTATTTTCATGGTCTCATTACTCTTTTGCATTTATTTTTGGTTTCATGATTTAAAAATATAATAAACTTACCTTAAAAAGGCTACAAATATGCAGTGAAGCTACTAAACCAATTTTTAATATCTCAAAATGTATATATTTCTTTACTCCAATTTAGTTTTTCTTTAGAATTTATGTACAACATTATTTAAAACTGTTTTACATAAAATATCACAAAATTATCCATGTATCGCACGGGCAACTTGCTAGTGTATTATAAAACCGATTTAAAACACTAGTATTACTATTTTCATGTGTGTTCTAATAAGTATTATTGTTTATTCAAAAAAAAAATATGTACTAAATTTATGGGAAATGCAAGCAACATAATAATAAACAAATAAACAAATAAAAAAACTTTTTTTGGACAACAAGATAGAAATTTTTATTGATGTTTAAGAACTATTGCACTACACAAGCTTTGCCATGGGCAACCTGAGCAACAGAAGCATTACAATATAGCCAAATGGATATTGCCGAGGCTAGGAAACAACACCACCACAGCCTGGGAAAATTAGTCAGCACCCCTACCCGTACCCTTTTTTTAAATACTTCATCCCCCTGGAACCTGTGCTGCATTTAGGCGCTGATACTCCTGCAAAAAACCAGTAGCCTCTCTTAAAATATTTTATGGGTACACAACTTCTTCCAATTGATCCAATGTATTTTCTTTTCATCCTTTGTCTACCCCCACTAGTACTTTGCTAAGGTAGAGTTTATGGTATCACATAAGGACTTAGGGATTTTAAAGATTCCCATAGTGTAGGTAGGTATTGCCTAAGCCACTATTTTGATTAGGATTTCCCATAGTGTTAATTGTTATTGCATTTTACCCTATTTGCTTATATACAGCTTTTTCAAATCTCACTTTGTCTTTTCTTTTCCCACTCTTTCTCTCTTAGTGTCCTCACTCTGTCTCTATCCTTACTCTCTTTTTCACATCTCTCTCTCTCTCTCTCTCTCTCTCTCTCTCTCATTCAAAATTTGCCACTGGAGTTGCTTGGGCCG
The DNA here is from genome assembly GCA_030021035.2 of Notholithocarpus densiflorus. Taxonomy (NCBI): domain Eukaryota; kingdom Viridiplantae; phylum Streptophyta; class Magnoliopsida; order Fagales; family Fagaceae; genus Notholithocarpus; species Notholithocarpus densiflorus. Next base: position 903,610 of record JARYZH020000148.1, read on the forward strand.
TTTTGCATGGAGTTCATCATGGGGCATGAAGGTCGTGGCGAGGTTGTGCATGGAGATTAGCATGGTGAGGTGGGTTTTGATTTTGGGTGGGTTCCGATAGGGTTTTGATCAGAGTGCATGGAGATCAGGTGAGATTCACTTTCTTTCTCACTCTCTCTTTCCTCATCTCTTATTTCGACTCCTCTCTCTCTCTCTCTCTCTCTCTCTCTCTCTCTCTCTCTCTCTCTCTCTCTCTCCCACTCTCTTTCTCTCTATGCTGGCGGTTGGGCCTCCACACAGGTAAGAAGCAGAGGTTGTGGGTTTCGGTTCGGACCATGAGTCCGATCTAGTGGCGATGGCAAGGGAAGTGTCTATGGAGGTGGAAGTGGAGGAGGATGTGGATAGAGAGGAAGAGAAGAAAGTGGAACCGAATAAGACCAAAATGGGTTTTCTGATTTAATGGGTTTGTTGTTTTTTTGATTTATTAGGTTTGTTGGTTTTCTGAGTTAATGGGTTTGTTGGTTTCTGATTTAATGGCTTTTGGTGGTTGGCATGTTATGTGGTGGTGGTGACTATGGTTTTTGTGGTTGGCTAGTGGTAGCTAGTTGTGGTGGTTGCTGGTGGTGATAGCTGAGTTTTGGTGGTTAGGTGGTGGGCAATGGTGGATTGAGATGAGTATGGGTTTAGGCGATGGCTAGTGGCTGGTTACTGGTTACCGGTGGCTAGGGGTGTCCAGAGTATCCAAAGACCCGCCGGAACCAATCAACCCGACTTGTTACGGTCGGACCGACACCTCCGACGGGTCGATGATGGGTCCCAATCTTCAAAACCCGACCCCGGCGAGTCGAGTGGCGGTTTCGTCCTCAAAAACCGGATTTACCCGACCCGCCCGACAAAACCTCAAAAAGAAGGCCAAAATCCGGCAACGTTTGGGCTTCTCAGCTCCGATCCGGCCACGTTTGGCCTTCCTTTACTCAAATCCGCTCAAATCCTCACTCAGATATGCTTAAATCCGGCGAATCTAGCCCAGATCTACTCAAACTCCAGTAAGCTCAACTCTAACTCGGCCAAATCTTTCGGCTAAATCTCAGCCAAATTTCCATAGATACGAAGGAATATCGGCCAAATCTCGTTAGATCCGGCCAGATCTGACGAGATCCGAACAGAGTTCGACCAAAATTTGGCAAAATCACAAAACCCAAAACCGACCGATTATTACCCGAAACCCAATACGACCCAACCCGGTTGATCTGAAACTTCCCATGGGTTGGTTGCGGGTCGAAATTTTCCCCACCCGAGAAGGTCGGGTCGAGTTCGAGTTGGGCACAAACCCGACCCGGCCCAACCCGTGGACACCCCTACCGGTGGCCAATGGATGAGCTATTTGGCTTCAGGCGGTTGGTGGTTGGTGGTTGAAAGAAAGAGAAAGCGAGGAAGAGAAACAGAGAGATGGGGGAAAAGAGAGGGAGAGTTGTAAGGTAATATATTATATTAATTTATTGCGTAAAATGTATTATTTTAGTGAGTTGTATGATAAAAGAGAAACTAGGGATAATTAATGTATTGTAAAATTTTATGGTATAACAGATAAATTAGCTTTTAAGATGGTAAATTTGGATATTTTTGAGAAACAGGATGCTAATGCTCTTACATATTTTGAAAATTTAACTATTGAATTGCATGTTTTTTCTGCTTTTAATACACATGTCAAATTATGTGTCAGTCGGATATTATTTACTAGATGATTTATAAACTTATATCTTATGTATAATTTTAAAGTATAAAAATTTGCCATTTAAACAATTTTTTGATGACATAGCTATTGATTTTTAATTTTTAAGAAATTTTGCAAATATGGAGGATATAAAAAGAAGATGTAATCCAGTGATAGATTTGTCAAAATTCAACTCCAATAAATAGATATTAAGTAATATTGTAGTCTAAGGTTACAATTAATTTTGTAACTAAACTTTGTCCAATAATATATTATGTATACTAAATAATTTCACCTAAATTTGGAAGGAAGAAACTGATGGAGGTCTTTAAGGTCCGCAAGGTAATTAGATGCTGAATTATTTATTATGCAATGGATATTACAAATTAAGTCCAATTATGCCAATGGTTTAATTAGGTTTTACGTAGTTGATTCTTAAAAATAATAATAATAATAATAATAATAATAATAATAATAATAATTAAAAAAAATGCATAACATAACAAAAAGCAAAAAGTTTGAAGCAATTAAAAAAATTAAAATCTCAAGGACGCAAATCACCAATTGCAAAGTTACAAGAAATAAAGCAATAAAAAAACATGATATGGTGATGTGTAGGCATACAGCATCACACTCACAATATGGGGAGCATATCCATCTGCAAATACATCCGAAATACTAGATATTGTATCCTCTCGCTGACGTGTGACTAAGAAATCACAGTTTGATACTGCCCAAGAAGCCCAGCCACTAAAAGCTATTAGATTAATGGAGTGGATAAACTTTGGTGGGAATGTAGTTCCCGGATGATCAGGTGGTGGTTATGGGGTATGATAAATTATAAAGGTCCATTGATTTTGCGCTCTCTTTGGCACTTGAATCAGCCAGTGTCTTGAGAGCTGAGTCATGAGTTGGAGTATCAAATTTGGCTTGGAGATTGCTATAGATGCTTAGTGAGGGTTTAAAAGAACAAACAATAGCTACAACTTTTTTCAGATGTAATGGATGAGACGTCCTGTTTAGATTCCTTGCAGAGTTGGAAGTTCAATTAGAAATGTATACTAAATTGTACATCTCTTCCTTTCAAATGTTACTATGTGCAAGGGAAAATAAGTTCGTCCATTAAGTTAATTGTACTTTCTAATTAACTTAGGATGTGTTTGAATACCGTTTATTTTGCTGAAAACTAAAAACATTGTAGCAAAATAATTTTTGAATGTGTGAATAGTGCCGTGAGACCAATTTTTAATGAAATTTTTATTGAAAAAAGAGGTTTGTGGGTGGAAAAGTCACTAGTCACAGAAATGCACTTGAAAAAAAAAACAAAACAAAACGCAGATGCTAATAATCAGTATCCAAATGGATACTTAGACAATATGCATCATCCAGAAACAAATAACAAGAAATACAAAATATTAAAAAGAAAGTGTAAGGGAGCATCTTCGTACATACTAGAGCAATAATAACCATTATTCAGACCAAATACACTTGAGTAGCTATCTTCATAGCTCCCAAAATAGTAACACAAAAACATACAATACCTGATAGAGTTGTAGCACTTCTGTTGCCAATAAGGATTAATATAAAGAAGAGTAATGACTGTCACAATGAACATGACGAAAGATACTGAAAAGCTTGTAAAGAAGACCAGAGGATCTATTTCATGCCCTTTACTTTTTGTTGGTGATGGAGGTGATTCACCTACACTGGTGCATGCTTTTGCCAAAGGCGGTCCACAAAGAAATGGATTTTCTTTGTAGCTGCTATTGTCAAACGTCCCAAATTGTGCTTTCATGTCTGGAATCCTACCTGTTAAGTTGTTGTAGGCGACGCTGAAAACTTACAAGAAGTTTAGATCAATCAATTCCGAAGGAATTTCTCCAGTCAAATTATTGTAAGAAAGGTCCAAGCTCTCTATTTGGGCCAGGTTTGAGAATGTTTTAGGAATGGAGCCTGTCAAATGATTGTGAGACGAGTTCAATCCAAGAATGGAAGATAGGTTTCCTAGTTCATCTGGGATTTCACCTGTCAGATTGTTACATGATAAATCCAATCCAAACATGATATCCAGAATTTTACCCTTGTAGGAGTCGGGCCTATTTTTAGTTACAAACTCAACTTCGTCTTGTGCTATGTATGTATCAACCACCTGGATTTCAGTAACCTTTTCCAGGAGACTTCCTTGTACTTGAAAATCCAACCCCATGGGACTGTCATGCATTAAGCTTCTCAGAAATGTGACATAAGATCCAAATTGAAGATTATTAACACCAGTTTTCCCAAATGTGATATTACCAAGGCAGCTAGGTATGGAACCAGAGAAAGAGTTTCTTGAAAGATCCAGCAAGCCTATCTCATTCAACTGGCACAACTGACTTGGAATAAAACCGCTGAAATGGTTCCCTGCCAACATAAGAGCTTTTAAGTTGTAAAGTGAACCAATTTCTAAAGGTATATTGCCAGACAGGCTGTTATCTCTGACGTCCAAAGCTCGAAGAAAATATGAATTAAGAAAAGCATTTGGAAGTGATCCTGTGAAATTGTTCCCTTGCAAGTATATATGCTCTGTGCGGTCTAGCATTAAGCATTTAGGTAAAGTTCCTGAGAAGGGAGTTATGAGAAAGGTCTACAAACGTAAGTGAAATTAGTTCACATGAAATCTGACCTTCAAAAGAGTTATTTCGCAAATCAAGTGCACCTAGTCCAGTCATATTACCCATCAAGGCAGGAATTTTGCCTGACATGTAATTGTTTACTAATACGCAGTATGAAGACGTTAAGTATGTTATAGTGGCATTTTTAAGGAGTCTATAGTGACGTTTTAAGAACCTATAGTGGTGTTTTGTAATTCGATCTCCATGAAGTCGAGTTATAAGTAAAAAAAAGAAAAAAAAAATTGCATGTAACTCGACTTCATAGAGATCGAGTTACAAAACGCCACTATAGGTCCTTAAAACGTCACTATAGGCTCCTTAAAACGCCACTATAGGGCTCCAGAAATTTTATTTTTTTATAACTCAATTTTGAGAAAATCGAGTTTCAAAAGAAGAGTATTTCTCTAATTAGTTTGGAAAATGAGGCAAAATGTTGGATTTTTTTTTTTTGAAATGGGCATTTGCCCATTTTCTCCTGCAAACACCACCAACTCTCTCCAATCTTTAGCAACTACACAAGGTGCCCTTGTGGTCAAAATAGGATTTAGGCCCGACAATTGTTCTTACACCAAGGGAGGACTCAAAGCTCGACGGTTCTCCTGTCTTGACGTTCAAAAGAGTTAGAAAAAAAATTTATGGTCAAAAATACCCCCATCACTTAACAATATAAAAAGTGAATAATTTAGGTAAAGAAAATTACTAGAAAAATCTTATTGGGTAAAGAAATGAATCTTCATATTATTATGTTATTATATTTCATAAAATCAAATAATCTAATAAAAATAAAATCATGGTGTGTTATTTCAATACCCCTTTCCTCGCATGGGTGGGATAAGATGGAGTAATTTGCGGAGCTTAAAATCCAACTTATTTGGTTTACAAGGGACAATATTTCAAAAGCCGACTGCTTTGTATATCTTATTTAGACCAATTGTCAAAAAATGGACCCCGTACAAATTCCGCTTTAAAAATAAGTTGAATAAATAAATAAATAAATAAAGTTATACCAAATAGATACTAAATAGATTCCATTTTGTGAGGTGGGGTGGTGAAGAAGTAAGTTTTGTGGACAAATCATTGTCTAAAATCAAACTCTTGGACCTGTTTGGTGAGTGAGTTCAAACTCACATTTTCACATTTTAAACAATATTACACACATTTCTACATGCTTTTTCATCCACACGTATTTCAAAAAACTTCAAACAATAATTTTCAAACTACTCTACCAAACACCTTCTTAATATTATGATATTCTTAATACATAAGTATTATAAATTCTTGTGCCGGATGTTAAAAGTTAAACACAGTACCAACTAAAATGCTTTTTTTTTTTTTTTTGAGAAGGAACTAAAATGCATAATTAAGAAAGAGCAAAACTTAGGTACAGTACTTAGGTATTATTCCTTAGGTTCCCTTCTTAATATTCTGCCATATGAATTTTTTCTCATGAGTTGAAAGTGTATTTTTTTAGTTAAATAGCCACATGGCTGAATCTGAAGAGAGGAACCTAAGGAACAACACATAAGGTACTATACCTAATTATTAATGAAAAAATTTATATATTTTTATAGTAATCATTTTCCCTTGTTTTTAAGAGGTGCCACACGGCTTCTCGCATGTCCAAGAAGCTTCATGTAAATTGTTGCGGGACAGAGAAAATGATACTTCACCAAACACCCTTAATTGTTGGGGTGATAAGAACATTAAAGAAACTCAAAATTTATAAATTTTGAAAAAGTTCATGTGTTCGCTTATAATGAGAAATTAATTCATGTAAGGACGAAATAATAACCAAAAAATATTATACTATTATATAATAAAAGTTGGACTTAGGAGCCGTAATGGTGCTAAGTGACTACTCTCATTAATTAATAAATTAATTTTCTTAAATTAAGATATATTTCCTGTTACAAACCCATGGGTAGAACTCACCCTTGAAAACCGGCTTGCAAGGAAAGGGTGCCCAAGACCTTATAAACACATGGTTAAGCTTACACTTAACCAATGTGGGACACTAGGATCATAACATTGTTAGGTATAGTTGGTATAATGTGTAATAGGTGGTGCTACTGTATGAGGTGTAATAAGAGGCTGGTTTGTATGTTGTATAATAAGAGGGTGTTGGTGCTGCGATGCAGTGCAGGCCGTGATGATGCAGTGCAAGCTGTGATGCAATGCTGTGCAGGCAGTGATGCAGCAGTGAGCAATGATGCAACAGTGAGTATAGCAGTGAGTATACGTGCCTAAATGTCCACATGTGAGATACATTAGAGTTGGTTAGTGACTGTGCAAGTCAATTAGAGTTAGTTAGAGACTGATGGGTCTTGACAGTTGTCTTAGTGTTGTATAAGAGACTAGTGAGTTGTATAGTGGGGATCAAGCAAGTGTATTCTTTCAATGCAATCTGTTTTCCTTTTCTTTTCTCTGTTATTTTCTCTCTCTCTCTCTCTCTCTCTCTCTCTCTCTCTGTTATGGAGGCCTAACTGACCTCGAATCCAGCTACACCATAAATTCACCAATCCAATCCTAACAATTGGTATCAGAGCAACGTTCCTGCACTACCATGATTGAGACTCGAGCCGCTGCCATGAATACCGTGAATGAAGCTATTGCTTCTCTTCGAACTACCTCTGACCACCATAACAAGGACATCCAAGAAATACAAAAGATTCAGAGCATTCATACTAGAACTCTAAACGAAATGAATCAGAACATCAATGTGATCTTGCAAAAGCTTAATTCCATAGATGGGAATCAACATTCACCTCAGAGAAATGTTCAACCGAATTCAATTCCCAATTCTTCAACCTTGTCACTCGCCAAATTTGTGAAGTTGGATTTCCCTCGATTTTCTAGTGTTGATCTGGCTAGCTGGGTTTACAAGGCTAACCAGTATTTTGGGTACTATCAAACTCCAATTGCAGAAAATCTAATGATAGCTTCTTTCCACATGGAATTGGAGGCATTGATATGGTTCCAAGAAGCAGAGGAAGCTGGGATATTTTCTGATTGGGAATCCCTGGTGTAGGCTTTACATGTAAGATTTGGATCAACGGCCTATGATGATCCTATGGAGGTATTAACAAGGCTGAGGCAGACGACCACAGTAGCCTTGTATAAAGCAGAGTTTGAAGCAGTATCAAACAAGATCAAAGGGCTTTCTCCAATGCACAAGCTGAGCTGCTTCTTGAGTGGGCTAAAAGATGAGATACGTTTGCCAGTGAGAATGCTTAGTCCTCAATCCTTGAATGCAGCATTTGGATTGGCTAAAATCCAAAATATGTGATGAGTTGTAGAAGGAATATGAAGAATCAACAAGATTCAGGTAAGAACTCTATCTTGGGTTTGCCTAAAAGTAATGGTATGGTAGAAACTAAGTCTAGTATACCCATTAAGAGAATAACTCCTGCACAGATGGATGAAAGGAGAAAAAAAGGACTTTGTTACAATTGTGATGAAAAATGGGGGCCTGGACATAAATGTAGGAATGCTAGACTTTTCATTTTGGAAGGAATTGAATTGGTTCATGGGGAAAATTCTAGTGTGAGGATAACAGAATTGGATGAGGAGGTGGATAGTGGGGTGGTTCATAAAATGGATAAGTGTGTTCAATCTAATCAGGATGAGGAGGTGGAGATTACCTTGTATGCTATTACAGGAACACCTACACCTAGTACAATGAGGGTGAAGGGAAGAGTGAATGGAGATAGGTTAGTGATTTTGATAGACACGAGTAGCACTCACAATTTTGTGGATGCATCCTTGATCAGTAGCTTACAACTAAGGTTAGATGTTACAAAGGTGTTGGAGGTCAAAGTAGCTAATGGTGAAATTGTTAAAACTCAAGGACTTTGTAGTGAGGTACCTATGATAATCCAAGGAGTGCAATTCTGTATCAATTTTCATGTTTTGGCATTAGGTGGTTGTGATGCAGTTTTAGGTACTCAGTGGTTAAGTATCTTGGGTGAAATCCAATGGAATTTTAAGTTGTTGACTATGAGTTTCTGGTATAGGAATCAACAGGTTTTGTTGCAAGGTCTTAATTCCAATTTAGATTCTTCTTTTGTGGATGGCAAGAGATTCTTCAATGCTTCAGTGAAGAGAGGGTTATTGCTACAGATTGATGGGGTAAACTCAACTGATGCAGTAAGTAAATTTCCTGTTGAGGTGGAAACACTGTTGCAAGAGTTTAGCCAAGTCTTTGAGACTCCTACTGAATTGCCTCCACTGAGGGGTCATGAGCATTCCATTACCCTTAAGGAAGGTGGCCAGCCGGTATGCCAAAGGCCCTATAGATACCCATTTTATCAAAAAAATGAAATAGAAAAGATTGTGAAGGAGCTTCTGTCAGTGGGGTCAATTAGAGACAGCAACAGTCCATTTGCTTCACCTGTTTTGTTGGTTACAAAAGCTGATGGCTCATGGAGGATGTGCATTGATTATAGGGCATTGAACTCTATCACTATCAAGGATAAGTTTCCTATTCCTATTATTGATGAGTTGTTGGATGAATTGCATAGGGCTGTTATCTTTTCTAAGTTGGACTTGAGGTCTGGGTACCATCAAATCAGAATGAAGGATGAAGATATACCCAAGACAGCTTTTAGGACACATGAAGGTCACTATGAGTTCTTGGTAATGCCTTTTGGCTTAACCAATGCTCCTTCCACCTTCCAATCCTTAATGAATCACGTATTTAAGCCTTTCTTAAGGAGATTTGTCCTAGTTTTCTTTGATGACATCTTGGTATATAGCAAATCTGTGTCTGAACATGTCATCCACCTTAGGAATGTTTTAGAACTTCTGACTGCTCATCATCTATATGCTAAAAGGTTTAAGTGTATGTTTGCTTGTTCAAAAGTGGAGTATTTAGGACATGTAATTACTGCTGAGGGAGTACACACAGACCCAAAGAAGGTGGCTGCTATGCAGCAGTGGGCTATTCCTAAAGATATCAAGTCTTTAAGGGGGGTTTTGGGTCTCACTGGCTATTACAGAAAGTTTGTTAAGGGGTATGGGACTATTGTAGCTCCTTTGACTGCTTTATTGAAGAATGATTCCTTTTGTTGGTCCAAGGAAGCTGATTTGGCTTTCCAACAGCTTAAGGAGGCTATGATTACCCCACTTGTCTTGGCTTTGCCAGATTTTGACAAACCTTTTGTGGTGGAGTGTGATGCTTCTGGAAGGGGAGTAGGTGCTGTCTTGATGCAGCAGGGAAGGGCTATTGCTTATCATAGTCAAGCACTTAAGGGAAAGAACTTGGCTTTGTCCACATATGAGAAGGAACTCTTAGCTTTGGTGATTGTTGTGAAGAGATGGAGAGCTTATTTGGTGGGCAGACCCTTCACTGTCAAAACTGATCAACAAAGCTTGAAGTACTTGCTGGAACAAAAAATTGGAACCCCTGCTCAACAGAAATGGTTTGCTAAGTTGTTGGGTTATAATTTTGTGGTGGAATATAAGAAGGGCAAGGATAATTTGGTAGTTGATGCTTTATCCAGGAAGGTTGAGTTGGAAGACACTGATATTGATAGTGAGGGGGGAGTTCTATGCATGATTTCATTCCCAACTCCTGCTTGGCTGACTGACCTTAAGGCTAGTTATGCCATTGACTAGCTAGTTCAGAGTATTTTCCAAGCCTCTCAATTGGGAAAGGAAGTTCCTAAGGGGTTCTCAATACAGAATGGACTTTTATTGCATAAAGGGAGAATTTATTTGGGGTCCTGTGATGCCTTAAAAGATGCTGTTCTGCAACAAGTCCATAATAGTCCTTTGGGGGGGCATTCCGGGTTCCTTAAGACCTTACATAGAGTGAAGAGGGATTTTTCTTGGCCTGGTTTGAGGGAAGATGTAAGGAAGCTTGTGAGGGAATGTGATGCTTGCCAAAGACTAAAGGCTGAGACTTGTAATATAACTGGTTTGTTGCAGCCCCTACCTGTACCTGAGAAGCCTTGGCTGGATGTGAGTATGGATTTTGTTGAAGGACTTCCAAAGTCTCAGTCTAAGGATGTGGTTTTGGTTGTAGTGGATAGGCTGACTAAATTTGTTCATTTTGTTCCATTGTCCCACCCTTATACTGCTGCTAAAGTAGCTACTCTATACCTGCATTATGTATTCAAGTTACATGGAATGCCAGCCTCAATTGTGAGTGATAGAGACCCTGTGTTTACCTCACATTTTTGGCAAGAATTGATGAGATTGCAAGGGGTGCAGCTAGCCATGTCCACGGCTTACCACCCTCAATCAGATGGGCAGACTGAGGTGGTTAATAAGAGCTTGGAGCACTATTTGAGAGCATTTGCAGCTAACAAACCCCAGTCTTGGGTTGACTGGCTTCCCTTGGCAGAATTTTGGTTTAATACCAATTTCCATACCTCTACCAAATTAACCCCTTTTGAAGCCTTATTTGGTTATCCTCCTCCAAGGTTATTAGACTACATACCAGGCACTACTAAGGTTGACAGTGTGGATGTGCATCTGAAGACCAGACAGCAGCTACTAACATTGCTGAAGCAAAACTTAGTGGCAGCTCAGGAAAGAATGAAGATCAATGCTAACAGGTATAGGACTGAAAGAAACTTTGCTGAGGGTGACTGGGTGTATTTAAGACTGCAACCATTCAAGAAAAGGTCATTGAGGCAGAGCAAAATGGGGAAATTGTCTCCTAGATATTATGGACCATTCCAAATCTTGAAAAAAATTGGTCTGGTGTCTTACAAGTTAGATTTGCCATCAGATTCCAAGTTGCATTCCACGTTTCATGTTTCATGTCTAAAGGCAAAATTGGGTCAACATGTGGCAGCTGTTCCTACTCTTCCAGCTATAAATGCAGAGGGCATCTTGAGTCTTGAACCCATGGCTGTGTTGCAGGAGAGGTCCCATAAGTTGAGGAATAGGACTGTGACTCAAGTCTTAATTCAGTGGCAAGGGGAAGGTGCTGAGAATGCTACTTGGGAGAATTTGCACCAGCTGCAGCAACAATATCCTCACCTTGTGGGCAAGGTGTTTTGATGGGAGGTTATTGTTAGGTATAGTTGGTATGATGTGTAATAGGCGGTGCTAGTGTATGAGGTGTAATAAGAGGCTGGTTTGTATGTTGTATAATAAGAGGGTGTTGGTGCTGGGATGCAATGCAGGCCGTGATGATGCAGTGCAAGCTGTGATGCAGTGCTGTGCAGGCTATGATGCAGCAGTGATGCAGCAGTGAGCAGTGATGCAACAGTGAGTATAGCAGTGAGTATACGTGCCTAAGTGTCCACATGTGAGATACATTAGAGTTGGTTAGTGATTGTGCAAGTCAGTTAGAGTTAGTTAGAGACTGATGGGTCTTGACAGTTGTCTTAGTGTTGTATAAGAGACTAGTGAGTTGTATAGTGGGGATCAAGCAAGTGTATTCTTTCAATGCAGTCTGTTTTCCTTTTCTTTTCTCTATTATTTTCTCTCTCTCTCTATCTGTTCTGGAGGCCTAGCTGACCTCGAATCCAGCTACACCATAAATTCACCAATCCAATCCTAACATTTCCTCAAATTAAGGGATAATATTTAACAACTGTTTAACTTAGGTAAAACTTTATCATTTAAATTTCAACAAATTTAAATTCTATTCAAACTAAAAGTCTATTATAAAAAATAAAAATAAAAATTATAAACTTAAATCTCAAACAACGATCCACATTTTCTTTCTCTAAAAAAAAAAAAAAAAAAAAAAAAAAAAAAAAAAAAAAAAAAACCCACATTTTGACTTCTACTCCAACTAAAAATCTATTCACAATATTTTAATAACAACTAATTGGTAAATCAATTTTATACATTTAAATTTCAACAAATTCAAATTATATCCAAACTATAAAAATTTTCTAAACTTCAACATTTCAACAAATTTAAACCCTATTCAAACTAAAAGTCTATTATAAAAAATTCTAAACTTAAATCCCTAAAAACAACCTACATTTTCTTTCCAAAAAAAAAATCAATATTTTGACTTCTACTCCAACTAAGTCTATTTTTATCAACATTTTAAGAACAACTAATTATTAAATTAATTTTATATTATTTGTTATGATATATTTCCTCAAATTAAGGGATAACATTTAACAACTATTTAATTTAAATAAAACTAAAAAGTCTATCATCAAAATTTTCTAAACTTAAATCCCACACAACTCACTTTTTTGTTTTTTGTTTTTTTCCTCAAGTTACATTTTATTAAAATAATATTTTATTTGAATATTAAGCTACAAGACTCTTGACTAATTGATAAAATTTAACAATAATTTAGTTTAGATAAAACTTTATCATCTAAGTTTCAGAAATTTAAATTCTACTCCACCTAATAGTCTATTATCACACAAATTCTTAAACTCTCTAAAATACTTATATCTTTTAGTTAGATAATTTTAAATTTAAAAACACAAACTGGTTAAAGAGTAATTTACTAGTATTTTTAAAAAGTTCCTAAGTTTTAGGCTTTTAAACTTTTATCAACTCTCACGTAAAGAAATATCCTAAAAATTAGGGCTCAATCTATACCTCATTTTTAAATGTTATTTCACTAAACCCAAAATATAAAATAAAATAAAATAATAATAAATAAAAAAAGCCTCATCGCACTCAAAAAGCGCGTGTGATGAGGCTAGTGTGCGTGTGTGTGAATTAAGTTATGGCTTTTCGATGTAATCTCTCTTAACCAATAAAGGCATCCTTATAATTAAATCCCCCACAATGCACCCCACGTTGTTGTATTTTTTTCACTTTTTTTTTCCCAAGATGCAATGCTTATATTTTAATCCAATAAATTCATATTATTTTGTTGCCCTTTGCTTCTGAATTTGCGTGTAGGATATTATGCGAAAGGAAGTTTACTATAAAGAAGCGAAACAATGAACACCCATTTAAGTTCTTGGTTCTCTTATGTAAGTTTTTATTTTTATTTTTTTTACTCTCACTAATTTGTAAATTAATTTTATATTATTTGTTATGATATATTTCCTCAAATTAAGGGATAACATTTAACAACTATTTAATTTAGGTAAAACTTTATCATTTAAATTTCAACAAATTTAAATTCTATTCAAAGTAAAAGTCTATTATAAAAAATTCTAAACTTAAATCCCTAACAACCCACGTTTTCTTTCTAAAAAAAAGCTCACATTTTGACTTTTACTCCAACTAAAAGTCTACTATCTATATTTTAAGAACACCTAATTAGTAAATTAATTTTATACATTTAAATTTCAACAATTTTAAATTATATTCAAACTAAAAGTCTATTATCGAAATTTTCTAAACTTAAATATTTCAATAAATTTAAACTCTATTCAAACTAAAAGTCTATTATAAAAAAATTTAAACTTAAATTCTAGACAATAACCCACGTTTTCTTTCTTAAAATGAAAAAAAAAAAAAAAACTTTTGACTTCTACTTCAAGTAAAAGTCTATTATCAACATTTTAGAATAACTAATTAGTAAACTAATTTTACATTATTTATTACTCCCTCCCAAATTGTTTGGCCTGTATTCCATTTTAGAATATCTCAAAATTATGTCATGTTTGAAAAGTCAAACACCATTAATTTATTAATATTCCCTTTATGCCCTTAATTTATTTGTGAGAGCATTTTTTAATTTAAAAAAATTAAAAACCTAAATTTTGAAATCCACTATACATGCCATCTGTATTCAAATTATAAAAAATTAAAAATTAAATTAAATAATTTTTTGATAACTTTGTCTAATGGTAATTTAGGAAATTTTTAATTTTTTTTAAAGAGATAAGGCAGTTAATGATGTTTTCCTAAATAATTGGGTTTTTATAACTAGGCCAAACAATTTGGGATGGAAGGAGTATAATATATTTCCTCAAATTAACTGATAACATTTAATAACTATTTAATTTAAATAAAACTAAAAATTTATGAACAAAATATTCTAAACTTAAATCCCACACAACTCACATTTTTGTTTTTTTTTTTTTTCTAATTTCCTCAAGTTGCATATATATATATATATATTTATTTATTTATATTTATCCCTTAACCAATAAAGTCATCCCTATAATTTTTTTCCCAAGATGCAACTTACACTTATATTTTATCTAATAAATTTATCTTATTTATTGTTCTTTGCTTCTGAATTTGCATGCAGGATATTATGCCAAAGAAAATTTACTATAAAGAAGTAAAACAATGGACACCCATTTAATTTTTTGGTTCTTTTACGTTAGTTTTTATTATTATTTTTTTATATTCTCAATTTTGAACTTTTTGTGTATGTTTTGATTTTGGGTTTTGGTTATTGTATTTAATTTTTGAGTGTATTGAATTTTTTTTTTTAATTGGACTATCACTTGAAAAAATTTGTATTGAGGAACTATTTTGTTTATTATTGTTTATGTTGGCTAGAGTATAGATTAAACATAACCCAAAAAGGAATGACCAAACTCATTCAATATCTCATGTTAAGAAATTAACACAAAGCACAAAGAGAATTTTTGGATATAAAAATTGATAAACATTGATAAAGTCCAAACTCTAAACAATTAGAACTTAAAACAATTTTTTATTAAAATTATTTACTTATTTTATAATTTAGTATTTCTATTTATTTAATAATTTTATTTTAATTATTTTTAAAAAATTAATTTACATATAAATTTGCATTAAACCGTGCATCGCAAGAAAATAATATTAGTATAAAAAGAAAAATTCATGTTATCGAATCATGTTTGTGGTGGAACTCCCTGAGCGCATTACTCCCAATCCAAAGCGCGTTATATGAATTTTTTTTTATATAACATTTTAGAATATTACATCAAAAACACTTGGTCGCAACAGTTTAATTATGACACACTTTGGACAAATCTAAAGCCAACATCCGTCGAAAGAATCAAACGAAACAAGGTAGGCGTTGTCATGCATCCACATTAGTTTTTTAAACTTCTTTAGCAAATGCATGGATACTAAATTTAAATTCTTTGTATTGATTAAAGTAGAAATAGATTAAAGGACCTTTTATAACTAAAGCTAATCTCAAACTCAAAAGTCTATATGGCTTCAAGATCTTAGACTCGTTTGGATTTAACACTTCATTATTTTCAGCCCCTTTGTCCATGAATGTGGAATTTTTCATTTTTCTCCGTAATGAATAACTGCAGATGAAATGTGGAGAGAGAGAGAGAGACTAAGATAACATACCTTCGTCTCCAACCCAACCACCAATTGCATCGTTGAAGAACCAAATTTTAACTCTTGAAAGGCCATAACAAGGAAACGTTGAAGAACCAAATTTTGATAGCTTTAAAAGGCAAACCCTCTAAAGGTATTCGATCGTATATTGTTGAGGGAGAGCTCGATTACGTGACCTGTGGTGAAGTTGCATGTAAGTTGCTCCCAAGTATAGCAGTCACTCTCTCTCTCTGTATTAGCACCATTGGATTTGATAAACGCCTTGATTTCAAAAAGTGCTTAACTTCTCTTCTTCAAAGCAGCCTCTACTCCATGAATTTGAACCAAAACTACTATACCCCAGAATATGCACTTGGCTAAGCTCCTCCGCTCCATTGAAAAATGATCTTATCCTGCCATTGCTAGACCGGTATTCATATATTTAAGGTAGGACAAGGAGTCAAGCTAATGCTAGAAAATGAGGGCCATACTAGCTAGTATGGAAAAATGGGCTAAACACTTCTGATCAATCACCTTTTGACTCTTTAGATCATTCACGTCAGAGCTCTTATTTTTAACTAAAAAGATATGGACAAAGTTTAATTACAAAATTGATTATAGCTAACGACTATAACCTTACTCAATATCTTTTTATTTTAGGTGAATTTTGACAAGTCCACCATTGGATTACATCTTCTTCTTATATCCTCCATTCTTGCAAGTTTTTGTAATTTAAAATTATGCATAAAATATAAGCTTATAGATTATATAGTAAATAACATCTGATTGACACAAAATTTGACATGTATATTAAGAGCGTAAAGGATATGCAATTTAACAGTTAAATTTTCAAAATATGTAGTAATATTTATTTTATTGAGTAGAGTTATAGTCTTAGGTTATAACTGATTTTGTAGCTAAATTTTGTCCAAAAAATATTTTATCAAACAACCAAAAACCATGTTTTATTATTGGAGTTGCCATATCTAAATTTTTTTACTAACTTGCTACAATAAATTGTCATCTATAGTACGCAGGACAAAGAGTCAAGCTATAATGCTAGAAAATGATGGCCATACTAGCTGGTATGGAAATATGGGCTATACACTTCTCATTAATCACCTTGAGTCTTGAGCGCATTCATATTAGAGCTCTTATTTTAACTAAAAAGATATTTTAACTCTCAAACAAACAAAAACCAGGTCTTATTAAAGTTGCTGTATCTAAATTGTTTTACTAACTTGCTACAATAAATTGTTATCTATAGTAGCTAACAAGAAGCTAAAATTAAAAATCAAAAAAAAAATTTTATTGAAAAATATCTTTTACACGCATTGTACACACACTTTTTTGAACTAAAATCGTGACTTCAAATCACGATTTCTATGCAAAAGTGATGTGTATGTATAGTATGTGTAAGTGGATGTGTCATGTGTGTAATAGATGTTGCCCTTTTGTTTTACCTTTAGTTAATGAGTCTACATCTCAATCTAGCATATACATGCTTGCCATTTCTGAAGTACCAAATTATTAATTCAATTTTATACTTGTTAACGAGTACCCTAAAGGCACATGTTAAAAATTAATAAATGCTTAATTATGAGTTGCAGTGCACATTTTTAAAAAAAATAAAATGCACATGTTAATAAGTCATTGGCTTACACGCACAAATTCATTAAATTATGTATGTTTTTAGATATATGAGTACAATATGACTTTAATTAGTTTTTACAAAATTGTATAAAAACATTTTTAATGATGCATTAATTAAATGCATATTAATTAATTCGTTAACAAAATCCCATTTTATATGCAAGCTGATATAAAAGTTTCAAGGCTTACTAAACTTGGCCAAGACCAATAACTACTGGCTAAACAAACATGATAGCCCGAGTTCACCTCATCATATCCATGACAGTATTTTGCGTAGCTAACTTATCACTTTTGCCAGTGCTTCACTGTCACGTTCTACCATGTATTTGCCTAGAAGTATGCTCTCGCATATGTACGGATAGAAATGTTTGGCTAAAATTATAATCTCACCTTTCTGAAAGCTACAGTCAACATTGTCTATAATTAGTGTTAGAAATACTGAATGAATAGTATTGTATTTCTCAAGTAATAAAATAGATATGAGTGCCTTTATATAAGAGGCAGAGTGTGTAGTACAAGTATGTATACTAAATAAGTAAGGCGAAAACCACATTTTACCATTTTCCATTTTGGTCCCTAACTTTTTTTTCCACCGCTTTTAGTCCATATCCTGGAAAACGCGTCTCGTTTTTGTCCTTGCCGTTACATCAGAGACGGAATTTGCACAACTGGCAAACGGCATAAGTTAAATATAATAAAATAATGCCACATAAACCTGCCCTTCTCAGTTAGTCTCATTCCCGCCTATAAGAGATCATGTGCCCCTCACGTGATGTTATAAACTTTATAATCAGCTCAGCTCCTCAAACATTCAGAAACTAACCCTCTCATCGCCACTAATTCATCTCAGCTCCTCGCCACTATTCATCTCAGCTCCACGAACTCAGCTTCAGCTCCTTGCTCGCAACTGCTCTCATGGAATCAAGCTCAATGTCATCGAGTGGAAGCTTGAGGAAAAGGGGCCCAACCCAATGCTTCTGCTCTGAGAAACTCATTTTGGTTGTTTCGTGGACACCTAACAACCCTGGCAGAAGATTCTACGGGTGTCCAAATTACTTGGTAAGTTAGTATCTATATAATACACTATCTAGGTAAGGTTCTACGGGTGTACTTTTTTTAAATTTCTATTGATTTTCTAGGTGGGGAAAAAAACAGAGTGAGAATCTGTTCAATTATAAGGGGTTTTCTTTAAGCATAAAAATGGGTTTTCTTTAACTCATTATAAGTGGTAAGAAAAATACTAGAAAATCTGTTCAATTTTTATCCCAGCTAATTAAACTTGAAAAAATTTAAAGCAATTGAGTCTAATTCTCTTTGAATGTTTTAGGAAGCTTTTTTGTTTTCTAAATGAAATGTCGTAGGAAACTTTGGTTCTGCATGATTTGTAAGATCCAGTACTTTAAAAAGGGATTCAAGTAAAAATTTACATAAGTAGCATAAATATGATTAGGAGCTGACTAATCAAAAAAAGAAAATAAAAAGGGATTGACTGGGTTGGATTCTGTTATTGGGTTCTTATTTTATAGCTATTTTCTTTAGTGGGTCTTTTTTAGTTTCAAGGATTTTAGTATTTTGCTAATACAAGTATTGGATTGGCTGTGACCAAATTTTGCTAATACTATTTATTGTTATATTTTCATGATTTTGGTTGAATATATAATGGGTTTTATCTGGCTCCTGGGTGTAAGGTTGGATGCAAGTGTAAATTTTTTCAATGGCGTGATAATGAAATCTGCGAGCGTGGCAAGGTGCTGATTCTGGAGCAGAGGCAACAGATTTTAACCCTTGAAGCTGACATTGCGAGCTACAGGAAGAGAGAGAAGATGCTGGTCATCTGCCTGGGGCTGTCTCTGGTGATAAGTGGGATGCTACTCTGCTTGATGCTTCTTTTGGTTGGCCAAATAGGTGGGGGGGAAAATAGGTCATTAGGTGGGTAGGTATTAGTGTAAAAAGGCCATAATTTTGGTGTATTTTGGTAGGTGTTGGCAGAATTTTTGGGTTTGGTATGTGTTGGCCTGAATTTTTGCGTTGGTATGTAATTTTGGTGTAATTCTCTCTGTAATCCGAGACTTTAGCAATGGAACATCACTTTTTAATTAAGGTATGACTTGTATACCAATTTATTGCATTGTTGTGAACTGTTTGTGCCTTGTGTGCACTCAATATTACTCTGCATAAGAAGCTGAAAACCAAAAAAACAGAGCCATATCTGATATTGAATGCCTAATATTTATCTAAGAATTGCAAATACTGATCAATCTTTCAAGATGATAAGAACCTGCTAACTGATAGACCAAATAAACAGTGCAGGCTTCGTGATTTCAATCTTCAAGAACTTTTATATATGATTTGGCATATAAAGAAAAAGGAAAGTGTCAACTCATAAAGCTTATGATATTAAATGCCTAATATTTACCAAAGAATTGCAAATACAATTGGAATGAAGAAAACTTTGGTAGTTTATTCATTTCTCAAATATCCCCACAATCCATTTCCCAATCCTTTTATACAATTTGATTCCCTCATTAACTAACTTCTTAACACTGTTCACACACAATCCCATATATCCCATACACTGATCATTAACTATCTAACTTCTTAACACTTCTTAACACTGATCACACACAATCCCATATGTCCCATATATCCCATACAATCCACTTGCACTGCACTGCACACACACCAGCACTGCACTGCACCACTTCAGCACCTGCACTGCACCACTTCAGCACTGCACTGCACACACACCTACACTGCCCTGCACACGCACCTGCACTGCACACACACCTAGGGCTAAAAACCAAGCCAGAGCATCACTAGGCTCCTAATCCATTAGGTCTTATATCTGTAGCAGGCCCTTGGATTTGAAGTACTCACAGTTTGGTCATAAATGTCTTCAATCCCATACTTAAAACTGAACCCCTCTTTGAAAAGTTTGTCTGAAGATAAGGTCAGCTTGGCCTTAGAGGGGAAATCTCCAAAACTGCAATTTCCAAATGACACAAGTCAAACAACACTTCACCACTGAAGAAAGTGAGAGATATATCTCAAAACCATAATTGAAATAATTCAATAACCAATTCAATACAAGCTAATGGCTCATTTGAAGCATGTGTGATAGATATTGAACCTAACAGCATTTGCATACCTTTCAATGCATTTATGAGGAATTCAAGTCTTGCAAAATTGTCAAAAAAGCCATTGAAACACTAATATGTCAATTCAAGTATGGTGCAAGCAATTTTGAAAGAAAGCTGCACGGCCTAAAGTGGAAATTGCAACATATTATGTAGTCCAGCTTATTTATAGCTGTAATTAAAGACATTGCTAGACCAATATGTTATAGCTGTAATCACAGTAATTATAGCTGTAATCACAATAATGAGATCAATATTATTTTCTTCAGCAAATTTCCAAGCTACTTTCTCAGCTAATGTCTTGGAGGCAGGATAACCCTGAAAACTAATTCAGAAAATACTTAAGAGAAAACATTTATCCTTAATGATTTGATATAATAACAATATGCTAAAGGTAGAATATCCTAATGTTTCAGCTAGGGCTGTCCACGGGTCGGGCCGGGTCGGTTTTGGATCCAACCCGGACTCGACCCGCCGGAGTCGGGTGGAGGGGCGGAGGAACCCGAAACCGACCGCCGAAAAAATTGGTCGGTTCGGTTTCGGGTGATGGTTAGCGTCGGTCGGGCCGGCTCGGTTGCCGGAATTAAAAAAGGCATCGAAATCTGAAAAAAAATAGTCGCCGGAATCTGGAATTTTTGCCGGAAACTGGAAAATCTTGCCGGCAATTGGAAAATATCGCCGGAAACTAGAAAAATCTCGCCGAAAACTGGATTTTTTTATGAAATCTGCATTTTTTGGCTAGAAATTGCTGGAATTTGGCCGAATCTGGCTAAATCCCACCAGATCTAGCCGGATCTAGTCGAGATCTCGCCGAATCTGGCTTGTTTTTGCAGGATTTGGCTAGATTTTTTTTTAGCTCCAGTCGGGTTCGGGTTGCTCGGGTTTTGGAGATGCAAACCCGCCACTTGACCCGCCGGTGTCGGTTTTTGAGAACGGAAACCCGCCGCCGACCGACTGGACTTCGGCTTGGGCCGGAATCGGGTCGGCGTCGGGCGGTTTGGCCGGGTTGTCGGGTTCCGATCGGGTCTGGACAACCCTAGTTTCAGCTTATGCAATAACTTTATGAGGGTAACAAAATAATATATATAATGATGTTGAAATATATTTACTATTCAGTAAATTAAAAAAATAGTACTTTAGACCAAAGGGTACCTGCACTGCACACACAACAGCAACACTGCACTGCACACACAGCAATTTCCTGCAACCAAATTAATATAAACCGCAATTTTATGGCAAGAGCTTTTTTAATGAACATGAATATAAAAATTAGATGCATGATAAATATATTAGTAAATTAAGAGAAAAATCAAAGAATAGAGACAAATACGACATAAACTGAAGGCTTGAATTGTTGTCAATGTATTCAACTTCAGGACTCTTGTAAGACTCACAAGTAGACATTGTCTCATCCAAAGAAACTGAAAGTCCATCTGATTTACTTTGGAGAAACATCCATGCTGCAAGATGCAGAAACAACAGCTGTGCTAGGGGCAGTTTCATTACTTCTAGGGAAAGATGTAACCTTGCTCACAAATTGAACAAGAGCAGTTGAGCCTAAAACTTGGAGTATTGTTTCTACCTAAAAAGATAGAATGCAGATGCTTATCACAAAAGCCAAAAAACCTGTGAAAAAGCATTATAGTGACAATTAACAAAGCATTATCAGCCCAACCTCTGAAAAAGCCAATAAACCTAATCCAATGGCTGCAGCAATCCCAAGGGTGAGAGAAAGAGCATCTGAACCCTCCTGCACATTAATTGCCATCATACACCTTATAGTGCTCATTTTAGAAACCATGTAAAAAACTTTTGAAAGAAAACAATATGCTGAAGGTAGAATATCCTAATGTTTCAGCTTATGCAATAACTTTATGAGGGTAATAGAATAAAGCTTATAATGATGTTGAAATATATTTACTATTCACTTAAGAATATAAAATAGTACTTTAGACCAAAGGGTACCTGCACAGACCTGCATGTGAGAATGTGTTTCACAGACCTGCATGATCACAGATCTGTATAAGGGTACTTGCACAATAACATTAAAAACACAATAGCCCCCCGATGCCAGTCAAACAAATTTGGCTTCAACTGAATAGGAATTAAATACTCATCACAACAATGAATAGACAATAAAATATAGACAATAGGTCTCCATCAATTAACACCAAGTATTCATCCACCTGTAAATACTAATGATCACTAATTAACACCAATGACAGTTTTTGGTGTAACAATAATTACAAAATATGGGACAAACTCTACCCAGCACATTCATACAAAAAAAGGACTTAGTCAGCCATTATATAAGTACACCAGGATGATTCATACAAAAAAATTCCATCTGATTTACATAAACATATCAACTTTGGCTGTCAACATATAGCAAAAAAAGGTCCAGCTTCAGCTAGCTATCTTCCAGCAGATCTCATTGTTGTCATATACCTTGCTGCATTCCTAGATGCATTCAAGGTCTCAGTGGTGACTGCACTTCTCTACCTCTATTTTTTTGGTCTTGGATTGGACTGGTTATCAGTAGGGGGTGGAAGTGCAGTTGTGGTCACATCATCAGTAGAGCTTGGTTGTGCCCTATGTACAGTTGGCTGAGCATTGGAGCCTGGTTGTGCACTGCCTACAGCTGGGCTGTTTGCATGACCATCCTTGGCTGCCTGCAAGCACAAGCACAATAGCAATTAATAAGTTGCCAACTGAAAAGCAAAACAACACAAATATCTAAGTCAAAGTAGTATACTTACCCTCCTAGTGGTCCTGCTGACTTGGGATGCACTCCCAGGCAAGGAGGAGTTCCCTCCTACTTCTCCCTTGCAGCTCCTCCGGTTGTGGCCTAATTTCCCACATGCCTTGCATTGTTTTGAGATGCCTACACCTCTGTTTTTTCTGTGACTTCTACGTTCATCAGACTCCAGTGCCCTCTTCTTCTTAGGCCGGCCAGGAGGTCTCCTCTTAATAGGGGGCTGCACAGGTGGCAGTCCACTAGGTCTCCATATATTCTAGCCATTGATGGGCTCTATAATGGGGTCATAGCAATCAATGTAGGTAGTCCATTTGTAGCAAGCATTAACATACTTTTCAGCATCATCCCTGTTGAAAAAGATACAGGAAATGGCATGGCAACATGGTATGCTAGTTATGTCCCACTTTCTACAGCTGTAGCTCTTTTCTTCCAAGTCCATAGTGAAACTCTCCAGCCCATTCTTGACTTCAAACTTGGTATGACCAACCCAACATGCTAGCCACTTGCTGCATGCCAACTTCTCCTTATACAATCTCTTTCTTATCTTGGGACACAACTCAGATTCCACCTTCATAATCATTTGCCTGTTTGCTTGAAATATAGTCATTAGATATAGCCTAATACACTCAAGTTGCAAGCACATAGAAGGAAAGGGAGAATTAATCATTACTTAATGCACACAGGTCTATGGATCATAAGAGAAAGTGTTGAAGCTAAGTAGATTGCTTACCATGGTGATTATAGGTTTGCTCCTGAACTTAAGTATCCTGCTGTTGAAGCTTTCACACATGTTGTTCAGGATTATGTCACTCTAGCCATCACTTTTGAAAATACTCCTAGCCCAGATAGTTGTTGAACGAGACTGCAGCCATTTGAATGCATCTTCATCCACCTCCTTTAGCTCATTCATTGCCCTCTCCCATGCTTGCTGATAGGTAACCTTAGCTGCTTTCCAAAAAAGGTCTCTAATAAGGACACCAAGATGATTCTTCCTCAAGTTATTGTATAAGTGTCTGCAGCAGATCCTATGCTCGTACTGTGGCCAATTGTCAACAAAGGCATTCACCAACCCCTACAAAGCAATAAATATTAACTCAGCAAGCAATAAATATTGATTCAGCAAGCAATAAATATTAAGAAACCAGACCTTCTGCTGATCAAATATGAACACCCATCTTTTGTCATCTCCTATGTCAGCAAGCAATAAATTAAGAAACCAGGTCCAAGAGTCCTTGGTTTCAGCCTTGACTACTGCATATGCAAAGGGGAAGTACTCATCATTGGGATCTCTACCAACAGCACACATCAGCTGACCACCTGACTTGGTCTTCAGATGGCATGCATCTAGACCAATGATTGGCCTGCACCCTGCCAAGAAGCCCTTCTTGCAACCCTCCAGGCAAATGTAGGTTCTTTCAAAATATGGCAGCCCAGTTGCCAAGTCATGCTCAGCTGCCAAATCACCATCATTATAAGTATGCACCTTCATCACTACTATGCTCACAGGACTACACCTTCTTAACTCATCACAGTACTCCCACAGCTGGTTGAACTGTGCAGTGTGGACCTCATCAACAGCCTCTTGAGCTTTCTCTCTAGCCCTACTTGCCTTGCCTGCACTTATGTCAATCACATACTTCTCATGCACAGCCTCCTGAATGTCCTTGAGCCTTATGTCAGGCTGTCTCCTAACCCTCTTCATTAACTTCTTCCCAATGTATGATGCTGTGCACCTTGGATTTCTATAACTTCTGCTGCATATGTGTTCCATGTTCAGTGTTTTCAATCTAAAACTCTTCTCCCTTGGCACCTTTGCAAGGTAGGCAACAAACTTGCACCCTGGCTGGCATTGGGCTCTCACTCTCACCAAGTCATTTTTCACAAATTTTATACCCCACCCACCATGGACTGCATAATCAGTGATAGCATCTTTAAATTGTTTAGGTGAGAGGAACAACATATCCTTCTCAAACCTAAGGTTCTTAGCTTTGGCTACTGGCCTAAAGATTGGGAATCTGCTCCTCCTAATAGAATTGTCAACCTAAGCAGTAAAGGTTTCACCATCACTTGAATCATTACAATGCTCACTGCTTGATGAACTCTCATCAAGGCTAAGCAACTCCTCACTCTCATAGTCAGAATTCATGACACCACCACCCATTTGTCCTGGTTCAACCTCACCATCTTCAGCTTGATTGTCCCAACTATCAACACTATCTTCACCAATGTCCATTGGTTGCATTTGTGGCTCTTCTTCTAAGTCACTCCCCTCAACCTCACTACTCTCCTCAACTTGGTCATCAACAATTGGTGCTTTGTCAGCCCTCCTAGCCCAAGCCTGCTCAACATCTACCTCATGTGGCTCACCATGGTCAACATTAGTAGTTTCAGCATTATCATAGACTCCAAATTGTGAAAAATTAGGTCTGTACTCTTCATCAAGATTATCATGTGCCTCACCATGGTCAACATTATTTGTTTCAGCATTATCATGGCCTCCAAATTGTGAAAAATCATGTCTGTACACTCCATCATCATCCTCATTAACATTAAAATATTCATACTCAGCATACTCATAAAAGTGATCACTCTGAAGCTCACTGTCACTGCTAACACAATAAACCACATCTTCATTTTGTTGATCACCACCAAAAACCTCTAAGGCATTTACCCCTTCTGGTTGACTACCAGGTGGTCTAATAGCTAAAGGCTCTAAATCCTCCACTAGTAGCTCAACTGGTTCATTCACTAGATGCTCCACAAAGACATGAATGTCCCCATATCCCTTCACCAAGTCAGTCATGAACACAGCAGCATCATCATCAACCACCTCATGGAAATGTGACTGCTCTGGGTTCACTCCAGGCATTTTAAACCATAGCTTATCCACTGCAGTGTACCCAAAATCCCTACAGATACTCTTGATCTCTACTTTTGACCACTTATCTAGGTCACAGTTATCCACTATATCAACTGTCCCTCCCACATAAGCTTGAGGGTCTCCCGTAAAATGGCCACCATGGTGGACATGCAGAGTAAAACACTCGTCCATCCTGCATGCAAGTCATGGAAAGAAAACAGAATGAAAACAGATATCCACTTTCTGAAATTAATAATACTTTGTTAGGCTAATAAACTAAAAAACAAATTAAAAAACATATAATACAGACAAAGGGAACACATGGACCCAACCAGACAAAGTGACACACAATACAGACAAATAATGCAAATACCAACAAAAATATTCCATTGTTTATCAGTCAATATTGTGGCCCTTGATAAACAAAAGTAAAACAAACACAGCTCCAAATACCAAAAGCTATAAACAAAAGTAACACACAACAGCAAAACAATGCAAATCCCAAAAATATTCCACTATCACAGTCAATATTATGTCCACTACAAAAGCTATAAAGGGAGAGAGGAAGAGAGAAAGAGAGAGTGAGAAAGAGAAATAAAGATAGAACCCAGAGCAAGAACAAAACACAACATCTCAAAATTCCCACATTCTCAAAACCCAAAAGCTTTCTATCTTCACAGTAAAAAAAAAAAAAAAAAAACCCCAAAAGCTAAGATTGAGACCCAGACTGACTACCCAAAAGCATTCATAAGAGAGTGAGACATGACAAGAGCAAGAGAGAAATAGAGATAGAACCTTCACCTTCGCAATGTGCCTTTCCGTGTTTGTGATTATAACTATGAAGCTATCTGGGTAAGAGATTAGGGATTGTGCTTGCTGGGATTTTTGTGCTTGCTGATTTGGGATTTTTTTTTTTTTTTTTTTTTTTTGTGGTGTAGGTGATTTGAGCAACAGTGTAAGAGTTTAGTTGATTTAGGCTTTTCTGGTTTAGTACTTTAATTGATTTGAGTGCCACTGTGCCATGTGACTAACTGAGAAGGGCGGAAAAGCCACGTGGTTTATGTGGCATTATTTTATTATATTTAACTTATGTCGTTTGCCAGCTGTGCAAATTTCGTCTCTGATGTAACGGCAAGGACAAAAACAAGACATGTTTTCCAAGATAGGGATTAAAATCAGTGGAAAAAAAAGTTAGGAACCAAAGTGAGAATCGGGTGAAAATGTAGGGACGAAAATGTAGTTTTCGCCTATAAGTAAATAAGATATGCCTAAGGCCCACAACCTATTACAGGTTAACAGCCCCCCTCAAACTCAAGGTGGGTGTGAGACCAACTTGAGGTTGTCAACCAAAGCACGAAGGCGTCCCTTAGGATGTGACTTGATGAAGATATTTGCAAGTTGATCTTTAGAGGAGACCGAGAACAGCTTGAGAGCACAATGGACAAGATAATAACGGATAAAATGACAATCGATCTCGATGTGTTTAATCCGTTTATGGAAGACATTATTGTAAACAATATGAATGGCACTCTGGTTGTCACAATAAAGAGGAGTAGCAGATGATGTAGATACACCTAAATCTTTACAAAGCCATCGAAGCCAAAGGAGCTCAAATGTGGTATTAGTAAGGGCACGATATTCTGCTTCAGTATTGGAGCAGGCCACAACGGTTTGTTTCTTGCTTCGCCAAGAAATAAAGAAGAACCAAAAAGAAAGCAATAACCAGTGGTTGACCTTCAATCAGTGGGATCTCCTGCGTATTATGTTCAACAGGAGTGTCAACAGTCTTGCTATCAATGAGTCCAACTCAAGACAAAAGTTCAGAAGCATACTTGACTTGAGTAATATAAAGTCTATCTATAAAATGAGTGATTTCAAGATCCAAGAAGTAGCTGAAATGTCCAAGATCTTTCATCTTAAACTGCTAACTAAGAAAATCCTTAAGTTCTTGAATGCCACTGAGGTCATCACCAATTATGATCATATCATCCACATAGTTTAAAGTATAATTTTGTTCATAATATTTTTGCCTAAAATGAAAGATGGAACTATAGTCCTACTACCATGTCATTTTTTTTTTAATAACTGAAAACCTTTATTGAAAGCTAAACATGCAAAACAAAACAGTATTACTAGCACGCCTCCACCAAAATTACATTTATAAAAGCAGCAGGGCTATTCTCTAAATCAAAAGTTCCAAAAATAGAATTAAGCATAGACCATCTAGCTAATTAAGAAGTGGACTGCCTTCATGGTTAACCTAAAAATAAATGAACTATTGAATGTGACAAAAGTACAGTCACATGTGATGTTGGTATTACACAATGTGAGGATAGAACCGTCAAATGTAAGGAAAAAAAAATAAGGGAACCACCAAATGTGACAAAATTAATGTCAAATGTAATATTGAAACTGCACAATGTGAGAATGGAATCGTCAAATTTGAGAAAAAAATAAGGGAACCACCAAATGTAACAAAAGTACTGTCAAATGTAATGTTGGAACTTTATAATATGAGGATGAAACCATCAAATGTGACAAAAAATAAAAGAACCACCAAATGTGACAAAAGAATTGTCACATGTGATGTTGAAACTGCACAATATAAGAATTAAATCATCAAATGTAAGGATTTGGTAACCTGGTATAGAAAGTTGTCTATTAATGGGCATCGCACCAAAAAAAAATGTACGGTAGAATTACCCGTACGGATAGATAAATTTGGCTAAAATTATAATCTCATCTTTCTGAAAGCTACAGTCAACATTGTCCATAATTAGCATCTTTAAAGGTGGTTTTTTTTTTTTTTTTTTTTTTTCCAAGAATGCTAGCCTCGTGTTGTAAAATCAGATTCTTATTTCATCCATCTATAAAATGATCTCCTACGATTTCTTAATTACTCTTTTACATTAATTATAGTACATTTGAAAATTGGATGAGTATTCAATTCAATCACTGTCTCAATTTTATTTTTTTTTAAATGCTAGAATTACCATAACCATAGGAAATGTAGAAAATGCAAAGCAGTGAACTGAGGTTGAAATGTATTTTTCTATGATTAATATTGGACATGACTCATGAGCCACGTCTCAGCCTAAGACCAAGTTCCAGGACACTGCCCAAATTCAAATCAAGTAATTTCATGGAATATATTCTTATCCAAAAATAATTAAGACAAATTTATTGCCCACAAGGCCACAATTATTTCGTGAAATCACAGTTGATTCCTTGCAATACAAATCACAAACCAATTTATTTCCCTTTTCGATCCATCAATCCATGTTATTAGAGCTTTTCAACACCAACTTCTTCTTCTTCTTCTTCTTCAACATTTTATGTCTAGGTATTAGTTTTTTTTCTTTTTTTCTTTTTTAAATGTATTCTCTTAGTTTTTCAAATTTCAATTTTAAGTTGTTATCAGATTACAAGTATTTGGAATTGGTTGTTGATTTTAATCTCTTCTCATTATTATTAAATTCACAATATTAGTAGACTGACATGTAAGAATTTTGCCATCTTGATTTCATGATTGTTTGAAGTATAATTAGCGATTTTAGGAGGAATCACAGCAGACGTATTCTCGACACAATAGCTGCTGATAGAAGCGTTCATAATGAGAGGGAGAGCCCATGGTTATATTTTTTTTATATTGGATTTGTGTAACAAGTAAGATCACAAATCCAGCTTTCAAGTTCTTGTCCTTTCTGTGCTTCAAAATGGCCACATCAGAATTCAGAAAAGCCTCATGTTGGCTGCGGCGCCAGTAAGAAACAGTTCTTCATGTAGCAGAATTACATTTTGATTCTTCTAGCAGAATTACATGAGTGTACCACTACTACACGTTCATGTAGCAGAATTATATGAGTGTACCACTACTACACGTGTAGTAGTGGTACACTCATGTCTTAGGCTCAGGCTTATAAGGTATGAGTGGGAGGTGTCTCTCCCCGATGTGGGATTGAACAAATTCGTAAGAGTGGCATCGGTCTCCTCGGCCCATTCCCAAAGCGAACAATTCCTTTCTTGGGGTCTGAGACAAATCTCCCTCCCACAGTTGTGTTCTTGAAAATGCTATGGAAAACATATTTTCTATTAATTTCTCACATTTTCTCATATTTCAAGCATGTATACAATAAAAATATTGAAAATTTTAAATAAAATATCATAATTCAGGGACCAACGGTGGTAACAACCGACGGCAGTGGTTGGCCGTCAAAAATTAGGGACGTTAATAGTAAGGGTGTCAATTCGAATTAGCGTGTCAGGTTCGTGTCGTGTCGAGGTAGGAGTATTCGACTAAATGATTCAACCCTAACCCAACCAATTTAATAATCGTGTCATGATCCTTCAACCCTAACCCGACCTGTTAATAAGGCGGGTTGACATGACCCAACCCATTTAACACGCTTAATAAACAAGTCGTGTTGGGTTGACACGAATGTAACACAACCCATTTCAACCTGCATAATATTAAATAAAACATTCATCTAGAAATAATTTTTTTTACATCGATCCCAAAAAGCAGTGCATACACTTCAAGTCTTCAACCCACGTTCAAAATAGGCATAAATGCACTTTTAATCCTTACATTTTGGCTTTTTTCCATTTTAGTCCCTACATTTTAATTTTACCACATTTAGTCCCTAGATCAATTAACGCGTTTCATTTTGGTCCTTTCCGTTAGCCCACTAACAGAAATTGCTTAGGTGGCAAACTGAGGACATTGCTGGCACATTAAATGCTGACGTGGCCAATTAAAAAATAATAAAAAATTTTAGTTAGCATTTTAAAAATGCCATGTCAGCTTCTAAATATAAAAAAAAATTTATTAATCAATTTTAATGAAATTGAAAAAGAAAAAACAAAATTAAAAACAATAAAATCGACCACTTCAGATCTAATTCATTTTGAACAAGAACATTTAAACATTAACACAAGAACATAAAGCACAAACCCAGAACACAACACAAAAAACACAAACATAAACTCAAATTTAAACATTAACACAAGCACAATAACAAACATAAACCATTTACTCTCAAGAAATGGTTGGAGGGAGCCGATTGGGTTGGAGGTTGGGTGAAGAGAGAGAGAGATCGTAGATCTGGGTTTGCTTACCCAAACGAAAATCTCTAAAGATCTCTTTCTCAGACCAAAATCTCCCTCTCTTTTTCATCTTTCTAAAGCTCTAAAGCTCACAATATACACATCCTCACAGAGTCACCACACACACCCTATCTCTAATCCGTGCCAAACACATCATTCTCATACTCACAAGTCTCACAACACTGAGCACACAAACACAATAACCCAACACTTACTCTCTGTTTTTGCAAACACATACACTTTGTGACTCTTTGCTTCACACACACACACACTTTTACGCGTACACAGAGCCTCAGACACAAGCACACAGAACACAAATCAGCTCTTACCCTCTGTTGCACATACATACTTGTTCACGTGCCACCGCATGTGAACCCACGCGCCACCACTGCCTCAGTGTTTGGCTGATCTAAGATTCCCTTAGCCTCCACACCATTTCTTTGCTAGGTCACACACTGTCTAGTGCCTTCGTAGGTGGTAGATCAGACATGGGTTTTGAGGTTAAGAGTGAGGGAGTAGAAATCAGAGATGGGAGTTGTTTTGGCTCAAGTTTAAGGGGAACGAGGGATAAACCACTGTCTGTGGTGGCGTTGATGTTTGAAGTGGGTGACTTTGGGGGTTAGCCATGAAGCTTTCGCTTAGGGAGAACAGAGATCGAGGAGAGAGGGAGCTCGAGTTTGGGTGAGAGCTTGGTGAGGAGGAGCTCGCCGCTGTGGTGGCGGCGTTGATGCTCGTTGTTGGGCTTGAGGAGCTCAGCCATGGAGGTTTGGTGACTCTAGAGGTTATTGTGTTCTTTGTGTTTGTGATATTGTGATAATGATTAAATTTGAGTTTGTGTTTTTTTGTGTTTAGTTCTGGGTTTGTGTGTTGATGTTTAAATTAGCATTTTATTGTTTTTAATTTCTTTTTCTTTTTTAATTTCGTTAAGATTGATTAGTAAATTTTTTTATATTTAGAAGCTGACATGGAATTTTTTAAATGCTAATTAAAATTTTTTATTATTTTTTAATTAGCCACGTCAACATTTAATGTGCCAGCAATGCCCTCAGTTTGCCACCTAAGCAATTTCTATTAGTGAGCTAACGGAAAGGACTAAAATGGAACGCGTTAATTGATTTAGGGACTAAAAGTGGTAAAATTAAAATGTAGGGACTAAAATGGAAAAAAGCCAAAATATAGGGACTAAAAGTGCATTTACGCCTTCAAAATAATATAGTTCAACAAAAATATAACATTCATCTAGAGTTTGAGAATTGGTGTGAGAAGAGTAGTACGGCTGAAATTAAAAAGAAAAAAAAAAAAAGATATTTATAAGAAGGTTTAGAGGTTTAGGGTTTGTAGGGTTTAGAGATCTAAGGTTTGTAAAGTTTCAATTTCCAATTATATCCCTTGTAAATTTTTGGATTTACTCACTTTTCTTTTTAAATTTAAAATATATGTTGGATATAAAAGGTATTTGACAAATCTAAAATAAAATAAATATTTATTTGTTATACGAGTTAAATGGGTTGTGTTAATTGAGTCATTTCGGGTTAACACAAATAAATTGGTGTGTCAAACGTGTCTATTGTGGGTTATGCGGGTTGACCCGCTTATGACACGTTTCTTATCGTATCATTTTCAGGTCGACCCATTTATGACCCAAATCCATTAAGCCCTAACCCTAACCCGAAAAAACCTGTGTCAAGTTCGTGTCGTATTCGCGGGTTGGATCGAACATTAACACCCTTAGTTAATGGGGGTGGTGGTTGGGTGGCAAATATAGGAGAGTGAAGGTTTCGTTGATAAATTTTTTGTAAAACATAAAATGATTTACAGAAAGTAAAAAATATAAAAAATATAATTTCTATTATAAATGTCTTTATTTTACCGCAAGCCGAAAAACAATTTTGGTAGCTCAAATTACAATATTTTACAAAAATCAATTTTCGTGTAAGCAAAAAGTTCGTAATCTTTTATTCATTTTTATCTGAGCGTATCATTTTTTCTTTTTTTTTAACCTACAAGACAATACAGTTATGAGTTAAGCCAGATCATGTAGACACTCATTTTAATAGGGACAATCTTAATCCAATGTCAGAGGAATCAGACCGCAAGATTTACAGCAGTCACTTCACTTCACAATAAAGTAAGCATAGTCCTGGCAACATCGTATTAAATACCTAAAAACGAATCCTAGCCGTTTGTTTTGTCAGACTCAGACAACAGCACCGCTTGCTTACTTCCTCAGTCTGTCACTAAATCGAACGGCTCCTAGCTTTTAACTCTTCAATTTAATGCTCACAAAAATTGGAGAATCTCAATTTAATGAAAAAAAAACCACGCGCCGTTTAACACGTGCAAACGCGATGTCTCGAAGAAGCAATCCAAGCCGTTCGATAATTAAGATCACAAACCCCCCAACGGTGCAGATCAGTACTCTACATCAACGCTAAGAACAAATTAGTCCAAATTGTGAAAAGCACGAGTAATATTACATGTACAAATAATTTTATAATATTTTTACAAAATTTTAATGTAGTTAACTTTTTATTGATTTTTATTAGGCTCATAATTAATATTAATTTTTTATTTACTAATAATCACTCAATTTGTAAAATCTTTTGTAAAATAATTTGTATCTCTAGTATTATTTGAAAAGTATTTGAGAACAAAACAATGTGTATTCATTTCTCTTCACAAATCTACGGTTAAAAATAATAGCGGCACAATACGCACTATGACACATGTATAAGAACAAAATAAAGTTGAGTCTCGCAATATTTTCTAAAAATTGATGATTAATGTATGCCGGCATATATTAACCGGATCTATATAATACTATTTTTTTTAAAAAAAAGATGATCTAGTAGGGACCACATAAATCAGCTTATTATCTATATTTTGTTGTAAATTTATTGTGAACTTGTGTACAATAGCATTATTTTGAGAAATTTTTTTTTTTTTTGTTAAGTAATGCTAAATATAAATTATTTTAAAAAAAAATTTACACACTGTTATTATAGTGAGTAGTTATTAATAAATGAAAAAATTATGTTATTTTGTAAAAATATTATAAAATAATTTATAATTGATTATCACATCTCTTTTTTTTTTTCTTTTTTGAGGAAATGATAATCAGTATCTCAATTGATTACCACATCTGCTTTTTAGGAAATGATAATCACATCTTTTTTTTTTTAGAAAATGATAATCACATCTTAATTGTTCCAAATGAGACATTTAAAATTAAAATCATCAAAATAAGTAATAACCATCAAATTATATAAAAATAAAAAATAAAAAATTGAGAAACCACGCACATCAAAAGCGCGTGTGGAACAGTGCAAGCACCAACAAATTCTTGAAACACTCATGAACCCAACCCACCCATCCACCAAATATTGTACTGCTGCTCCAAATCAACCCTTATAATTAAAGGGAATAATTAAAGGGAAAGTCAGTTGAATAAGTGATATGTGATTCAATTTTTACTTGCACAACAAATTAATTTTGTTTCTTAATTTAATGATAAAGAATTATCATCATTTAACATCATAGATTGAAACTTTTTTTTTTTTTTTAATAATTAAAAGGAACATGTTAATTAAGATTAGAAAATTAAATCCACAATAAAATAAAATAAAATAAAATTTATAAGTAATGATGATTATGTTACAAAATTAAGAAGGAGAAGAAGAAAGATTATGAATGTTGTCGTTGCTAATGGTATGTGTATTAGTCGGAGAATGGAGAGGAAACAAAGGCAGAAGCTCAGGAGGGTCAGAGCCACGTGGAGTAGTGAGTGGACTTGGATGCAAATAGAACCCTTTCTCAGCAATTGCTCTCTCTTCTTCTTCCTCCACTACTTCACGCGGCGTGCGTGGACTTCCACGCGCGTAGAGCTCCAGCTCCAATGGCGAGACTGGGGAGAAGATCATGGGCCTCAAGTAAGGCCCAGACGGAGAAGATGAAGATGGGCCAAATGGGTTTAGGCCTGGGTTGAACTTGAGCTCGAGCTTTTTGGTGGCGAGTCTGCGCTCGTGGAGTTTGAAGGTGGGTTTTCTGGGACCCATTTCGGTGGCGGAGAGGTGGTGGGGTTTGTGGTTGAGAGGGAGCTTTTGGGCTGATGGGTCTTCCGGGGCTCCGGTTAGTTTCTGGACCACGGCTCGGAAAGTTGATGGGTCGGCTTGGACGAAGGTGGTGTTGGGTGAGGTTGGGTCTGATGACATATAGCTTGGTGAGTTCATGTTGTTGTTGTTGTTGTTGGTGGTGGTGGAAGCCATGAGAGAGAGAGAGAGAGAGAGAGAGGGAGAGATAATGTGTCTTTGTGAGTGAGGGAATGTGAAAGAAAGCGGGAATGGAGTTCTGAAAGGTGAGGATTTATATTCTACAAAGAGAGAGAGAGAGATAGAGAGAGAAGGGTTTTGCTTTTTACATTTTCAATTTGTTTTATGGGGATAAATTTGTGTCTTTTTGCTTTCGTGTACTTTTCTTTTTTGTTATGCTTTATAGGTTACTGTGTGCGTGGTGGGAAATGTCAGGGAGTCGGGTGAGTGAAGTATATGCATGTAGTAAATAATCAGTACTTTTATGGAGTTATTAATTTTAATAACTATTTGGATTTTTTTTTTTTTTTTATGAGTATTTGGATTTTTTGTTGTTTGGCAAAAGGAGTGACCCAATGCACTTTTTAAGTTTAGTGTCTATTTGGGTGTTTCTGTTTCATGGTTTTTCGGCAACTTATTTGCACTATCATACAAAAGTTATAATTTTTGGTAAATGTTAATGTTATTATTGACCTCACTCCTCAGATAAACTTTTTCTTTTTTCTTTTTTCTTTTTTCTTTTATTCTCAAATTAGAAGTTACTGCAAAATCATAATCTTTAAACCCATGACATCAACTCTATAATATATAGTAAATTCGTATGTTTTTTTCATCAAAGTAGTAGTAAGATATATACCTGGATGAACCAATTAGAGAGTTAATTCAAGAGTGTCATTAATGTCATAATAATAGCAATTCCACTAGAATGAATAAGCAATTAAAATACAAAAGAGAAAAACCGAGAAAGATTTGCCCACATGCAAATGAAAGAAATATGAGAGGAACAAGTGGAAACTAGAAAATGCCACAGTTATTTGAATTTGAAAACAAAAAAAACAAAAAAACAAAAACAAAAAACAAAAAAGAGAGAGAGTGAGGGCAATGAATTATGAAGAATGAGCTGGCATTGAATGATGAGAGATGGGAGAGTCAGCGGGGCAATGAAACAAGAAACGAGGTGAAAGACTACACAGCCGGCAACAGCGGCAGCAGCAGCAGCAAATTAAGGTCTGTTAAGTCAGAGTCTCAGAAGACCTTCCTTCCTTACTTTCTTACTTTCTTTTTCTCATGTTTTTTGTTTGTGTGTCAATTTGGTGTGTGAGTGGGTGGTAAATTTCATTCTCTTTTTCCTCTCTCTTTCCATGCTTTTTCCCTTTGAGTTTGCGTGAGGGTTTGCACTTTGACGTTTTGGACAAAAAGATTTTTCTGCCTTATTTCAGGTCCACTTTGGCTTCGTTCGTTGTAGTTTCTTTGCTTTACTCTTCCTTTCTTTTTATTGCTTTGCTACCAAGGGTTGGTGTTTTTGTGAACGTTTTTTGACATTTGTTGCTTTCTTGCTTTCTTTACGAGTTTTCGTTCTACTTTCTGCCAGTTTTCCTTGCCACTTCTCTGGGTTTTTTTTTCTTTTTTTTCCCTTTATCTCAATTTTAGATGAAAGGAATGCTATTGGGTTACAATTTGGTCAGTTATACAATTCAATTACGGTTTTAAACATCCCATTGGTACAAATTTTTTGTTGAAATCTGATCTCAGAAACTTTCAAATGAGTATGATGTCAATGGATGTCTTTTACAAACTCTGTGCGTTTGGGATAGAATGAAAAATGAAAATTATTTCACTATTCAACTTATTTTTGCTACTATTCATAAGTCACACTGCACTTTTTGACATTATTCATAACCTCATTATATTATTTCAACTAACTTTTACTTTTATTTACAATACTTTCAGTAATAATTTTTTAATTTCAGCAAAATAAGCGGTATCCAAACACACTCACAATAGTTTGCGTTTGGTTAGGTTTTTTTTTTTTTTTTTTCGAGTTTATTTTAAAATTTATACTCTTTTCTAGAGAGAACTATATTAATAACTTATATTTGGGTGTTTTCATTTTAGTCCCTTATATTTGAAAATTTTCATTTTCATCCCTTTTAAACTATTTTCAAAGTGGTTCTTCTATCCATCTTTATTAGTGATTTTTTTTTTTTTTTTTTTTTTTTTGAGAAATCAAGAAAAACATACACAAGGAAGAAAAAATAGAATTCTAACACAAAAATATACTACAAACTCTACTCAAAAATCATTGCAACCTTTAAGAATAGTTTCTCAAGTATCTTTATTAGTGACTTGGATGTTAAGTACCAAATAATTTCAAAACAAAGTGATTTTTTAACAAAACATTGTCATTTTGAATATTGTTTAAATCTAGGGTTGTCCACACACTCACAAAACCGAACCCACGCAAGTTGACTCAATGACCTACGGTCGACTCGGAATGCACAAGCGTTAAGTAATGAGTGTTTGAGAGTTAAAAACCGATTTTGGTTCCAGTCTCAAGTCCCATGATTCCTAACCCATTGAAACAGACTTAACTGAACATTAAATTTTTTTTTTTTTTTTTTTTAAAGATAGATTTTGGATTAGGTTTAGGTGTCACATTCTTATGGATTGGAAATCCAACCTTTTTTTTGTTTTTGAGAATCAAATCCAACCTTATAACTTTGGATCGCGATCCCAAGTTTTCTTTTCCCCTTCAAATCTACTCTCTCTCTCTCTCTCTCTCTCTCTCTCTCTCTAGCCTTTGAAGTGAAAAGCCTAGTCCATCCTAATGCCGTCGTTATTGACTTACTGCATGGGTTGAATATCTCTCAATCCCCAGTTTCTCTCATATATGCTTTGAAGCTAAACCCAAAATCGCAAATGTGTTGGAAAATCCTCTAACCTTGTAATGATGGGTAAGTTAAAAAAAAAAAAAAAGTATTTTACTGAAAGTATTTTCCACCATAAGATCTTGTGATGGACGTGAAAAAGGTGGTGGTGCTAGTTTAGGTGAGGAAGGTGGTGGGGCCACTTAGGGAAACGGCCCTAGATATGCAATTTCGAAGATCAGAAGTGTAAATGGTGAAACAAGAAGGAATTGGAAAAGTTTCTATGACCTATTCACCCAACGATTCCAACCCACCCATTTGAAGACTAGAAAGACCATGTTTCAACTTGCCATTCACTAAATCCGATTAGGTCAAGTGGTGAGTTGACCCCAAACCTAACTCAACTCAACTTGTGGAAAACTCTAATTTAATGCACTTATATTTTACTTTGGGGATTTATTAATGTGTGCGCTTATGATATATATTAGTAATCTATTTTAGAAAACTTTTTATAAAAAAACAAAAAAATTAATTACTGTTTTGATAGTTTTTTCAATTTTTCATAAAATTTTTTTCAAAATGGATGGTTAATGTGTCCAAACCCTTTACTTTATAATGAATAAAATTTTCTTTTCCTTTTTTTTCCCCATTTTCTTCCATGAATCATCTCTCTCTCTCTCTCTCTGTGCAGCCTAGTGCGAATTGCTAACCGAAATCCAAACATAACTTAAACCTTATCTTCAAAGTGGAATTCAAACCAAATCCTTTTTTGGTTTTCCTTATCTCCACTATTGTCACATCATACTCCACGACGTTAAACCCCTCAAATCTTTTATCAACGCATCAAGATTATAGTCATTGATGGCATCACCCATTAGTTGGCTTTTTTTTTTTTTTTTTTTTTTTTTGGTAAACCAAAAATGAGGGCCTTTATGGCTATATTATACCCCCGGGCAGGGCGCCGATCTGACATAAGCTCCGGCCGTTCTAGCCAAATCGTGCAGGGATTTAACCCCACCAAGGATGCCCACCAACAATTGGCTGTGGAGGTGACTCGAACCCAAGCCTGACAAGCAGGGCTACAAGCTCCTTACCACTGAACCAACCAACGTGTTGGCATTAGTTGGCTTTACTAACATGTATATTTGCGTATTTTAATTGGGCTAGCTATCAAACTTAAGGGACGAATATGAAAATTTTCAAAACATAAAAGAGTAAATGAAAGTATTGTCAAATGTAAAGGGTCGAAAAAATGTAATTTTGGCTATAATAGTATAACGAACCATGGTCCATGACCGTTGTTGGGAGCAATTGCAAGAAAACATAATTCAGAAAATTTTAAACATATCATCTACAATTTAGTTTTTCCTTTTCTTTTATTGGCTAGGTAACTGGGGTTCTTTCACATGTTATAAAACCTTTTTTTTTTTTTTTTTTTTACTATTTTCTATCACATCCCCTTTTTAACGTTTATGTCCAAGATTTTTCTTTTAAAAGGATAACTTTACGTTTTTTGAGAAAGTAATATAAACTTCACAAACTAGGGAAAATTAAGCTAAGGACAATTTCTAACATTAAGATTAATGAAACACAATATAATCGATGGGAAAAATAAATATTATAAAAAAAAAAAAAAAAGCAAAGGAAATTTTAGGAAATTTTTCAATTTATCCTATGTGGTTGGTATTGTCTTGATTTAGTCCACACAAATTTTCAATTACTACATTTGAACCCCCAAAATTTCGCTTAAAGGAAAGTGTTAGAGTTTTGTTCAATGACAATTTAATGATTTCATTTTAATCCAAACTTTAAAGGATTAACATGTAATAATTTAAAAGATTTTAAAGTATTTTTTTTTTTTTTAGAAAAGAAAACCTGGTCCATTTTATTTGCTAATAGCAGCAAAATATGGAACAAAACAGTCATAAAGATCGGGAGGAACAGATTCCATCCAAACCAAAATAGGAAAAGAATTTTTTGCTCTTTGGGTTAAGGCATAAGCTAGAGTATTATCTTATTGGGAGTATAAGAAAAATGCAGCAACTTTTTGTGGGCATTTATTGAAATGGCCGAATCACCTTCAAAAATTGACCCACAAAAACCAAGTTCATAAATGAATAGTATAGCTCTTCTAGCCGCCAAAGTCTCTAATAAAACAACTGAAGATGGCATGGGGATCTTTTCGGACAAAGTCGCCATTATTTCCCCTTGAAAGCTTCGCACTACTACCCTGATACCTGCTTCCTGCGAACTTCCAAACACAACCCCATCAAATATTGTTTACAATATATAAAATTTGTTATTAGGACAAAACCTTAATAATTTTATTTAATCTAAACTTTTAGGGATCAACCGATCAAATAATTGAAATTTGTGTACTAAATTGTAAGAGAACCTAATGGTCCAAATCACAGTGTGCTCCAAATT
This sequence comes from Notholithocarpus densiflorus, assembly GCA_030021035.2. NCBI lineage: Eukaryota > Viridiplantae > Streptophyta > Magnoliopsida > Fagales > Fagaceae > Notholithocarpus > Notholithocarpus densiflorus. The sequence continues at coordinate 944,016 of JARYZH020000148.1, forward strand.
TCAAAAAAGTCCATCACCTTCTATTCTTCAACATTTTCTTTTTCTCTCGGTTTCTTATTTTCTTTTGTGACATTTTAAGTGCCATTTTTTACTTGGCTTGAAAGTGCTTTAATTTGTAACACGTTTTCTACTGTTCAAAAAAAAAGAATAAAGAATAAACAGATCTGATTCGTTAAATTTATTCTTAAAAATATTCTCCCCACTAACGAGCTAAACAATGTTCTTCTTCTTTTTGTTTATAGATTGAATTTTAAACTTAATAGTTTAGAATTAGCGTCGAACTAACCCTTACATGCAAATTTGGAGTTTTCAAACTAAGCTTTAAATTTTAATAATCATTTTAATTCAAACCATAAACTCATTATTCTTGAAACCATTACTGAAATTTTTTTTTAAACAAAGTGATATTGTGTGGCTTAGAATGAGATAATATTCAAATATAATAGGCACGTGTATAAAATTATCTATCAAGTGTCATTTTGTTTAAATCTTTTTCTTAAACAATATCACCATAAATGAGTTTATAGTTTAAATATATACGTTTTTAAAAGTATAAAGTTTAATTTTAAAAAACCTAAATTTTTTAGATTTAAAATGTTATATGCTCTTCTTTTAATAATATATTGTGGGGTCAATGAATTTGGCTACCGAACTTCATACTAGGCCCAAGGCCCACGCCGAGAAAGGAGAAACGTCCGAGAACGAATAGAGAAAGTCCTAACTACCAAGAAGTATCGCCGAGGACAATCATGTCCTCGGCGAACCGAGATCATAGAAAGGAAGGGCAGCACGCCATCAAGGGCGGTTTCGTAAAGCGTCCCAAGACAGAGGACAAGTACCATGGGTTAGCCATAGGAGCCTGGGAGAGCAATTCAGGGAGAAGCTGTCACCTCCACATTAAATGCCTACAACTAACGTTCTGGCCGCATTAATGAGGAAATGACCCCTGAACAGTGCCGCTTTGGTCGCTGCAACTCACAGAAAGTTTGGGACGGCGGCTGATATGACAAGCACTCAAGTAGTGACCTGCATGATCAACAAATGGAGGGCCAAGATCAACTTAAAGAGGGTATAAAATGTAAAGAGGTCCTCTAAAGAAAAGATCGGAGATTGGAAGTATGAAACACTGTAGCAACCTGTATCATCTTTGTAACCTTTGTATCCAAGCACTGAGGAAATAATAAGAACAAGAAAGCTCATCGAACCAACGTCCAGGACAGATTCTAACACTTAAGGCCCGTTTTCTTGCTATTCAATTTACCCATAACCATGTTTATTCGTTGCTATCCTCACTAAGGTCTAGCTCTTAAACCCATCATCTACAAATTTATTGTTTAGGGCTAGTTGGGCCTGAATCCACTTTTCCAACAGTAGAAATGCTCAGACTTAGTCCCTACATATATTAATATATATATATATATCCAAATATTAATATAAATGTTGAAGATAAATATGCAAGCCCTTTTTTGCTTTATCACCGTCTCTCATTGAAACAAAAATTCTAATGACACAATTTTTTTTATTATTATTGTTGATGTGACTTATATTAAGTTATACAGTATATGTTAAAAATGTTATCCTTAGATACCATAAACATATATGCCTCTAGTAAATTTAGTGAAACAGTTTTTTTTTTTTTTTTTTTTTTTAAGAATATAACCTCTTCTGCTTTTTAATTTATAATAAGAAGATCTGAAATATAACAATCATGAAGGTTCGGAGGAACACACTCCATCCAAGCAAATGTTTAATATTATATTCAGCACAAAAAGAAGAAGAAAAAATGCACAACATTGAATTATTATTGAAATGAGAATAAATTATCTTGTTTTGCCTAGAATTCCCATATTTAGTATCCCCCACCATACTTTTAAAGGGTCAACCTATAATATTATCAAGCACCGACCACGTGCCTATATCATGGCCAATTGATTAATTAATATGCTCATAATGAGTGCCTTCTAATATTCAGAAACACAAAAAAAAAAAAAAAAAAATCATTTTCTTCTTTCCCATAGTCAAAAAGTCACTTATAAGATGTCATCTGTTTGGATTCCTTGAAAACATGGAAAATGCCAAGGGAACACTCAATCATATGAGTCAGCTATGGAGGACAATATGATTGCAAAATAGACTATGTTCCAAACATATATATTAATGGGTTTTTAACTAACTCAGAAACTTAATATAATAACTACAATCTTAGGCAACCAACCCACTTAGTTAAAGTGATTATTAAATCGTACGTAATTATTAAAGTAATAAGCTAGGTTTTATGTTCTCTGGTGGATCGGTGACTATTGCTTTGGAGACAAGTGTTGGGTGTCCATCATAGCAGCATAAAAAGTCATGGGTATTTGGACAGTAATGAATCTTTGAAGAAAGAAAGATTGACCTTTAAGGATAAGGCAACAAATACAACTTGTTGTACTTGTATTCTTCTATTTTCACATTGATGATAATTCTAAAAACGAATGGCGAAACATTGGCACCTTATTCTCTATATGATATGAACCAACCATAGTCTGGAATTCCAAACTCCTTTTGATTCCTTACTTTTTTAATTCCTTTTTTACTAACCTTTTTTTTTTTTTGAGTATATAATCTTTCATAGTTAAATTTTTTGTATATAGTTCCCCTTAAGCCTACTAATGTCCATTGTCCTGGCTTGTGATGGAGCCTTTTTGCCTTTCATTTGGGCTATAGCCAAGGAATAAGAATTCTATTATCATGGGGAGAAATTATTCCACACGTGGGATTCATCTTTATGTCAAAGGAGGGTATATCCAATTAAGTGCATAAAATAATTTCACGACATTAATAGCTACTTTAGTGCTATTAACATTTTTTTTTCACTAAAGTATACTTTTTGGCCCTTAAAGTTTGGGTTATTTTCATTTTGAGTATTTTCAAAATTTTCATTTTAATCATTCATGTATGATTTCGTTTACATATTGGGTCTATTGTCCATTTTCATTAGTAATCTGTCTGGCATTTTCTAGGAAATGTGTTAACAAAAATGGACTTATGTAAGTGACATATCTTAATGGACAACATTTATCTGGCACTTAATAGACCAAATTACTAAAAGAAATGGACTTATTATATGGGTGACATGTAGCATTTATCTACCAATAAATGGACCAAATCACCAACAAAAATGGATGGCATGACCAATACGAAAACATAGGCAAATATTAATAGCTAAATAAAAATTTTGAAATATAAAGGGTTAAAGATGAAAACAACCCAAAACTTTAAGTTTGAAAACTATACTTAAAATTTTTTTTTTCTATTACTTGAATAAACCTATTATGAGAGAGAAGATAACAAAAGAAAATGAGATATTTCAAAGTACAAAACAGAGAGAGAGAGAGAGAGAGAGAGAGAGAGAGAGAAGTACCTATAATCTCTATTGTAATGGTAGTATTATTGATCAAAAAGATTAAAAAATTAATGAAAAAGGTAAAAAGAACATTTTATTAGTAAGCATGTATACTTAGAGCATTTGTATCAAGAGAGTTAAAAATGCTAAATACTATTTTTAACACCTCAAACCATAAAAACATACCTACAACAAAGGTGTTAAATGCTAAATATTTTACCATTTAGCTACAGTGAACTGTTATCAATAACAGCTCACTGTAGCACGAAGGTAAATATAAAAAGCATATTTTTTATTCTTACCAATGTCTCTTTTTCCTCGGTCTCTTCTTTCTTCTCTTTCCCCTCACTTCTTTCTTCTCTCTCTCCCGTGCCTTTGTTTGTTCTTGGTGGTTCGGCGATTGTGGTCATGATTTGGTGGGTTTCGTGGGTCTGATTTAGTGGGTCTCGGTGGCGATTATGATCTAGCGGTTCGTGGGTCTGATTTGGTGGGTGAGCTCATGAGGCACGGTGGTTATGTGGGTATGATTTGGTGGGTCTCGGTGCTAGTGGGTCTTGGTTGTGTTGTATCGGTGGTGCTTCGGTGACGGTTTTGATGGGTTTCGGTGGTGTTGTTGATGGGTCTGGTGGCACGGTGGGTTAGTAATGGGTTTTGATTGAGTCTTGGTTGCTAGGTTGCTCAATGGGTCTTGATGGTGTTTCTTAGCGATAATGGGTGGCTCAGCTCGTGGGTCTCGCAATGGGTTTGGATTTGTGATTTTGGTGGGTTGTTTTTCTTTTTCTTTTTCTTTTTCCGGTTGTTGGTGGTGATGAGGTTATGGGTTTGGGTGGTGATGAGGTTGTGGGTTTGGGTTTGGATTTGTGATTTTGGTGGTTGGGGATTGTGGTGGCTGCTAGCTAGTGGTTTATTTTTTTTTTTCGGTGGTGGTGGCTGGCAGTGGCTAGCCATGGCTGTGGCTTGCTTAGATTGAGAAGAAAGTAGTAGGTTTCTTCAGAGAAAGAGAGAGACATAAATAAGAAGAGAGAAAGAAAGAAATATAGTGAGAGAATAAAAATAATAATATATAAATGAAGTTGTAAAAAAACATAGAACTTTTGATGTTTGGTATATTGTAAAATGAAGTGTTAAAATTGTTAAGTAGTATTTTGAGATGTTAAATGCTAAAAATTTTGACTCTCTTGATGGGAATGCTCTTACTAGTTACTACTAGGCTATTAGCTTTCGGGCACACAATGTTGTTTGAAAAAACATAGGGACTGACCTCATCCCACTTACAACGTGGTCACTCAGTAGAGGAGGACAACCCTCTTCGACTGAGCCCTACAAGTCTACAACCATGAAGCTTAATTGGTTGAAGCAAACTTTCTCACATAGAGAGGTCAGAGAAATAATCAAATTAAGAACTATTCTTGTTCGATTAACAGGCTAATTTAGAACTCAGTATGAAGTACAAACCTACTCATTGTTGCATTTAATCCTAACAACTATCATCAATCACATTTAATGCTACATTTGCAATTTGATATGCAGCCTAAAGGGTACGTGGGGTGTCATGTCTCACCCACTCCCCCTTCGGCTCCATGAGAAATGTGAGATGTTAGACCCAACTTTCAAATTCAAAGGATGAGGGAATTTCTAATGATGTCCTCAAAGAATTAAAGGTTTTTTGTTAACCTATCCCTTTAGGAGATATTTTTATAAATTTTTTAAGGGAAATGAAAAAAAAAATAACAACTGATTTTTTTAACTATTTTCTATATTTTTTATGCAAATTATATTAAAATTTTCTTATAATAGTTCATTAACAAATATTCTAAGGGCACCTGTTAACCAAACCTTTATAAATAACAAGACCAAATCCCAATCAAGGTATGAGAACTTTGATACTCTTACTCTGCTAAATTTCCTTTCAACTACCTAAGCCTAACCAAATCGCCAAAGCAATTTGAAACTCTCAAAAAAAAAAAAAAAAAAAAAAAACTTAGAAGTGAATTTTGTTGATCTTTAGGTTTGTTTGATATTGTGTTGATCTTTAGGCCTGTTTGATACGAATTATCTCAACGAACACATCAACACATGTTTATTCATGGATTGTGCTGTGATTGCTTGTAAGGTTCAACAGTACGTCACCATAACCAATCTCTTTTTGACAAGGAAACATGATATTTTTCTGAACTCTTTTTGACTTCTTCAACATTATATTATGCCTTAGTGGGTATTCCTGTAGGGAATTAAACCAAATTCCCAACCTGTGAGAAACAAAAAATAGAGAAAGCACACGCTAAATAATAAATATTACATGCACAAGATAGTATTTACGTGATTCGGCAATTTGCCTACGTCCACGGAGTTGCAGGGATTTCACTATTATCAGGGAAGAATACAGAGTACAAGAATTGCGGCTACAATACTTTTCTCTCACTATATATAGAAGGCGGCAACAACAACCTACAATCTTATATAACCCTAATCATGGCAAAGTCGGTTTATATATGAAATGGGCCCAACCTGTCGGCCCAAGCCTCCGCTCCATGGACTAAGCCTCAGTAAATCTTCCATTAAAAACCATACAACATTATTCGGGCCGGGTCGGGTCGTCAACCGGATCAAACATAAAACTAGGCTCCACAAAGCCCAACATTCCCAACTCTTTGGACTGGACATCAATAATGACCTTGGGACATAGCTACAACACCAATACACCACTGGGGAAAAAAAATTTAAAAAATTTATCACAAATGAGCTAGCGTTTTAATGCATTTTCTTGTTAGGGTTTCTAGATCTAGCTAGCGTCTTGTAATGTTTTCCTTCCCCATTTTTACCCACTACTTAAATACTGCTATTGTCTTGCATTCACTTGTAGCCTAGGGCTACGCAAGATATTCAATAAATGATAACTCTTTCTTTAAACAAATAAGTTTAGTAAATAACACACAAAATTTCGCAATCTTTGTCTCAAATGTAAAATAAGGTTATTTTATTAATTTACAACTTTTCACCTTACCAATATGTAAACGATTTGTGTACCTAACAATATTACTCGAATGTTTCTCCTTTTATAATAAATGAAACTTTTTTCTGTTGAATCAAAAATAAAATTGCTTTGGTCTGGTTTCTCACCAAAAATATATATATATATATATATATATCTCCCCTTTACTCTTTTTTTTTTTTAATATACAAGATAGAAATTCTACTCTAATCTAATCTAAGTGTATATGTGTGTGAAGTTCTCTTCTAAAGACTTGAACCCTAACCCTTGCCCCTCACACCCTACAAATGGTAATAATGCACTAAATATTAGTGCATCACCCTTCCATTTTATAAGTAAAATCGACTTACTTTTCTTTTATTTATAAAGTGAGAGGTGTTACTCTTTATTACCAAGTGAGAGACACTTTCGGATTTATATTAAATAAACATACAAGATGCTAATAAATCCATTAATTTCCTGTCATTTTGTACTTGATTATCTTTTCACAATTGATAATATATATATATATATTTATATATATATAAAAGATATTAATTAAAAAATTATGCCATCTGAAATCTCAAACTCATGATGCCAAATTATGATCGTAATGATCACTTGCTCTAATTTCACCTTCAAGCCATTCCACAAAAGTAGATACTCAAGATGATGTTCTACTTTTGGGGCATTTATATCTTATATGATTAATTAAAACTATTCATAAATTTAAGAGGCATCACACCAATTATATATGGTAAATTAACAGTAATTTTGCTCTGCCTCAGCATGTCTATCTTTGTAAAGGTGTGTTACGTACGTATATCACATATTTGTTGCAAATTACTTCTATTGTACCTACATGGGTTTGATACAACTAAGCCAAAACTTGCATGGTTTCGTACACATCTTTTTGCTAGTCCATGAAAACGGATCGTGGGTTCTAAGCCAAGTTTCCGGTCTATATAATACTTTTTAAAAAAATATATATTTGACAGCATAGTAATATTTGAAAATTATTTTGGAATTTTTTAATCTAGTCTTCTAGAGAGACAAGAGACACAATGCTCAAGAGATTTAAAAATGGTTATGTCCTCAAATGCTTTAAAACAGTACTCCTAATTAGTAAAATAATTTTATTTTAAGTAGTATTACTTATAAGTAAAACTGGCCAAAGATGATATAATTCTTTTTTATTTTTCGTTTTATTTTTCTCTCTCTTGACAAATTCTCAAGTTGGGATTTACATGGGGGGCAGGGAGAATATATATATAGGACAAAGTTTAAAGATAAAGTTTAGTTACAAAATTGGTTGTAGTCTAAGACTACAACCTTACTCAATATTATTAAAATTACTATATATTTCGTAAATCTAACCATTGGATTACATGTTTTTTATGCTCTTAATACAATTGTCAAATTTTGTGTCAATTGAATATTATTTACTACATAATCTACAAGATTATATTTTATGCATAATTTTAAATTACAAAAACTTGTAATTTAAACAATTTATAGATGACATAGTTATTGATCTTTAATTTTCTAGAAATTTTACAAGTAAGGAGAATATAAAAAGAAAATGTAATCCAATGGTGGATTTGTCAAAATTCATCTTCAATAAAAAAAAATATTGAGTAAAGTTGTAGTCTTAGGCTACAATCAATTTTGTAGCTAAACTTTGTCCAATATATCTATACTACTAAATTACTAATAAGAGGATTCTTCTATTTGGGTTTTATCATTTTGCGTACTAAAATGTCCTCACACAAATTCTTAAACTCTCAAAAATACCCCTAGCTTTTAGTTAAATAATTTTAAATTTAAAAACACAAATTGGTTAAAAGAGTAATTTACAATATTTTAAAAAGTTCCTAATTTTTATACTTTTTCCTTTTTCTTCTCCAATTTGAATTGCCACCTTTTATTTTAAATTCAAATTTTCAAACTTTTATCAAATTCAAATTTCCTTAAGTTTATGACAACCAAAATTTAGGGGATAATTGTTTCAAAAATTAAAACTGTTTGAAACTTCTCATCTATTTAAGTTTTAATTCAGTTTCTCTTATTTTGAAAAAAAAAAAAAAATACTTGCAACAATTATCACGAAATCTCCATCCCTCCACCTTTTTTTCTCTTGCAAAATTCAAAAGTTAAAACCAAATTTAAAAATTTATCCAAAAAAAAAAAACTCTCCACATTTTTTCAAAAACCTTCACATTTTAAACTATTACCACAAGAATTAGATAGGATCATTTTATAAAATAAAATAAAAAACTACTACGCCCAACACACAATTTTTTTCCCTCTTCATTGCGCTCCAAATTTTGATTAATATTTACTTTTCAAAAGTACCAGTTAAGTTTTTTTTTTTTTTTTTTTTTTCTATACTAATATTTAAGAGGCTTCTCCTATTTGGACAAGAAATTTTTTTGGTTCCAAAATTTCCCTACAGCCTATGTTTAAGTAGGGAAAAAACTTGAGAATAACACTAAAAATATATCTCTAACTCTCACCTAAAACATTTCCTACAACATAGAATCACTCTCCCACTAACTCACTGCCTCAAAGCAACTATACGTTTACTTTTTTTTTTTTTTTTTTAAATAGAAAAACAAGTTAAACAAAAAAAATTTAAACAACCCCACTTTGCTGGGTTTTTTTTTTTTTTTTTTTTGTTCTAAAAAAATCATCCTCACATTTATCTTCCTATTAAAAAAAAGTTTTTTTAAACATCCTCAAGTTTATCCAAAAAAAAAACTAATAGATATATACACATTTTATTACAATTTAAACTGTTTTTAACTTCTTTTTTAAAAAATTAACTACTCTTAACTTCTTTTAAAAAAACTAACTGCTTTTAACTTCTTATACTTATCTATACTACTATTTAAAGGGCTTCTCCAGTTTGAAATTCTCAATTTCGATGCCCAAAATAATAGGGTCAAACATGTAAAATTACTAATTTAAAAACTTCTAAATTTTAGATAAATTTGAAAAAACATTGCCTACAAGATGGGAACACTCCCACTAACCCACTTATTCTAAACAACCGTACAGTCCGTACCCTTTTTTTTTTTGTTCTTTAAAAGAAAATTAGAAAAAACAAGTTAAATAACACACGTTTCTAATATTTTATTTAAAACTAAAAATAAAAATACCCTTAATTTAAAACTCCTAAATTTTAGATAAATTTGAAAAAACATTGCCTACAAAATGGGAACACTCCCACTAATCCACTTATTCTAAACAACCGTACAGTCTGTACCCTTTTTTTTTTTTTTTTTTTGTTCTTTAAAAGAAAATTAGAAAAACAAGCTAAATAACACATGTTTCTAATATTTTATTTAAAACTAAAAATAAAAATACCCTCACATTCAGTAAAAAAAACACACACACACAACAAAATATATATACACATTTGATTTCCACCCTCCCACATTTAATTCAAGTTTCACTTTTTTTGTTAGTTTTTAAATTCGATTTAAATTTCAAATTTATTCAGTCAACAATTTTAAAATTTTTTTTTTTTTTTACAATTTATTTAGCCGAGGATTCTAATAGCCCATTGCCCACTAACCAAAACCTCTCTAAACTCTAATTACAGTTTTTTCTTTTTTCTTAAAAATAAAATAAAATAAAAAACCACGTTTTTTTATACAGTTTGTTTAGTATAGATTCTAATAGCCCACTAACCACAACTTCTCCTAAACTTACTATCTCTAATTTATATATCTCACACAATTTCTAAAAAGAAAAATATATTTCATACATGGTTGACACATCTTTTTCCTAAAAATTAACATACATTATCTCTATTTAAAAGTATCTCATACGTCAGCTTCTCTGCACAGTTTTTTTATATTGTTTCTCCATTTGTTCTCATCCTCATTTCTTTCTATTGCTAAAACAGTGTTCTACAAAAGGAATCAAATTCTGTCTTTGGCTTTTTTTGTGAAATTTATAATAGTGGTTGTAGTATTTAATTATGGGTTATTTTCCTTCCTTTTTTTTAATTTAATTTTTATGAACAAGTTGTGAATAGGTTTGTGTTGCTATTGGAGTCTAATACAATACACCATCATCAAAATCCAAGAAGAAGAAACTCTATTTACAAAAGCAAAAGACTTCTTTATCACAGCTACTGATAGTCTGTCCTTTGATGAGGATTTCGCAATTCACAGTTAGTTTTTGTTGAATATTGGTACGTTATTTTTACAAAAGCATTTACATCATGTTGTCAAGTTTTGATATTTATTCTCTGTAGCACTATGGTTCTTTTTCTTTCTTTTTATTTTTTGGACTACTGTAGGACTGCAATGATTAATGAGATTGAATATCTTACTTAATTGCGAAGTAACAACGGTGCAATACCAATGTTGCCTCCTATTTAATGTTTGCTGTTTTTCTTATTTTTAATCCTTACTCATTTTTTATTTTGGTCTCTTTTTTAGGGTTACATATCAACAATTTTGTTGGATTGCATATTGGGCATATTAGATGACTTCGGGCGAGAGACTTTACAAAAATATTGTATGATTCAAGGCTCATATAAAGTGGTAGTTGGTTGTTTAAGACCTTTTTTGTAAATAAATAAATAAATCATCCTACCTATGTCTATATTTATCAATTTGTGTAATTCTACATTGGGTTCAATTTATTATTTTTTGGAATGGTAATGAACATATCATTATAATTAATTGAAACTCCTATAGTTTAACTTTATTAATTTTTCTCAATCACATCTTTTCCATATGAAATTAGTTATCCCTAGCAATTGTTGTGCCTTTCACTACAACTTCTTTTCATTTTTTACAAGAAAATACATTTTTAAAATTAATTAAGAGATTATATTGCTCACGTGCAAGCCTTTCTCATAAAAATTTAAAACTATTTATTTTATTATTTTATTATTATTATTATTATTATTATTATTATTATTATTATTATTACTTGCTTTTTTAGGCATTTGAAACTTTTGTTATGGATGTGTACTTATTGGCTACATTTTAGGACTAAGTGGCTACCTTTTAGGATTAAAAAAAAACTTGGTGAGAGACGTTCTCATAAAAAAAAAAATAATAATACTACTATTTAAATTTCTTTTTTTTTTTTAGGCATTTCAAACTTTTGTTATAGATATGTACCAAGTGGCTATATTTTACGACTAAGTGGCTACCTAAAACAAACCTTGATAACTCTCATTTAAAGAATTTTAAAAAAAAAATCACAATTGTGAACCTTTCCCATATAAGAAAAAATTAATACTATTTTTGTTTCTTTTTAGGCATTTGAAACTTTTGTACTAGAATTATGCCAGTTTTAAAAAATAAATTAATTTTGGGCTTGGGTTCAAAAAAATATATGTGGCTTGATATTAAACTTTGAGAATAGGTGGCCTTCTCAAACGGTATTCTTGGTGTTTTAAAAAATTAATACTGTGGGGTCAATGAATTTGGCTACCCCGGCCCACTTTACACTAAGCCCAAGGCCCACGCCGAGGAAGAAGAAATGTCCAAGGACGAACGGAGAAAGTCCTAACTACCAATAAGCATCGTGAGGACAATCATGTTCTCGGCGAACCGAGATCATAGAAGGGAAGGGCAGCGCGCCATCAAGGGCAGTTTTGTAGAGCGTCCCAAGAAAAAGGACAAGTACCGTGGGTCAGCTATGGGAGCCTCGAGGAGGAGCAATTCAGGGAGAAGCTGTCGCCTCCACATTAAATGCCCACAACTAACGTTCTGGCCGCATTAATGAGGAAATGACCCCTGAATAGTGCTGTTTTGGTTGCTGCAACTCACAGAAGGTTTGGGACGGCAGCTGATGGGACAAACACTCAAGTAGTGACCTGCACGATCAACAAATGGAGGGCCAAGATCAACCTAAAAAGGGTATAAAATGTAAAGAGGTCCTCCAGAGAAGGGATGGGAGATTGGAAGTAGAAAACACTGTAGCAACCTGTATCATCTTTGCAACCTTTGTATCCAAGCATTGAGGAGATAATAAGAACAAAATAGCTCCTCGGACCGGTGTCCAGGATAGATTTTCACACTTAAAGCCCATTTTCTTGTTACTTAGTCTTCCTATAATCATGTTTATTCATTGTAATCCTCGCTAAGGCCTAGTTCTTAAACCCATCCTCTACAAATTTATTGTTTAGGGCTAGTTGGGCCTGAATCCACTTTTCCAACAGCAGAAGTGCTCAGACCCAGTCCCTACAATTGGCGCCGACTGTGGTAAGAACTTGTGTCTTAGTAAGGGTAACAATCAAGCATGGTAGGGCCAGGCCCTCATCAAGCAGGTCCCCACCAGCCCGAACCTGCTAGATCCCCATGACAAGGTAACTTTCCCGATCCTAAGCGTGATCGAAATGAAGAGAATGGAAGGTTTCGAGAGGGAAGTGTGCACACCACTCAAACGGGCAGCAGCCACTCTCGTGTGAAGAGTCGCGTGTTACAGAGACAAAATAACAACCAGCCCGTGCAACAAGAAGGGGTCAGAAGCCACACATCTCAGGGGCGGAATGATAATCAGGCCATGCAACGAGAGATAGACGATTTGAAGAGAGAGCTGCGCCATGCACGACGAAGGCGGTTTCACTCCAGCCTTGACATGCCCTCTAGTGATGAAGGCGATGATGACTATAGACGAAGATCGCGAACCCCCCCAAGTGAGACCTTCTCTCACGAAGAAGAGCACCAACGGAGGCGCACACGTAAAAGCCCATCTCCCAGGGGTTTGAAGAACAACGCCATGAGCAGGGCATTGGACCAACTCTCCAAATCACCGTTCACGCGCCACATAGAGGAGGCTGCGCTTCCTCGACGTTTCCAGCAGCCAACCTTCATTCCTTACAACGGCAAGACGAACCCCGTGGAGCATGTGAGCCAATTTAACCAAAGGATGGCTGTCTATTCTAAAAACGAGGCATTGATGTGCAAGGTCTTCCCCTTAAGTTTGGGGTCAGTGGCGATGAGGTGGTTCAATGGTTTAAAGGCGAATTCCGTAGATTCGTATAGGCAGCTAACTCAAGCCTTTGGCACTCGCTTCATTACAAACAGCAGGGCTCCTCGACCCTTGAGTATGTTGTTGTCACTGTCCATGGATAATGGAGAAACTCTGAAGGCCTACTCGGACAGATATTGGGAGATGTATAATGAAATGGATGGCAACTGTGACGATGTCGCCCTCAGCACCTTCAAAAATAGCCTCCCAGCTGAGCACGGCCTGAGGAAGTCTCTAACGGGCAAGCCCACCACCAGTGTGCGCCAATTGATGGATTGAATTGATAAGTATAAACGAGTAGAGGAAGACCAGCTACAAGGAAAGGGAAAAGAGAAGGTTATCCCCCAGGAAATGAGGGATTTCAGGTCAGACCGACATAACAGCAACCACCCGAGCAGAGATTTCGTGAGGCAATCCGGAGCAACCAGCACACAAACTGTCAGTGCTGTATTCCAAGAACCAGTACATCGGGTGTTGGAGAAAATCAAGAACAAGCCATACTTTAAGTGGCCGAACAAGATGGCGGGAGAGTCCATGAGGCGTAATCAGAACCTTTATTGCCAGTACCACTAAGACCACGGGCATACCACGGAGAACTGCAGGAACCTCTGGAACTATCTAGACCAGCTGGTCCGAGAAGGAAAGCTGAGGCACCTCCTGCATCATTCCAGCGGTCATCTGGGCCAGACCCATCAAGAGCCCCAAAGGGATAATGCCCTAAGGCCACCCCTAGGGACAATCAACGTAATCTTGGCTGCTCTAGGAAGGACAGGCACGCGCCCCTCACGAGTGCTATCTGTGACTCAGCTGCCTGCCAAGGAGTCCCATCCAGAGCCAAAGAGGGCCAGAGTGAATTCCCACCCAGTCTTGAGTTTTTCAAAAGAAGACAAGGATGGAACCACCCAGCCCCATGATAATGCGCTACTGATCACTCTCAGAATTGGGGACTACGATGTGAAAAGAGTGATGGTGGATGGCAGCAGTGCTACCGAGATAATGTATCCCGACCTCTACAAGGGGGTGAATTTAAGGCCGGAAGATTTGATGCCCTATAGCTCTCCTTTGATGAGTTTCGACAGGAAGCTTGTTATTCCAAAGAGCATGATTAGGCTACCAATCCAGACCGGCCCAGAGAGAGTGGAGGTGAACTTTATCATGGTGGACACCTACTCTCCATATACCGCCATTGTTGGCAGGCCCTGGCTCCATACTTTGGGGGCTGTCGCCTCCTCCTTACATCAGAAAGTGAAATGCTCGTCTGGAAACCAGGTTCTTGAAATCCGTGGTTGCTAGTCTACGGCAAGGCAGTGTATGGTGGCTGCCATTTCACATCGGCTCGATGCAGAGTCCTCGGCCTCTGCTGAGATGAACTTATAGCAATCAAAGGACCCGGTGTCGCCCCCTGATACGGCCGCCGAGGAGGCAAAATGCGAAGACCTAGAGAGAGTGGTCATCAGTGGTGACCCGGAGAAATTCTTTCAAGTAAGGGCTCAACTGCCTCCCTAGGAGAAGGGGGAGTTGATTGAGCTTCTTAAAAGCAATATCAACGTGTTTGCATGGGATGCCTGTGATGCTCCGGGGATTGATCCAGCCTTCATTTGTCACCATCTCAACGTCAACCCATCCATCACGCCCAAGAAGCAGCCACCTCGGTGCCCCTCAAGAGAGCATGCCGATGCGATTAGGGGCGAGGTGGAGAAGCTTAAGCGTGCAGGGGCTATCAAAAAGGTTTTTTACCCCGAATAGTTAGCCAACACCGTGGTGGTCAAGAAGAAAAATGAGAAATGGCGGGTTTGTGTAGACTTCACGGACCTAAATAGGGCATGCCCAAAAGACCCATTCCCCATGCCTCAGATAGACCAGTTGGTGGATGCAACAGCGGGCCATCCTCGGATGAGCTTCTTAGATGCCTTTCAAAGCTATCACCAAATACCACTAGCCCTAGACGACCAAGAGAAGACAGCCTTTGTGACGCCTACTAGGAACTATCACTACAAAGTAATGCCGTTCGGTCTGAAGAACGCAGGGTCCACTTACCAAAGGATGATGACGAGAATGTTTAAGCCGCAGCTGGGCAAAAGCATTGAAATCTATGTCGATGATATGGTGGTGAAGAGTAATGTAGTGTCCGAGCATTTAGGAGACCTCGGCAATGCCTTTGGTGTCTTGAGGAAGCACAAGCTGCGCCTAAATGCCTCCAAATGCTCATTTGGCGTGGGATCGGGCAAGTTTTTAGGCTACATGATTACTCATAGGGGAATTGAGGTTAATCTTGACCAGATCAAGGTTATTAATGATCTAAAACCACCGCAAAACGCCAAGGAGGTTCAAAAGCTTACTGGAATGATCGCAGCCCTGAACCGGTTCATTTCCAGGTCGGCGGATAGATGCAGACCATTCTACCTCTTGATCAACAAGTGGAAAGGGTTTGAATGGTCCGAGGACTGTATCGCGGCCTTCCAGCAACTCAAGGAATACCTGTCTCGACCCCCTATCATGTCCAGTCATGAGGCTGATGAAGTCCTATACGCATATATTGTCGTGGCCCCTCACGCGGTGAGCTTAGTGCTAATACGGGATGACAACGGCCTTCAAAATCCAATCTATTACGTGAGCAAGTCGCTGCAAGAAGCTGAGGTCAGATACTTACCCTTGGAGAAAGCCATACTAGTTGTGGTCCATACTACGCGAAAGCTTCCCCATTACTTCCAAGCCCACACAGTGGTTGTCCTAACTCAACTGCCCTTGAAGTCTGTACTTCGGTCTACTGATTATACTGGGAGGATCGCCTTATGGAACACAATCTTGGGAGCTTTTGACATCAAGTACATGTCTCGGACCTCCATAAAGGGCCAGGTCCTAGTTGACTTGATGGCCGAATTCGCTGAACCACAAGTAGAAATTGTAGCCGAGGATCGAAACATGGAAGGGAAATCGGTTGGGGCAGTCTCTATACCAGGGCCCCCATGTTGGAAGGTGTACGTTGATGGCGCAGCAAATCAAAGAGGATCTGGAGTGGGACTAGTCCTAATATCTCCTAAGAAGGCCATCATTGAGAAATCCCTTAAACTGGGGTTCTCAGCCACGAATAACGAGGCTGAATACGAGGCCTTGTTACAAGGAATGGCCACGGTGCAGAAAATGGGAGGAAAGGCAGTAGAGGTGTTCTCGGACTCAAGACTGGTAGTGGGCCATGTGAAGGGAGAATTGGAAGCCAGAGAAGCAAGGATGCAAACGTACTTAAGCCAGGCCAAACGCTTGCAGTCAAACTTCGATCTTTTCAGCTTGACATATGTCCCCATAAGTCGAAACACCCATGCAAATTCATTGGCCACGCTCGCTACCTCCTCAGCAAAGGGCCTGCCTCGAACCATCCTAGTCGAGCATTTGGATAGAGCAAGAGAGGTGGCAATAGGCATGATCCATATCCATGAAATTAGAGTGGGTCCTAGCTGGATGGACCCCATAGTGAGGTTCCTCAAAGATGATACCCTGCCCGAAGAAAAGCCAGAGGCTGAAAGAATACGAAGAAACGCTTCTCAGTTCTGGTTGTCCGAGGACCACAAACTGTATAAGTGCTCCTATTCTGGGCCATATTTACTGTGTATTCATTCAGAAGCAGCATAATTACTGCTTGAGGAACTGCACGAGGGGATCTGTGGGAGTCACACAGTGGGAAGATCTCTATCACACCGAGCCCTTATTCAGGGATATTGGTGGCCGGGGATGCAGAAGGAAGCCCTGGAGTATGTTAAGAAATGTGATCAGTGCCAAAAGTTTGCCCCAAATATTCATCAGCCTGGAGGAGTCCTTAACCCCTTGTCCAGTCCATGGCCGTTCGCCCAGTGGGGCCTGGATATTGTAGGCCCTTTTCCTAAGGCAGCCGGAAACAAGAGGTATCTGTTGGTCGGCACAGATTACTTCACCAAATGGGTTGAAGCTGAGCCACTAGCCAACATCAGAGATGCGGATGCCAAGAGGTTCATCTGGAGAAATATTGTTACACGATTCGGGGACCCTCGAACCCTCATTTCAGATAATGGACTCCAATTTGATAGCAAAGCCTTCAGAAGATATTGTTGCGAACTGGGGATCACAAATAGGTACTCAACTCCAGCTTATCCTCAGAGGAATGGGCAGGCCAAGGCTGTCAACAAGGTCATAGTCAATGGGCTTAAGAAGAGACTGGATGAAGCCAAGGGAAGATGGGTAGAGGAGCTGCCACATGTCTTATGGACTTACCGGACTACCCTACGATAGTCAACAGGAGAGACACCCTTTGCCATGACTTATGGAGCCGAGGCTGTTATCCCTCTAGAGACAAGCTTCCCAACGCTGAGGACTAGCTCCTTCACTCCAGGCGATAACGATGGACTGCTAGGCAAGAGCCTAGACCTGATCGATGAACGAAGAGAAAATGCGGTGATCCAATTGACCTACTACCACCAGAAGCTTAAACAGGGACATGATGCCAATATGAAGCTGAAGCCATTGGCACCAGGGGACTTAGTGTTGAGGAAAGTCGTGGGGGCTGCCAAGAACCCAACCTGGGGAAAACTGGGGCCCAATTGGGAAGGACCATACCGAATTACCGCAGTAGCAGGAATAGGTGCATACTACTTAGAAGACTTAGATGAAAAAGCTGTACCTCGTCCATGGAATGTAAATAACCTGAAAAGGTATTATTATTAACAAATGCATTTCTCTAATTCATATTTTTAAGTCCATTTTAATTACATATCTTACGTTTTGGCAACAATCTAAGTGTTAGACAGAACCAAGGTCTTACATGGTCGTCGGACTCAAACCTATGGGGAAACTAACTACTTCAAGAAAAATCTAAGTGTTAGACAGAACCAAAGTCTTGCATGGTCCTCAGACTCAAACCTATGGGAAAACTAACTACTTCAAGAACAATCTAGGTGTTAGACAGAACCAAGATCTTGCATGGTCCTCGGACTCAAACCTATGGAGAAACTAACTACTTCAAGAAAAATCTAAGTGTTAGACAGAACCAAGGTTTTGCATGGTCATCGGACTCAAACCTATGGGGAAACTAACTATTTCAAGAAAAATCTAAGTGTTAGACAGAACCAAGGTCTTGCATGGTCCTCGGACTCAAACCTATGGGGAAACTAACTACTTCAAGAAAAATATAAGTGTTAGACAGAACCAAGGTCTTGCATGGTCCTTGGACTCAAACCTATAGGGAAACTAACTACTTCAAGAAAAATCTAAGTGTTAGACAGAACCACGAGTATCAAGTGGAGGTTGTCTAGCTTAAAGACGACCACAGCTGCATCTAAATCAGGAACGAGTGTAAGGGCAAGACCCCGTTCGTATAGATGAGACAGGATCGCATTCATTGAAGGCATAAATAAAGGCCATCAGGACAGCTAACAAAGAATAGTGGTCCTCGGACTCAAACCTATGGGAAAACTAACTACTTCAAGAAAAATCTAAGTGTTAGACAGAACCAAGGTCTTGCATGGTTCTCAGACTCAAACCTATGGGGGAACCTAGTCGGTAGCTAATTGTTTCCTTGAGGTCAATAAATTTTTGGAACATACTTCTAAACACACTTGCATTTTAAAAGTATGGGATCGAAAAGTTTGTCTTTATAAGTAATACGCGCTTAGCATTTTTAAACCCGATATAATAACCAACTCATGAGGTATAGAATTCATGTTAAAAGGTCATTGCCTTTTATAGTCCGTTCAGCAAAAGCAGGTCGTAATAATAGAGTAGCCCAATTGCTAATCACAGTCTAAGTGAAAATCATCGTTATAGACTTTACATTTTTAGGTTGTTGTTTCAAAAATGGAAAACAAGTCGCACTGTTGAGACTGTTTAGCTAATAATCGAAGCGCAAGTTATATAAATAACAAATAATCAAAACACAAGTTATATGAATAAACAAAACCCATTACAGCGACAATTAACACACAAAAAGGGAATTGCGTATATTCAATCCATGCGTTCCATTACAACAGTAAAAAAAAAAAAAAAATAAATAAATAAAAAATAAAAAATAAAGATAATGGGGCAGCCTATTTCTTTAACTTGGTTTTCGTTGCACCCTTGGAAGGCTGGTCTGAAGTGGCCTCAGGGTCCTCGGGGCTTTCACCCAAAGGAATAGCTTGCAGAGGCATTACAAGGAGAGCTGTCTCTTCAGCCTAAGCGGCCTGGGCATCAACTGGAGGCTCTACAACATCCAAGGGTACTCCTTGGCTAGGGTCCTTATTTGCCTCGGTTACCCTTGATGGCTCGACCTCCTTGGCAGGCTCATCAGAAGAAGTCAAAGCAAGAGCAGTGTCCAGATGGCCTACCTCAGACACCTCGGGAGAAGTGACAGCCTCAGAACTAGGAAGGCCGGGCTCTCGGATGGCAGGAGGGTAGTATGCATTCTCTGCCTTCCAAAGGTCAGATGAAGCCTCAACTCCAACTTGTTTGAGGGCTTCATTCCAAACCTAGGAACAGTATAGCCTACACACCCCAGGTACTTGAGCCTTGAGAATGGCCTATGTCTCATCCACTCCCAAAGCGTAAGCATCTTCCTCGGCCTTCTCCTTGGAGCTCTCGGCCTCAGTCCTGGCGAACTCGGCCTCCGCCTTAGCCCTCAAGGCTTCATCCCTAGCCCACTCTGCGGCGTTCCTAGCCCCTTCGGCCTCTGCCAGCTTTTTCTTCAGATCAACAATCTGCTCCTTGGCAATCTTCAGCTGATCCTCAGCCTCAAGTAGGCACCTTGTCTAGTCTTCAGCCTGTTTTTGGGTGCTGGCCAGACCTAATTCAGCACTGTCTATGGCCCTTGTCATCTCCTTCAAGTCCTCCCTTGCCTTCACCAGATCAGCCTCGGAGTTCTTAAGGGTCTGCGTGGCATCCAAGCGCTTGTCACGCTCAGATTCCAGGGCCTTACTCTGATCATTGGCCAACTCTTCCAACCTATAGGTGGCCTAGACAGCCTGCCAAATTGAAACAAGTTCACTATAAGATGGGAACTAAGGGACCAGGATCAATAGAGTCGTAAATGTTAGAATTCTTACCATGCCCATGTACCTCTTCATGTTGAGGAAAACCTCCTGCCTCCTCATATTCCCCAACTCGGCCATATCGCTGGGAAGCAGCAAGCACCTCTCCAGTGCATCAACCACGTAGGCACCTTCACCCCCTCGGAAATCCCTGAGCGAGGCATTTTCCATCAAAGGCTCCCCATGTAGCATTGGGGCAGGAAGCCAGGCCTGGGGCTCGGACTGAATGGCGACTTCCTTTTCTGGGCCCTGGTGCCAGACTTTCAATTGTTTTGAAGCTCGCCGGGCTACATCTTCCTCCTGAGAGGAGCGAGGTTGTCCTCCATCCATGGGCACTTTGCCTTTGGATCCCCTTTTTCTTTTTGGATCGGCAGGCTCGAGCCGAGAAGGCAGAGTCGGCTAGGGAAGGGGAGGAAGTTTGGGCCGTGAAGATGATGACTTCAACTGGGTGGAGGAGGACCTGGTCTGAGCAGGTTGAGACTTGGGAGGAGGAGGAAGCTTGGACTGTGGCCTCCCCGGCTGGCCCTCAATCAGGTCAAGCAGGTCAGTTGAGGGTTTCTTCTTAAAACCCATCTCGGCCTGAGAAGAAGTCCCTACTGAGGAGAGGTCCGCTTCAGTCAAACTAGGGTCACCCAGATCACCAGAGGGATCCTCAAATAGATTGTCTTGATCGAATACACCAAAATCGTCCTCGGCCTCTTTGGCTTGAGGGGACGAGGAAGGACCTGCCAACGTAGCGCCTTCTGTAACAAGGGATCCTTCAGCAATCAAGAATCCTTGTTCTGCTACAGTGATTTTGTGAAGCCGAGGATTTTTGGCTCTGATCACGTACTTCGAGGCCGAGAATGATTTCTGGATGGGATCGTACCCGAGGATCTTGTGAGCAGCTCTGACCTGATTGTCAGCTTCGTTCACAAAAACTTCCGCCCTAAGGATGGTCGCCAAATCTTCCAGGTTGACCAAGTGAAAGTGTCAGCCAAAGGCGTGTGGATTTGTAGAAAAGAAAGTACATCCGTATTAGCAGCCAAACGGTGCAAACTATGACAATGCAAAAGATCAACCCTTTCCTACTCTAAATACCCCACCTGGTGCCCCCTCTTCTGTCGGACAGGGAAGGCCGTCGTGCCACCTCCCTGACACAATGAGAAAGTCCTTATTCAGCCCCTTGCTAGACTCTGGAAGGCACTGAATAAGCCGAACCTTGTCGTCCCTCGTTTTCATATAGTAAGATTTACCCTTTAGGTGTTGGAGGTTGTAACACCAGTTTACATCGTGATGGGTCAACCTCAACCCCATTTTCTCATTTAAAGCGTCCACACAACCCAGGATCCTAAACATATTAACGGCGCACTGGGTGGGAGCTAATCGAAAATGCCTAAGGTAATCCCTCATCACTGGTCCCATGGGGATTCTCATACCACCTTCAAGGAAGGCGATTATGGGAATCACCACTTCACCATCTTCCTTCCTAAAAAACCACTCCCCTTCCTCACAGTATCTCAAGCCTACGTTATTGGGAATCCTATAGTCGGCAATGAATTTCTCCATTGCCTCTTCAGACTCAACCAACTTCTTAAACCTACTCATCCCTAGAAACGGCCAAAGGACTCAGGGGAGGACGATAGAAAGAGATGAATAAGAGAAAAAGAAACTTAGAGGGGAGAAAATACGAATCAGAGAGAGTAGAAACTTACAGAAATGAGGAAAAACTCCTCGAACAGGCTTTTTATACTGAAAAGAAAGGCGAGTTGGGCTAGAGATTTGACAGAACTCAGGATACGTGCGTAAGAACTCTTGAATGTGAAAGTAAAGAGGCGAATCGGTTCGAATGGGCATTTATACCTTTGATTAAAAATAACCGCGCCGGTTTTCCCGCCCATAAAGTTAAAAAATCCCCGCCGTTGGATCACCATCACACCGTTGGACGTGGGGGGCACAGAGCCGCCAGAATTTAATGAGAGCGCGCCTCGTATACCGAAGCGTCAGGAATGTGCCTTGGACAAGCAAAAAGACTCAAGCGCTGATGGAGGACAAGACTTGATGAACCATGATGAAAGGCCCGAGGACATCAAAACCCTCCTCTCCGTCCGAGGAGCCGAACAACAGGATTTTGAGGGGCTATTGTGGGGTCAATGAATTTGGCTACCCCGGCCTACTTTACACTAAGCCCAAGGCCCACGCCGAGGAAGAAGAAATGTCCGAGGACGAACAAAGAAAGTCCTAACTACCAATAAGCATCGCCGAGGACAATCATGTCCTCGGCGAACCGAGATCATAGAAAGGAAGGGCAGCGCGCCATCAAGGGCAGTTTTGTAGAGCGTCCCAAGAAAAAGGACAAGTACCATGGGTCAGCCATGGGAGCCTGGAGGAGGAGCAATTCAAGGAGAAGCTGTCACATCCACATTAAATGCCCACAACTAACGTTCTGGCCGCATTAATGAGGAAATGACCCCTGAATAGTGCTGTTTTGGTTGCTGCAACTCACAGAAGGTTTGGGACTGCGGCTGATGGGACAAGCACTCAAATAGTGACCTGCACGATCAACAAATGGAGGGCCAAGATCAACCTAAAAAGGGTATAAAATGTAAAGAGGTCCTCCAGAGAAGGGATGGGAGATTAGAAGTAGAAAACACTGTAGCAACCTGTATCATCTTTGCAACCTCTGTATCCAAGCATTGAGGAGATAATAAGAACAAGATAGCTCCTCGGACCGGTGTCCAGGATAGATTTTCACACTTAAAGCCCATTTTCTTGTTACTTAGTCTTCCCATAATCATGTTTATTCGTTGTAATCCTCACTAAGGCCTAGTTCTTAAACTCATCCTCTACAAATTTATTGTTTAGGGCTAGTTGGGCCTGAATCCACTTTTCCAACAGCAGAAGTGCTCAGATCCAGTCCCTACAAATACTTTTAAATTTTTTGTTTTTTTTAGGCAATTGAAACACTTGCTTTAGAATTGTGCCAGCTTATTAAAAAAAAACAAACAAACAAACTTCTTGGCCTAGGATCAAAAAAATAATAGATGCACCAAAATACAAAAAATAAAAAATTATGTGACTTGATTTTAACTTTGAGAATAGGTGGACTTTTCAAATGGTATTCATGGTGTTTAAAAACGTTTAATACAATTTTAAAGATAACTTCACAATTTCCATTACACGCACAAAAATAAATAAAAATAAAACCCCCTTCATAACATGAGAGCCTTTCCAATAAAAAAAAAATACTATCTAATATTTCAGGTTAGGAAATTTCAGCCAATTGAGCTACACTGCGCTTACGCATGTGCTCAAAGGCTCTCTTTTTTTTTTTGGTAAAGGTTAATAATTTGCATCAATTATAATTTGGAATTAGTACTGATGATGTGCTAAAACCGTCAGTGAGTTGTAGGCTCCAAGTCGCTCAAATGGATACCTGTGAATAAGAACAAAGAGACCAAATAGAAAGCACCGATGTGGTACCGACCAAAAACTCTCCGAATGTCAAGTTAGTGAATGAGAAGTCTCTATGAACTCTATAGTGAGAGAGCTAACAAGTTTCTGCGTACCTGAGAACAGTGGAGGCCTGATGTTTATATAGTGGTGAAAGGCGAATCGAAATCCCTTCAAAATTGGGATCTTTCCTCCCTAGAAGGGTCTGGCACTTAAGGTTTCCAAGATTTCAGGGTGTCTTTCCATATAAGAGAGATATGAGTGAGTAATGGGTTTTATCTTGCATGTTATACAAAATATTTCCATGTTCAGGCATTCGTGGGGACCAAGTCAAGCCATGCTAGATCCGTCAGCCTCTTCACCCCGTCCTCGGTGGTTTATAGAAGCGCCTGTCAGGTTGTTACCGCAGGGTTGTCGCTCATGTTCCCGTCACCCTGGGTCTTTCGTTTGTTTCCGTAAAGCTAACGGGCCCGCTGGCACCGTTGGCTTCCTTGCATGACGTGTCCAAGGGCATTAACTTCTGGCTAAAATACCCCTATCAAGTACATTTTCCAATCACACACAAAAAAACAAAAACAAAAAAACAAAAAAAAAACAAAAACAAAACAAAAAAACTAGAGGTGTGATGAACAAATTATTTTACCCGCAATCACATAATACTCTAATCACACCCCTAAGTTTTCTTTGTGATTGGAAAATGTAGTAATCTCAAATTATAATCGATGCAAACTATTAATCTTTACAAAAAAAAAAAATAGAAGAGCCTCTGAGCATGCGTGTAAGCGCATGCTCAGAGTTTAGTTTAAATTAATGAGCATATTTGACCCCTTTTTAATTTTTAATTTTATTTTTATATGTTCTTAGTTACTCTGATTTTGGAACCGGATACGATGCTGTTGGGATTAGTAGGGGTGTTCACGGTGCGGTGCGGTGCGATGCGGTTTTTGGCTACTTTTAGCACCGCACTTTGCGGTGCGGTTTAGCTAAAATCATAACTGCACCGCACCTTATTTTTGCGGTCACATGTGCGGTGCAGTGCGGTGTGGTGCGGTTTAGAGTTTAGCCAAAACCATAACCGCACCGCACCTCATTTTTGCGGTCACATGTACGATACTATGTATAAGATGCGGTTTGAAGTCGGTATATTTTTCAAATTTTGGGCTTTTCTTACTCAGTCCAAAACTAATTTTTCCCCTTTTTTGGGCCAAGTTTTAAATTATTGAGCTAGTTTTTCTTTATTTTGGGTTGGCTTTTCTAGTCAACACTTGCTAGGGTTATTAAACTTTTTTTTTTTTTTTGAAAACTAAGGTTATTAAACTATTAATAATATATTTAATATTAAAAATAAATAAATATATTAATATATAGAGAGGGTGCGGTGCGGTGCGGTTTGTGCGGTTTTCTTATTATAAAACCGCAAACCGCACTGCACCATGCGGTATGATGCGGTGCGGTGCACTATTACTTGCGGTGCGGTGCGGTTATGCCATTTTGTGGGCGGTTTTAGTGCGGTTTTTGCGGTTTATGCGGTTTGGTGAACACCCCTAGGGATTAGTATACCTTCACTTCACGATTCACTGGATTAAGGAATTTTTTTTTTTACATTTTATTTTTTATTGTCATTCTATCATTCATTTTTGCACAATTATTCGTCTCCTTCCTTTACCATTTTTTTTCCTAGTATATATGAATATTGCCTTGTAACCGTGTAGACTATAGTAATCATCTTCTCCTCTATTTTCTTGAACATAATGCACAGTAGGCAATTGCCGGGCCCTCCAAATTAACAAGTAAAGCATAATTAATTTGGTACAATTTGATGGTTTATGTCCATAACGAAAAAACTCTAAACAACGACATTTTTACTATTTTAAATTGTTTTATTATAATGAGGCCATTAGGAATATATATATATATATAGAGAGAGAGAGAGAGAGAGAGAGAGAGAGAGAGAGAGAGAGAGGCTCACCTAATCTAATCATATACCAATTCTAAGATTTTTTTTTTTTTTTTTTTTTTTTTTTGATATAATTAGAAACTTTTATTAAGAAGGAAACAAACAACAACAAGCCACTGGACTCTCTCAACACAACAGAGGAGAAACAGCCTGGGCTAAAGCTGACATCAAAAGAGCCATAAAAATTGCAAAACAAAGACTACTTGGCTAAAATGTGGGCAGCCTCATTACAGATCCTAGGCACCCATCTAACAGCTACATTACTATAACTAGACAAAAATGACCTCAAATTAGAGCATAAAAACTTGATTCTCCAAGGGAGAGGCGCTGTTGAGTTCGAGATGAGTTTGGCCACAACTTGAGAGTCTGTTTCCACAGAGACAAAATCACACCTCAAGTCCGGAACTAAAAAGAGCGCCCATCTCACTGCTTCCGCTTCAGCTTGAAGAGGGATGGTGGTGTTCACTTTCCTTGAACCAGCAAATACCACTTTCCCTCTCCAATCTCTTGTGACCGCAGTAATGATAGAGAATCTTGGACCTACCGCAGCATCTACATTTATTTTTAAGTCATGCCTCAGTGGAGAACTCCAACCCAAGGCTGATGCAGAAACTTGAGATCTCACAAGGGGGGGTCTAGCACTTTTATGCTCAACAAAAAGGCTAAAAATTCTAGCTGCAACTTCTTCCAAATTTATGTCCGTGTTCTCAAATATGGAACGGTTTCTCTGCTTCCAAACAATATCACAGAGGATGGCACCAAATAACAAAAAGTCCTCTCTTTGGCTAGGCAATAAATTACTCGCAAAATTCGGAGATATAAGAAAATTGACAAACTCCGAAGGGGATTCAAAATTCAAAACTTCCATTCTCAACCCCCACTGCAATATGATTAGGATTTACTTTACTTGCACTAAAAGTAGGTCCTAATAAAATGAATCTAATTAGAATACTATATAGACTTGGGCCTATAGGCCCTATACTACAATAATAGGCATAGGCCTTAACTATGATTCAGCCTTGATTTAAAAAATTTGTCGTAGACTAATTACTTGACATGACACGATGAATTGAAGATTTCATACTCCTGAGTCCTGAAAGTTATAGCCATGCATCAAAGAAATGTCAAGATATTATTATTGATCAGTGTTGTTCTTTTGAATTTAATAGGCCCATTTTTTCTTATCTTTGAATAGACTCTTTCAATAGTACACATGGGGATGGGGGGCAGATTCATCAAGCTTATATCCTGTTTAATTTCCCCAGTAAGAATAGATGAAATTAGAAAACCACCAAATTCTTGATCATTGCAATATCTGCACTTTTTGTGATTTTACTGCTTGGGATCTACACAGTTTAGCTGAGTTGCCTGTGCCAGTCAAAGTTAAAAGTTTGTGTGACCTCACAATATTGCCTAGGCTAATACCATTTCGGCAATGATTTGTCTCCCACAAAAAAGAAAACATGAAGTTCTGAAGCATTGGAGACAAAGCTTGTACTAAATACATCAGTTGTAGCGCCAAGTATATATATATGATAATCACACAATTATAGTTGTGACAAAGTTCTCCTAAATTATGTGCAACTAATGTGACAAGAAATGTAATTTTAGCACTCAAATTTATATTTATATGTATGTATGTATATATGATTCTCCCAAATATTTTAGTTAAAAATCATATTAATATTTTCCTAATTACTTAATTATTTATTCCTATTAAACAGGTCAGAAAACGAAAAGTGGCCATGCACAAGTTATTACCTTTCTGTGCAGAAAAAGCAAGACCAACAGAAATAAACAGAGATCAGCTTGCATTTTTAGGAGTAGGGAAAATGATGCTCCAAGGAAACCTCCACCCTCTCCTATAATGCCTCACGGTGAATGTCCGTCCTCTAGTAAAATGGATCCTATGTTATTTAAGTATTCGGAGCAACAATGGACTACAGTGTATATTGAATTGTCTCATGATCAAGCTATGTTAAAGTAGCCTCGGACATGCTTTTTCATTGCAGATTCTCTCTACCAATCTGCATCTGTGTGTGTGGAGAGAGAGAGAGAGAGAGAGAGAGAGAGAGAGAGAGGAGATCAACACTTTAAAAATGTCTTTGTGAAATGCAAATAGCACTTCTCTTTATTGCAAAGTGACCTGCAAAAACATTACCAGTCCCAAGTTTATAAATTCTCAGAAACAGAACTTAAAAATAAACAGTAGCTCAGTTTTAATTCATCAGAGCATGGACGGAGTTGGAATAAGTTAAATTCCACTTCAGATTATAAATGGAGAAAATCCAAAACAAAAACACACTCACATATGGAGGAATAATGGAAGTATTAGCCAATTAGCTTTTTATTGATAAGACAAAATCTCTAGTATAAGAGAGATATTACATTGGTTATTAAAACGTCCCAAGTGAGCTAATAAATCAACAGAGAAAAAAAAAACAATTATTACCAAAACTTCACTTTCAATAATTTCTACACTTTATGCAAAGAGATTCACGAGACTAGATCTAGGAGATGAACATGCAATGCCATCCTGGTGACTTCTTGATGATGAATAGCAAATGAACTCCTGGTGATTTTAGTTCAGGTCACCCCCACTCTTCAAAAAAGAGGAGCACAGATAAATTGCTGATTGTACAACCCAGTTACCCCATTTGACTTCTTGATGATGAATAGTAAATGAACTCCTGGTGATTTTAGTTCAGGTCATCCCCACTCTTCAACGAACAGAAGCACAGATAGATTGCTGATTGTACAACCCAGTTACCCCATTTGGAAACCTTTGCCTGTTTCTTTTCCTCTTTGTGACAGTTATGAATCCTTCACTATCACCATTTTTATTCTTATTTACATCTGTTTTTGGCTGCTCACAATCATCAGATTGAGAAACCAAGTCCTTCCCCTCATTTCCATTGAGAATTTTTATAATTGCACTGTCATTTGCTATTGCATCTGAAGAATTTTCTGAACAATCCAAATTTTTCTCACTAACTGCAGGCTCACTCACATGTTCCATATTATGCTGGACTGACTTTACAATGAGGCTAAGCAGTATCTGACTTGCAAGCTCTGACTTTTCAGACTCAGAGAAATTCTTTTTCGAAGCCCCATCTTTAACTTCATTATTGGATTCATCACCCAGCTTCTCCTCCTCTGCACTACTCATTTCAAACATAGAATTTGACTCATTTTGAATGTGAGAATTTTCATCACCAGGATATGGTTGCCTAGCTCTCCAAGGTACAAACTCAGGTGCATCTGGGTTCATTCTTGGAGGCCCAAATCCGCTTCTTCCCTTGCCAAGGGTATGATGTCTCAAAAAGCCATGTTTCATGCGGAAAGAATAATTGTTTCTATAATACAAGGGTGATCTAGGACCAAAAGGAATCCTGGCAGCAACTGGAGTAAGAACTGGCTCTGCAAGCATGCCTTGACTAACGTTTACATCATATATACTAGTCGCTGCAACTGAGTTTAAAAGGTGTGGCATGGGTCCTGGATTAAATGGTTTAGCTGCAGCAGAAAGCTTACTCCCATTTGTTTCTACAGGCTTTACCTGATCAGAAGAACATAAAGCCTCTTCAACTTTCGGTGTAGTGTCTTCCTCTTGAGTGCTTTCTTCATGAGTTTGCTCGATTTCATCATCTTTTGGGATTGCTTCAACTACAGAGCCAGTGCTGCTTTCCTCATCCTTTGATGTCTTATGAGGAATGTTGTACATCTGAATTTCAATTTTTTCATCATCTATTTTTTCAACTTTCCCCATTGACGGTCTTAGAATGGTACCTGGCGGTGCCAGAGCTACTTCTTTGTAAGAAAGAGATTTTGAGGCCAAGGAAGTAAGAGTTGCTGGACTGGAGGTAACCTTGGAAACAGGAGCTTTTGCCTTCAGATTAGTTGAATCCTCTGCAGAGCTCAAGCTACCAGCCTTTGACTGTTTCAGAGGAGACAACACAGTTGAAACAGTTTTTGGAGTTGTTTTTTGCACTGGTGAAATGAGGTCATGCCTATAGCTACTTTCTCTGAAATTTGAATATTCAGAATTGTTAACGATCAACTTTGCAAGAACGGGTCGCCTCCCAAACTTCCGGCCAGAAGTTTTCCCTGACCGCCCTTTGGAATTGGCTTCTTGCCACCCTGCATCTGAAGTAGATTCTTCAACAACTTCACTTGCAACTGTCGGCCTATATCTAGTAATATCATTATTTTCTTCAGGTTCTTCAGATTCTTCAGGATGAACCTTGCTGACTTTTACTTCTGTATTTCCACCTGTTGTATGTGCAGTGTTTTCTGGGCCATCATAGAGCATATCATCATCCCCTATAGCATCATTTTGTGCTTGATGGGTTTTATCACTTAAATGCAAAACCTGGAAGTTATGGGAAAAATCAAGATAAGTATGCGCAAAAAAAAAATGTTCTGTTTTTCTTTTTAGCGGATCCATCAAATGAATGATTCTAGATATGCAGAAAAGATGAATTTGGTAGATATCTTTTTACTAGCATGCTCTGACAACATCTTTGAAAACTTGAGATGTGTCAAAGGTTCAAAATGGATGTGCTCTAGAATTTCTGAAGTTCAACAAGACTCCCATTGATTAACCTTTGAACAAACTCTAAAAGAACAACAAGCCGATTAAGACCACCCTTTACTTACCCACCAACAAAAATCCAGTTTCTCAAAAACATCCCATCTGCTTCAGATGCATTGGTAATAAAAAAATAAAAATAAAATAAAAGGATAAATTTCTTATGAGGGGCATTTCATTCCACGTAAGTATATTGTAGGAGCATGGAACCTGGTTCTGCTAAGGTCATATTGATTAGAAAATTTTCACTCTCTTTTCATGGGCACTTTGAGAAACCAAATGGTTGGCTGCACTTGGATAGATACCTCCATCAAATTCTGAACTATTACAAAATTTATAGCATGCATGAGCATGACGCAGCCAATTCAACCAAAGTTAAAAATCAGCTGGCACTACATTTCATTTCCTACCCATGCTCCATAATAATAGGAGTGGAAATTATTGTAGTTGAGTTGAATGATGGTGTTTGCAAGCCATGCAAAGAAATCTCACCAAACCAAAACAATTAAAGGCGCTAATAAAGCTTAATTTAACCTACTCTCTGTGTCAAGTAGGTGATTATATTAGTGCAAGGGTAATACATTGTTCACAAAACAACATTAGTATCAAATGTTATGAATTTTGACTTCTTGCTGATAGGACAGTTAACATAAACCAATATGTTCCTAAATTCCAGTAAAGAAAGAAATATCTGCCTACCTTTGCACGCCGCTGTTTCCTCTGTGAATCACTCCCTTTCAAATCTTGATCAGGACTTATGTAATCCAGGAGATCCGAAACACTGCAAGAAAAGGCCAAGGGTTTGGGTGACCTGAAGTATAATAATTCAATTTATAACCAAGTAATTTGGGAATACCATATCAATACCTAAGGTGACCTTTGCTTGCAATGGATGCGTCTGGCTTTGGAGTTCCAGTTCTTGCTGCTTCTTGCTGCTCCAGAGCTTTTGATTCAAAATATTCAAGCCATGCAGCAGCATCCTGCAATTAACAACATACAGCATCTTTATATGTCAAATCTGGAAAGAGCATCCCCCATTGACAGATTGGCTGAAATCATCCTTGAGTTCAACCTGTTGTGTATTGCAAAATTATCTTCTATAACAAATTTCAATAGAGATACCAAGATTGGTTGTGTTGCAAAATTTTACTTCTTTAACGAATTCCAATAGAATAGAATTGAAGAAAACAATACACGTGGCAACCCTAACTAATATGTTGAGGATCCATAGCCAACCCCAAAATTTTGGGACTAAGACTTTGTTATTATTGTTATTGTAAAGAACTAGTAAAGATACCAAGATTGGAAATACTTTCCGATTGTAAAATTAATGAACTCAAACAATAGTAAAAGATATGTGACCTGAGTACGAAGATCTTCTAGTCCAAGTTTGGCTTGAAGTATTTGAAGAGTAGTTTGTTCATGTTGCACACTCAGGGAATATGCTTCCATCAATGAAAGAGCTATGGCTATGGCATGATAGCTTGCAGCTGTCTGTAAGGTAAAATAAAACATTTAACTTATGAGAAGATTGCATGTAATATGGGTATTTGTGCTGGAAGTGCAAATACAATTTTATTTTATTTTAGTTTTTTTTTAATTTTGGAATTAAATTGTACTTTTAATGATCAGTTGGATTTTATTTGAGGTTTGATTAGTTAATTAGGCTGTTAGTGTTTTTATTTAA
Source organism: Notholithocarpus densiflorus (assembly GCA_030021035.2). NCBI lineage: Eukaryota > Viridiplantae > Streptophyta > Magnoliopsida > Fagales > Fagaceae > Notholithocarpus > Notholithocarpus densiflorus. Next base: position 976,072 of record JARYZH020000148.1, read on the forward strand.
TTTCCTAGACCAACCGTTATTTTTATTTTTGTAACTTATTCAAAAAAAAACTTGTTTAAGTAAACTAGAATTAGGGTATATAGTTTTAGTTGTCTATATAAGCGTGCAATTCTACTCCTATGAAGACATATTTGATCGATTAATAAATTTCTCTCTAAATTTTTCTAATGGTCTGGTGCTGACTCCAGCCAACCCTAGGTGTTGACTTCAAGGATTGTTCTCTCTTATTGTTGAATCCAAGCAAACCGAAGTGATAACTCCTAGATTACCTATATTTTATCTTTTTGTTGCATCTGCTTTGGTTTTTTCCTGAGTCAGTATTCATAGGGGAGAGAGAGAGAAGAGATCGAAACCTGTATGTGATCCTCTCCTAATAATTTTTTGTTGCATTTTAGAGCTTCATGCAAGTATCTGAGAGCAACATGGACATTTCCCATGCCCTCTTCCATCATAGCTACATTTATATATGTTGCTGCTGTATTTGGGTGAGACAGTCCGCATGTAAAATGAAGAAGGAACAGAGCACGGTTTACATACCTGAAAATTACCCAATAGGTTTAATCAAGAGGACCAATAGAAGGACAAGGAATGAAAAACAATGAGAATAGTGGAAATTTTCTGTGGAAATTAATTAGAATTTCATAGTTGGGTAAGGGAAAGATTCAACAGGGAACTCATTTATCAGAATGTCAGTATATAATAGAATACAGCACAATAATCTAGAATGAAGAGAGCAAAGATAATCGATTTGACAAAATATCAAGTTTAACAATACGTTGCTCTAACTTACTTCAAAGCCAATTCAATGTGTTGAAGGCGATAGTAGAAAACAGAAAGATCCCCATAGCTTTTCATTGTATCTGGATGGTCAAGCCCAAGTTCTCTCTCATTGATATCCAAAGCCTTTTGCTGATATATAGTTGCCTAGACAATGGAAAAGAACTCAAACTTTAGAGCATAAAAAAATATAAGTACTCTCATACAGTAACAACCAAGTTTAGACACAGAGCTACAAGACCAGTTGGCAGGAATAGATTGTCTCACAAATTGTAAATGGTTCACATTATAAAAAATAAAATTAACAAAACAAAACAAAAACAAAAGATTCTAAAGTGCACCATCGATTTAAACATTTAAAAACATTGGCCATCAACTCCACCTGTGTCTGTGCTTGGTGTCATATATTTCATTCACAAGTAGTCCCAAGTTTGGAAAAAGAAGGAAGGTTGTGGTAGATTGATGGCCAACATAAAATTTAGTCACTTTATTTTGAATAAATCTACTACAATTCATTTGGCCGACCTTAATAATTCTGTTGAAGATACATAGCTGACCCCAAAGTTTTGAGACTAAGACCCAGTTATTGTTGTTGTGGTTGTTACAAAGCATATTTCAGTTTGACCAGTTTGTATTTTTACTGTAATCTGACCTCTGCTATAGATTGAATTTGAGAATTATACATTTTATTAGCGCTAGACACAATAGGGTCCTTTAATTTATATAATGAAGATTAGTACTCAGCTTCAATAATTAAATGATAGATTCTTGGCTCAATTTCCCACAAGTAAAGCTAAAAGATCAACTAAAGATTTTGTTACCTGATTGAAGTCTCCAGTGTGATAAAGAACAACAGCTAGAAGACTGTAAGCACTTGCAGTGATTCGATGGTAGGGACCACATACAGCTATCATCTTTGCTAGTGCCTTCAAATGCGAGTATTACAGTGAGGTCAGTTTCTGTTCTCTTTCTAAGAAAAGTGCACATGCCTTTATTATATGGACAGAATGGGAGAGTACCTTTGTTCCATAATTAACAGCATCCTCTAACTTTCCTTTATCAAGAGCAACTTTAGATGACTCCAATAGATTCCGTCCATCTGCTGAAGAGCATCCAACATGCTGTTCAACAAAATTAAAAAAATCAGAGATATTATTAAGCCAATTTTAGCTGCCTCAATGAGATGATAACTAGCAAATCAAAAACATAATTCAAAGTCTAAGCTATTTTAAGTCACTATTATCTGGCGCAAAGAGATGGTAACCATCAAATCAAAAACAGAATAGATGAGGGAGAGAGAGAGATTCCCACCTTACACACAGGAATCATGCTGATTATATCATATTTCCTGAATGGGTAAGGGCACTCCAAGTCATAATTTCTGGAAACCAACTCCAATCCAACCTGGGAGAAGAATAACAAGTATAAAGAATGATCATGCTTTGAGAAAAAAAATAGAAGCAAGTGCAATCAAAAGCAATAATTACCTTATGGCAAAGACCTCGGAGAATTGATAACTTTCTCACATGGCGAAACTCATCTTTAAGTGTCCAACCATATCTTCTGGCTATAAACATTCTTAACCATTCAAAATTAAGAATATGGTCGTCATTCAATTCTTTGTCATTATCTTCTGTCTCACAACTTCCAAGTAAAAAATTTAGAGCCGAAGCTATTGCCGCCGGTAAGTCCTCTACATTGTCAACAGAGGCAACAACTGCTTTAAGTAGATGCTTGAAAGCTCGAGCAAGCATCTCATGGACACAAAGTGACTGTATATGGGGAAGTTTTTCTGCAAGTTCAACCTGATTTGTACAATGAGATTAGGACCAACAGAAACAAAACACTGAACATTTACTAGTTTTAAAATCATCCCCCTCCAGGTTTTCTAGAGACCAAAGTCAGAACGGCTTTGATCTAAAATGTTGTTAGAGGAGGTAGGGAGGAAGAAAGAAATAGAGGGATCGTTTCTTACCACTCGACCCAAAGAGCGCATCTGTAGTCCCCTTAAATGCATGAAGTCAGTTAATGTACGGCCATCAACTGGAGAAAGTTCCAGTGACCCAAAGTCTGTTACCTAAGAAAACAAGAGATCTAGTTCATAACCCTGCATGTAACCATTGTAAACTTAAGTACATAGCAAAACTCAGTGTATAAAAAGAATATTACCAGTTTTGGTAGTGCAACTTCATCATAATACTCATGTGCCAGCCTGATCAGCTCATCTATTGACTGTTTGAAGAAGCAAATTGAAACAGTTAGTCCAAAAGATAACAAGCTACAACATTGGTACCATAATAACAACATTACAACAACCAAAAAAGAAACAATGAAACGTTCTAACAAGAAGAGGAAAGAATAAAATTTGAACGAAAATACACTCCAAATCGGTTTGGAACAAAGTTCTTACATCCTTCTAAATGGCGATTCATATAATCATCAGTGTACTTTTAATCACATGACTTATTTAATAGTCATGTGACTTCTTTCTTTTTTTATACATACAGTAGGATTTGAACCTAAGGCATCTGCTCTATGATAATTTCTATTGAGCATCAGGCCAACACACAAATGAGTTTCTTTTTGGTGTAGAAGGATTCGAGCCCAGGTCCTTCATTCAACAATAAGACACTTTACTAGAAAATACACATTGATGGTCATCCACACCACATAATGGGTTTAAGTAGTTTCCTCCAACCCAATTTATTTTGTAAGGAATTTCAGTTAAAATGAACAAGCAAAATAGCACATATGTACCAAAATTGAATCAACAGGTTCATAATGTAACAAAAATTATTAGAGTTCCAAAGAAACCTTTAAATGAAGACCAGTCCCAGTTTCTTTCAGACTCAAGAAGGCATCTTCAGAAATTAGCTTCTCCAGTTCTGCTATGCCTTTGAGTTCACCATTGCTTAGCTCTCCCAAATCAGTTTCCGAATTCAGATTGGCAGGTCTAGAATCATTTTCTTCCTTATCAGTGCTACTTACACAATTTTCTTTCTTTTCCCTCTTCTTCAAAAATTTAAACTGTTTTCCAAGACCTTTGACCGAATGTTCAACCCCATTATCATCATCTGGGCTTTTAGACTTGTTTCCTGTTGGACTTTCCTGCTTTTGTAGATGTTGTACCCAACAAGAACCAAGTTCCCATCTTATAGACCTCTTAGAATCAATGGGCATCTCCTTTAACTTTTTCAAGCTCTCTTTAACTACTCTTCTGACCAGACATCTGGATACTTCCATGCCATCCAAGTTAGACGGAGGTGACCAACATCCTCCTGATGGTTCAGCACTAAACTTCTGAAGCAGAAACCTCAAGCTGTAAAATAGTTTTGTATTCGATCAGTCCAAAGGGTAATATGCATGCAGCAACAGTCGGCCTTTAAAAATATATCTTAAACTCTCTAAAGCACTTCAAAAGTACTTGATCATTACTATTGAATCCAGCATAAGGGAACTGAACTAAATCCATTGAGAATTGTTTTCAGAGCCAAGTAATCTGCATTTCCACATGCATATTTATGATTTAGAGGATCTAAAGCTATGCATTACAAGAACATGCCTAACTTTTCAGAATTTTCCATATTTATGAGAGGAAAAACCAACCCTCTTTTAAGTTTCAAAGGAGTTGATCAGAAATTAGGAAAATGATCCAACTATTGATTTCCAGACAAAGGAACTTAAGAGTTCTAAGCCACCAATCATACCCACCGCATCATGTTGTTCAAAGGCATACTGCCATTTTTTGGCTAAAAAAGCTATAGAATCCTTTTTAACAATTTTTATATTTGTATTACCAGTCATTCACTTACAAAGCATATTAACTTAACAAGTCTGATTATCATTCTTTTCTTTCTTTTTTTTCCTGTTTTCAGTGAACGTCCTCAACATCATTAATATATGATGCAGGTGAGGCGACCTGTATATTGTTAAGACCTGCCAACAGTATTGCCTAGCATGTGTGCAATATGTGCATGCAACTACAAATGGATCAAAACCAGACTCTTTAGTAATGAGGGCATTAGTTTATGGATCAAACCTGTTAATGTTAAGAGCATTTGCCCCACCATCTGGTTGATCATCAATTTCAATATCTTGAGTGTGAAACTTTGCCTTCTTCACATTACCAACAACCTTTACAGTAGCAGTGTATCCACAATGCCTTACATTGACAACACCCAAGGAAGATGTATCCTGCAAAAGTTTCAACCACTTGAGAAAGTTTGGACGTGTGCAACTAAGATCAGTCAACAGCATCAGTTAGGGGTGATGACTTTTCCATGTTAAGAGCATTACAAGGACTAGGAGAAGACCAAAGATAATGGATAATTAGGAAGTGGAATAGACACATTGCCTTTGATATCAAAGAAAAAGATGACTCAATTTCGATGAACAAAACTGGACATAGAATTTGTGTAGCTTATAGTATATAGTTGGGAGAAGGACAACATGCATATGCTCAGTATAGAAACAAAACTGAAAATGCTTAAATTACTAGGTTTATATCTAGACAGATCAGCCGAGGAATCAGAGACAGCCTACTGCAATTGAATACGTAGTATCCAAAAATGTAGAAACTAGAAAGTAGCCTTCACTTATATTTATCAACTTATTTAGATACATATTACTCACATTTTAAACATGCATTCATATATAATCTTGCAGCATAGGAGAAAAGTACTTACATGAATCACTACACTCTCATCTGCAGTTAACCCCTTAAGCAAATTCCGTTGAGCAGCTTCCTTGTCAGACATAATGGATAATTGACGGCCATCAGTTTTTATATCATATTTTGAGCCTGCATCAGTTGTATCACGTTTTACAATAATGGACAGATCTCCCACACGATCCTCATGCAAGACTGAGTCTGGTTTACTGCTTATTGTATCCTTCACTTGCATATTGGAATCTATGAGATGGCGTATTGCTGCAACAGCTTTAAAGATTGAGACATCAACAAATTGACTATGAAGTAAAAAAGCCTTCCGGTCTCGGACCACCCTCTCCTCCTCAGTTTTACAAGGTAGGCAAGCCAAAATTGCAAAATCAGTTGCCCATGGTCGAAGATCAAATTCACCATTTCTTCCCCAGCCACCACCATTGCCACCCCAATTTTCATCTTCTGTTGGTAGTAATGGGAAGTCCGATGGAGAATCAGCAACAGATGGAGGAGCAAGCCATGTATTTGCTCGAAATCCATATGGAAGATTACCAAACTAAGGGAGGGAATCAGAAGAACACAATGAATTATTTAAAAAGCTTATGCATTTTTGCTGTAAATAAAATACGTTTTTAAATTGAATTTTTTATTGTAATAGAATATCTACCTTATTATGTTCTACAAAAGCTTTCATCAAAGATTCATATGCCTGCATTATTCACACATTTGTTAGTTACAAACTAAACAATAAAGTTCAAAACAGATCAGCTAGATAATATAGCAGATGAAAAACATGCGACTCCAGCTAACTCTCAACCAAGTCACCAAATGAAATAAATTTCAGCAGAATCCAATTAGAAAGATTAGCCGAGACATTGGTGTCTTCAACTAGCCAAGGTTATTCTGCAAATCGACAAATTTGGTTTGGTATACAACCTGATTAATTTGAATATAAATTCAGATGGAAGAATTTTAACAACTCCTCTGAAAATATAGCTTTTCAATCCAGAAAAGAAATCAAATTAGAAAACTTCTCAGAAGTAAGGTTAAATTTAAGCCAATCATAACAAATTCGTTAACGACCATGTGGTGATGCAGTTTGGCAGTGGATTAATGAATTTACATATTAAAAAATAAAAATTATAAACTTTTATTTTTGAGTTGCAAACAAAGGTTTTAAGTTTACTTTATAAACTAAGTTTATATGCTACTTTATAAACCATCAAAAAATAATTACTACAATTGGCCTAAACTTAGCAATTTGCACTCACTGTGAGGTGATTGCAAGGAGAAACAGAGTGGTTCACATGCAACATATGCAAACTAGTAAATAGAATTAAAGAAAGCGAAATATACGTATCAAAATTCAAGTAATATATTAAGTACCCACATTGCCAAAAGCTCGGCTAAGCTGTTGTAGAAGATCCACCAGGGAGTGGCTTTGTAGAGACCGTTTTTCCATGGTATAGAACCCTTTCAAGGATGCAACCACTCGTATTAGCTTCCCATTGCAGATCTTAATCTGCATGCATTAATTGTATTTTAAATATCTTCATTTAAAATGGAAAAAAGAAGTTTTTTAATGAGATTCAGTCAACTTAAATTGCAGAAAGATTGAACAAAAATATCATGAAGACAGGAAAAAAGTTAAGAAAGTTGTACTAATGTCTTGAAAGAGGCACATGTACATTGTACTCATAAAGGAACATAATACATAGCATGGCATGAATGAATTGGTGTTCAATATTAATGATCAAACAAATAGTTGTGAAGTTCTGTACTTCACAGGAAAAATAGCATGCTCTTCTTCCAAAAGAATCTAACTTAATCAAGAACAATTTCATGTAAGTTACAAATTGACATATTATAAAGCTGTTTTGAAAATTGAAGATGGCAGCTAGACTAGAAAACACACTAGGCTGCTAATGTTCAGCTCAAGATCTAATTGGTAAGTTAGCCACCAGTTTTACGCTTATGGCAAGTGAGCCGATGTTGAACAACCTCTTGGAAAAGGCCCTAATGAATAAAAACCATGTCACTTAGCTCAAATGATCAGCTTGAGAAAAGGCCTGTCCAGTATTTGCTAAAAGGACAAAACGAATTTTAATAATCTAATACTTCGCTTTACTTCACTCAACAATGGTTTTATTAATAGATATTTGGATCAAATATCACCTTCAGACAAGCTTAGAGGTTTAAGGATGGGATGAAAAATAGTACCATAGGCTCAATCAACCGTCATTGAACCATAAGACAAAGATAGAAAACAAAATGGAGAATAGCAATAGCACCTGAATTTCAAAGTAATCCCCATCACGCCTTTCTTGTACATCCTTCTGGTCGCATCTCCTTAAATCTGCAAAACAAAAATTATGTAACAAAACAATCAATTTAACAATTTGTAAGAAAATTCTCCCAATGTGAAAATTTAAATGATCACCCATGTTTGCTCTTAATCATACAACCTATTTGACATTCATGTAACTCGTTTAAATAACTTATAGAGTTGTGTGAATAAAACATAACGGTCAACTAAATCAACAAAAAATAGTTTGAAAGAGATTACTCTAATCTTTATCCAATTATCCTATATAATTTTATTAGGCGTGTGGCATATTTAATCACTTCTTTATTTGATAACATTGGTTTACACTTAGAATATGACACATGGCCAAGAGTCTTGTATCTCAATGGCATTGCCTACTCTCCTTTTATAAGCAAATCAGGATCCAAATCTCCTCTTCCCCATTATTATAACTATCAGATTATTAGTCAAAAAAACAAAGAGAAATATTGCACAACCTTTTAAATAACAAATTGACACCTGATATAATACAGGATAGCACTTAGACTAAAGTAAACTTTTGACACTTAAAGTTTGGGTTATTTTCATTTTAACTCTTCACGTTTCAAAATTTTCATTTTGACCCTTTCATATTTGATTCCGTTTTCATATTAGCCTTTATAGTCTATTTCCATTACTAATCTAACCATTAAGTGCATGTCTAACTATTATGAAATACTAGCCCTAAAATATTATGGAATGCCGGAATGCCATTGTTGTGAGGGGGAAAAAAAACATGCTCTGAAAGGTCAAACCAAAAGAGCCTAAATGAAAACAACCAAACTTTAAAGCCCAAAAGTGAAAATATTTCAAAAAAAAAAAAAAAAAAAAAAAAGGAAATTCATAAAATAAATAAATAAATAAAATCCTACTGCCTAGTAACAAATTAAGCCATGAGTTTTTTTATTGTGACATTTTAAACCCTATGAGTGTTGTCTCCAGAGTTACCAAACATTTCTAATTTTCCTTTATATTTTCTGAGGAACCAAACAGAGCAGCAAGAATTGAAGGAGAAAATAAAATACTCACGTAGAATAGGAGGAGAGAGGTGAGAGAAGGAGAAGAACTCATAGAAGTCGGAGAGCTTCGGGGTTGGGTGAATTGCAACCATCCCAATGTTCTCCGAGATCGCCGCCGCCGACGGTTCTGATGACGGTGTAGGTGGGGCGGAGTTACTACCACTCTTGGGCTGGGCTTGGGCCTTACTCTTTTTGGACTTCAGCTCTGATGTTGATGGGCTTCGTCTGGGCTTCGCGAATCTCGTGGTGCAGGCCACCATGTCCAGTAGCCTTCGCACGTGCGATACCGCTTGGGCTTCCTCAATGTAGTCCTCTGAAAAATATATAATGGCATTTTTGTTAATAACTGAAAATATATTGGGCAATGGATCATATAATTCACATGACTTATATCCCAATTCCCCCACCTCCGTTTTTTTGTAAAAATAATATTTTTGAGGACCGTTAACAAGTGTGGTAAGGATGCATGTTAAAGATTAATAAATGTTCTATTATGAGTTATAATGCATATTTTTCAAAGAAGAAAATACACGTGTTATTACTAGCTATTATTTGATAACAAGAAACTTTATAGTTGAGCTAACTAGAACCCATATGTTCATTCTCATTACTTAACTGTGAAAAAGTGATGTAATATTAATAGAAAAACTATTTTATGATTGGTGCATCCAACACCAATTTTTCACCAAGTACTAATGGTGGTTCTACTTGTAAGTGTTATAATCAAAATTGACATTCAAGCATGTTGTGATCCAATCAAATTGTCTTTGAGTGATGCTACTAGAATACTACACATTTTAGATTTTACTATATAATTTAAAATTTTATGTGTCTATCAATTACAAAACAAATAATTATGATATTCATTAATTATTTTAAAATCCAGTAATCATATTTATTGTCACATCAGATTATAAATATTATGTAACAAAATTTTTACATTCATAAATTAGTGTATTACCTCATACATGGACCCTCTACAATCTTCAATTTAAAATGTTTTTAATGGCTCATGTGTGAGATGGTAAGCTACTTTGAAATGTTGTGAAATTTTTGTTGTGTCCCTAGTAGGACTCAACAAAATTTGTGTTTTGCAAACAATTAGTCAATGTGAAAATCAAAGGTCTTGGGTTAGTTGCCAAATTTGGTTAGGCTAGAAGGCAACCAAATATAGGTCTAATAAGTTAACTGAGAGGTGTGGTGGTCACTCATTAACTAACGGTCCCCTATTTTAAAGATGGTACATATGGAACATTACCGACTGGTTTGTCCATTCACATTAACTCATTACGGGCCCATTTGGGGATGAAAAAATAAAATAATAGAAAATGGTGGGATGAAAAATGTGAATAAAAACAATTTAAGTTTGCCCTAATATGTGTTTGGTTAGGGTGGAAAAGTAGAGTAGAAAATTCTTTTGTTTGGTTAAGAAAATAAGAGAATAGAAAATAGAAGTTTACAAATTTATTTTTATGCCCCTATTACATTAAAAAAATACTATAAAGGAAAAAAAAATACCTAGTATGAAAGGGATAATTTCTTATCTTAAGCCCACTTTCTCTCTCATTTTCTCTCCAAAATCCACCCCTACAACCAAACACAGCACACTCCATTCATTTTCTCTTCTATTTTGTATGCTCCCTCTCCCCCCACAAATCACTCCGCTAAAGTCTTCAGCAGCTAGATCCTCCTTTTGAAAAGCTACCCATCTATTTCAAATCTTCGATGTGAGGCATGTTTCATTAGGTAGGAGTAGGACTGAAAGAGTTCTATATATAGTACTATTTAGTACGATCTAAAAAAAGAGAACTATCTAGGCTATATATTTACTATATAAGTATATAGTACATTATGTGTTGAGCATGGACTTAAAAAGTCAATTTTTTTTACTATTTAATTTTTTTTTTTTTTTTTATAAGTTTTATTACAATTTTTTGGTACTATTTATAAGTCTCACTATATTATTTCAGTCATTTTTTAATTTTATCTATAATACTTTCAACAAAAAAAATTTTAATTTCAACTAAATAATCTATTCTAAATAATTTTATCCTTCTTCTCAAAATAAATAAATAAAAAAATTAACTTGGTAAAAACACATAAAATAAAAATAAAAAGGTTCTTTGCTTTACAGCTAATGATATAAAAAGTTTCATAGGGGTCAGTGGTCACACTTCAGGATCTTTGATAATGAAATCTTAAATCTTATGCCGGGGCTTGACGACGAAACCAATGAGCCTTCAATTTTTTTTTATAATTAATTTTTATTTTTAACTGACAACTTTCTGGGGTCCCCTCTGATTTGCTCTGAAGAAAGTCACTCATATGGGATATCTGAAAGGAAAAATTAGTTTGGCATGACTTAATTTTATCTATTTATTTTACTATTTAGTTTATTTTTAATATTATTTATAAATCTTAATATATTTTTTGGTACTATTTATGAATTTTATTATATTATTTCAACAAAAAATTTTTAATTTCAGCAAAATAAACAGATCCCAAATAATCCCCTAATCTAAGTTATACAAAAAAACAGATTAAACTCTTAGAGTTAGTACAAAAAATAACACTAATAAGCTGATATTATATTAGAATAGTAACAAGTGGTGGGAAAAACAAAAAAAAAAAAAAAAAACCAATCAAAAGCACAATTTTGTACATGTGACTCTCCGGTTCAAATATTGAATAGCAATTGTGTAGTACTAATATATTGTGATTTTAATAATAAATATATAATTGAGTGAGTTTACCTAGAACAAAACTAAGAATGCATGTTTAATACAAAGGAATTTAAAAAACAGTGCACGCTCGCACAAGAGACAAGGGAGACAAGTTCTTCACCACTTAGTTCTGCGGTGGGATAAAACAATGAAAGTCTAGACCGGAAAATGAAGATATTTATGCAATTTATCTCTCTTTTTCTTGTTTTTCTAATAAGAATGGTAGCTGGGACTTTGGGAATTGTTAACTCTCTCTTGTAAAGACTCACCCAGTTAGCCAAATGTAAAAATAAAACATAAAATAAATTTTGTGCCTCAATGCAAACATGTGTACTTTTTTTTTTTTTGCTGAATGCAAACATGTGTACTTCAATTAACTCTCAGGATGCTTTTGGTATAATTTATTTGTATTCTTATCAAAAAGAAAATTTTATTTGTATTGATTCATTTTATTTAAATAGTAGGTTCATCAAACCAGATCCAAACATATTTATAATAAATAAACTTACCAAAAACTACACCAAAACTTATCATTAGAATTGGTAACTTGGTATTGTTACTACTTTGAAGGAAAGACATTATTATAAAGTTGGTGAAAATAACAAATTAAAGGTAATGTCATCGAATAGTACAACTTACTAATTTGAACTAATTTGAAATGTGACTACATGAGTCATACTCATCTTTCTTTAAAATTTATTATAACTTTTTAAGTGAAATTTGTGACGTATTAAACCTTCATTCTCTTTACACTCTTTTATATTAATTAATGGGTTCATGTATCTCCCTTCAAGTAATCATTTTTGGCACTCTTTGAATAAATTATGGTAATTACTAATAATAGCTTTTCGTTTATATTCTCTGCGTACAACAAATATTTTAGAACATGATACATGTAATAAGTAATAAGGTTAAAGGAAATCATCAAAATAGTAATAAGGCAAGAAAGCAAGATTTGGATTCTACCTAAACTAAGCAGTTTTTATTAGACGAGTAATGAAAACGTGACCGACATAAAGGTTGATGCTGAATTACTAGTAAGAGAGCTTCACCTACCTTCAACCATTCTCAGAATACATGGTTTCAAAGTAACCACCTCGGTCCTATCATTCAATTTCTGGCCTTTGACCTGATAAAGAAGATTAAAAATTTAATTTAGCATTCATAGACTATAACCCTGAATGTTAGATAAATTAAGAGAGTATCTACTTTATAAAAAAAAAAAAAAAAAAGGGTCACCTCATGAGATAAAGAATAGTTTGTAAGGTGGCATGTTTCTATATTCACAGCCAAAAGCCTCCTTATATCAAGTATCTTGTCAGTGGAGATTGCCTTCAAAAGATTTTGGTTGGTCAGCCAAAACAAAATTTAGTTAAGAAATACATAGATAAAGTAAAATAGTTGAAGAGAAAAGCAAAAATAAAAATAAAAAATCAGTACCTTGAGAATAACTTGTGTATCATATGGTGTGATGACAGTAATGTCAAGAACAGTAGGCACTATAATAAAACAAGAAAAAGGAAAATAAGGATTCAATAATCAAATTTCCCACATATATAGAAGAAGTAGAGACAAAACCAAAAAAGCAAAAAAACAAAAAAAAACATATAGGAGCTTCTTTGTAAGTAAAAAAAGGAATCTAATTAAACCTTTTTCTTCTTTCCTCTTCTTTTCTGCCTTGGTTTTGTTTGCCTTGCCTCTGCCAGACTTTGGGGCCATCTCACTCCTCTTGTAACTTCAAAAAGAAAATATATATTTGGAGACACAATTTCAAAAAACCAATTCAGAAATCATTGACAACTTCAATAAATAAGAGGGAGAGAGAGAAGAGTTTCTGAGAATGAGAAGTCTTTATAACTTGAAGCATAAATATAGTGAAAGGTGTTGAAGAGGATAGGATAAGGGGTTCGAAGTTTCAACCTCTTCTATGGATTTTTGAGAAATCCTGGCCTCACCTTCTTGCTAACGAGCTCGATTTTCTCTCTCTCTCTCTCTCTCTTCTCTTTTCTCTCTCTGTCTGAATGTTAACATGTGATGTGCATTATACTCTTATAGTAGCAGAAGAGGCCCCATGCACTGAGAGACAGAAAAGACTGGTGGGGTTGGGAAGGGTGTCCTCTTAATGAGTGACACGTGGCAGAGGGTGATGTCGCCGTTCATTTTTGTTTTATCACATGTTTGGGCCCTAGCCTTAGCCTTAGATTTCCACACCACTTTTAGGGGGCTCATTATGCACGGTTAATTTGGCATTAGGAGACCATGGAGAATCTCTTTTAATTATGTTTTGGTTGAATCTCTCTTTTAATCATGCTACCTCCATTATTGAAACCCAAATTTGTCACATTTTTCCTTGCTAATTACTAGACATGGCAAAATAAGTGGGTCGGGTTGACCCGTATTTTTCACATGATTTTTTTTTTTTCATAAAGAAAATAACATATATTTGCCATTTGAAAAGTCATGCAACAAATTACTTGATGTAAAATGTATTACTTTGAATTCACCACTTATATTAAAAATGAACTCAGTTAAACTTATTAATACTTATTCAATAATTTTAAAATTATACAAATCCTAACATTGCTATCTAAAACAAAATAACACAAAGATAAGTAAAACAAATACACAAGTTTTATTTCTACACAATATCAACATCTCAAAATATAAAACAAAATTACAAATGACTTATTGGATAACTCATTTGACAAAGAGTAAAAACATATAAGAAATTTACAATCTTGAAAATCAATTTTATAATCTATTATCAATTGTGGTTGGCACTCTATTTTAATTTGAGATATACATTAAAGTTTAATTGTTTACTTATTTATACATGGTCTCTTTTATGAATATCATATCATTCTTAAGCAACACACACTCTAGGAAATATCATAATTTATTTTGAAAAACCGTTTATTTTGGACATAAATTGTTAAAAAATTAGTCTAAACATTCATAATTTATTCTAATTTGATACTTTGGCTTCACTATTTTCACACTTGTAAATATTTCTCACACATGTCTACAATTTTAAATTTATGTATTTAACTCTACTGTAACCAGATTATCTTGGCATGTACTTTGCTATTTGATATCTAAAAATCTTTACTCATTACAGAATGTTCAACCATTCATCTTTCAATTAATTTGTATGCAGTTATGTAAATGTCTTAATTGTTTCCTTAAAGCTCACAACAAATAATTAAACCAATATTGTCTTAATTTTATTATTTTTTTACCAAAAAAAAGATTTAAAAAATGGTTCAGCTTCGGGTTGGGTCGGGTTGACCCGCAAAAAAAAAAAAAAACACGGGTCGGATCACGGGTCAACCCTTTTTTCTTCGAGTTAAAAAAATCGAGTTCGGGTCGGGTCAAAAAATTCTAACCCGTTTTGCCTTGTTTAGTAATTACTACTCCTTTCGTTCCAAATTGTTGTTTTTGTATTCTATTTTGAAACTAGCATGTAACCCATGTAAACACATGGATACATTTGAAATTAAATACAATTTTTATTATAAAATATAAATAATTAGTCAAATTATTAAAAAAAAAAAAGCATGTAACACATGCATATGTATAGATACATTTAAAATTAAACACAATTTTTATCATAAAAATATATATAATTAGTCAAATTATTATTTTTTAAGTAAATATAATTAGTCACATATCAAAATTCTTACCTAAATTTAATACTACTTATGATCATTTTTTTCTAATTTTTAATGAGATAGAATATGTGGAGTCTGTATGGTGATATTTGTTGTGTGGTGATTTTTATTGAGTATATGTGATTGGTTTTTTTTTTAATTTTATAATTCATTAATATTAGACTCTTAGTATTTTGCATTCATTAATTCACTTAGCACAAAGATTAAAAAACTTAAGTAGACACATGACACAAACTTAAGTGGATAATTATGGTGTGGTTCTCACATAAATTTAGACACGTGGCGCAAAATTGAATTCTAATTTCAAATTCTGATTGAACTTTCTCTGAGTTTTGCCTATTAATTTATATATATATAAATATATATATATATATAAATAAACTAATGTGTAGCCTGGTGCATATGCACGGGTACAATTAAAAATAATCACAATTATACGATTCAAATTATACATTTTTTTAGAAGATATTCAAATTATACATAGTATTAGCTTACATTTTTTTAAAACCATACATTTTTAAAATATATAATGGTTTCTCATTTTATATATATTTTAAATGGTTTTGGACTCTTCGGTTTTTGCACCCAATAATTCACTTACCCCGAAATTTAAAAACTTAGATGGATACATGATGGAAAATTAGACTCCAATTGAATCCAATTTAAAATCTAATTGGATTTAGACTTTTCAATTTTTACATTTAATAATTCACTTGGCACAAAATTGAGAATCCAATTAACATGTAATTGAATTTTCTCTGAATTTTGGCCATTAATCTGGATCTAGACTCATCGATTTTTAAATTCAATAATTCATTTGCCACAAAATTAAAAATTAAATAGTACACATAGCGCAAAATTGAGAATCCAATTAACATCTAATTGAATTTTCTCTAAGTTTTGGCTATTAATATATGTATATATATATATATATAAATGTCCCAAAATTTTGTCATATTTATAAAATTTAAAGACATTAATTAGTTTTCTATAAAAAGTGCATATATGACATTAGCCTTCCTCTTCCCACCTAATATCAAAACCACTAGGATATGGTCTTACCATCGCAGCAAAACTGTTAAGTAAAAAAATACAATATTATTATATTTTTAAAATATTGTATAATTACCCATAAAGAAAGACCACAAAAGTCAGATTTTCCTGGAAAAAAAAAAAACGAAACAAGATTAGATATTGTATTCAATGTCCAAATTAATGGATTCCATGCATCTAACTGTGAATTAATTAGATTTTTGGGTAGAAAAAAAATTAAGTAGATTTCATACAATGTCCATAAATGTTCAATAAATATGAATAGAGCATTATGTCAGATTTTCTCAGATAAATACAATTTTTTTTATAATTTAATAATTACAATGAAAAATAGGAATTTAAACCATGAAAGTCTTCATTACTAGCTAGTTGAGCTTTAAAGTTCTTGCCAAATGAATACAACTCTAAGGAAATAAAATATCTGTAATACATTGATTTTATATCATTTTATACAATTAAATTTCTATTTCAAATCAAGAACCCATTATAGTTGTTCTCAACGAGCTTTTATATTATGAAAGTGTTGCATGATCGCCCCATCATCAATGCTACCAAAATAATAATTCAATCGAAATTAAGCATTTTTAAAATATAAAGTCATTTTATTTTCTAAAAATACTACCAGACATGAATTTTATAATATGTAATAAAGACTTCAACTAAACTTATCAATACTTAAACCAATATAATATCTAAGAAATTAAATATTCAAAAATAATTAACAAAGGCCTTAAAATAATCAATTTTGATTCTTCATAAAAAAAATTGCTAATTGAAATTTTCAATTAAACTAACTAAATTATTAGAGGAAATTCTAAAATTATGATAATATTGTCAAATAGGCATCAATATGTCAAGACAATCAAACAATTAAATAAGCAATAAAACTAAGATCACAGAAAATAGTTTAAGATAATTTTACATCCCTTAATTTGCCTATCACTTCACAACTAGACCCACCATAATGTGCATTTTCTTTACAACTCAACTCTCATTTAAAGTCCTACCAGGAAGGTGCATTTCTAAGTAGTAAGTAACAAGTAATACAAAAAGTGATTTAATTTTTTTCATTTATATTGTTGGGAATTGTTATGCTTAAGAGAAACAAAAGTGAGAAATAGTCTCTCTTTTTTTCCCCATTTTGGGTTCACTCTTTTTTTTAATGATTATTTTATCTGTCGATAAGATTTTAAATTTGGAAAGAGTACTCATTTTGTATAAATTCTCTCATAATTGATCCCACAAAGAGTACTCACCTGCTGACTCGTCTCATCTGAATGAAGCAAAATTTATAATTTTTTTCTTTGAAAAAACAAAGTTTTAAAACTTGAGAAGTCATATCCCAAATGTTTAATATACAGCATCATTTTCTTTAGCCACGACCTTATGAATAGGCAATTTGGAATTGAGATGATAAAATGTCAAAAGTTATGGAATAATCTCCAGGAATATTATCAAGCTTTCACAGTTATCAGATTAAAAGTCTATTATTGTAATATAAAATAATAATAAAAAAGCTATTTACTGCGTTCCATGTTTACAATTTTTTTTTTTATCAAAATCAATTCACAATCTTGGACCTTTTTTTCTTTTATGTTGAGTGAAAAATTATCTATTCTGCCATTCCTTCTAATTATCATTCAAAATAAGGAATTATGTTTAATAAGAATTAAATTATCCCAATAGACCATCCTATTTCTCATTTGTGTACATTATTAAAGAAATTATATATTTAATGAAATTAAATAGTCGACCATTTGTCAAGACATTGTAAATCAATTAACACACTCTAATGTTTCTAACAAATAGTTCAGGCTTCAAATCGGCCCTCCCCCATTGTAACTATTGAATAATAATAATAATAATAAAAGTCAACCCTTTTACTCATTCAATAGTTGGAGCCCTTGGGGAAGGGGATTAAATCCTAAATTTTTTATTATTAAAAATCCTAAAATATGTCAACCAATTGAGTTATAAGACTCTTGACTCCTTCAAAAAATTCAAAGGTTCGTTATGAATAAAAAATTTCATATCCCTTCAACTAATAAGACATCTTGTTCACATAATATATATTGATCACACTATTACAAATTTCACAAAGACCATTGAATTAAAAAATAAAGGGAAAAAATTCACTGAATTAATATATAGGAAAGGAAATATTAGTCAAACTCTTTCGCCAATTGTTCATCTTACAATAACAATACAATATATATGTGTGTGTGGGCGCACGCGTGTGAATTTTGATTAATCCACCACTAAATTACATTATTTTTGTACATTCCCCATACTTAAAAAATTTAAAGATGATCAAAGATCAATAGTCATGTCATCAATCAATTGTTTAAATTCAAATTTTTGTAGTTTAAACTAATGCATAAAAAATTGGTTTATGGATCGAATGGTAAATTGCATCCGACTGGCATGACAATTGGCATGCATGTTAAGAACATATAGAACATGTAATTCAACGGTTGGATTTTCAAAATATAAATCTAATAACAAGTTATTGGGTGGTGTAACATTACTTAGAGTTAGATACACTAAGTGTAACTTGAATCCTGCACACGCGCGCACACACAGTGTGTGTGTGTGTGATTTTCCATGTGGTGTTTTTTTTTTTTTTAATTATTTCATTTAGCCTTAATTAAATCTTTTAATTAGCTTCATGTATATTTTTTCCTTAAAATGAATTAGATTCTATTTTATTATAACTTTCCATCACCTAGCAAGGGTTTGTATCATTTAATCTTCCATCTAGTAATTTATATAATAAATTATTTATTTATATTTAACAATAAATAAATTCATTTTCTTAGTATTTAAATTTTGTAATAGTCATTTAAGAGGATTTCACTCCAAGTTTGAGGTTGGTGAATTAATTTAAGGTTGGTATTGTGGGTTCCAGTTAGCTCAACTGGTAAAGTCTCTGATGGTTAAATAAGAGATCTGGGGTTCAATCCCCACCTACACCAAAAACTGATTGGTGTCTTGGTCTGATAATAAAGAGCTATCATCAGGAGCGGACGCCATACGTTGAAACTCTCTCAAAAAAAAAAAAATTAGGGTTGGTAGGAGTGGATAGCATGCAAAGGCCGAAAAAGGAAAATTTTGGAGTAACTGTATTCAAGTGCCGATCAGAATGGATGGCTGGCACTTAGACTCAGTGAAAACCTACATTTTTTTTCCATCCACGCGTGTGGGACCCACATGTTATTGAGACATAGGCCTCATAAGACCATCTCATACAATACTTACTCTCTTTGCACAAGATTTTTATAGATTTTAGCTAGTTTTTAGTCAAATCACATTAAATTTGACATTAATCACCCCAAATCATGGCCCAATTATCCCAACTAGTGTGTGGCCCAGTGCATATGCATGAGTACAATTAAAAATAATCACAATTATACATTTTTTTTAGAAAAGATTTAAATTATACATAATATTAGCTTACATTTTTTTTAAACTATACATTTCTAAAATATGTAATGGTTTCTCATTATATATATATATAAATATATATATATATATATGATTTAGAATTTAATTGAATTTGGATTTTTCAGTTTTTTCACCAAATAATTCACTTGTCACAAAAATTAAAAAAATAAATGGACATGTGGTAGAAAATTGGACTCCAATTGAAATATAATTTAGAATCTAATTGGATTTAAACTCTTCAATTTTTACACTCAATAATTCACTTGGCACAAAATTAAAAATTAAATGAGACACCTGACGCAAAATTGAAAATCTCATTAATATATATATATATATATTAAAAAGATAATTTCACCGATTACTCAAAAATCACTAATGTTTGACAATATGTTAATCAAGTTTATGCAACCTTATCATTATTATTAGTCCAAGCCAATAAGATCGTAACACATCATTTTGATCATTATGATTTTAAGTTTTGTTCTATATGAAGTAATTGAAAATTCAATAGTCAAAATTATAATTTTGCCCTAAAGATGTGAACTTATCGTTTTACCCTCCAAAAGAGAAAAATGCAAAACGCAAAATGCCATTTCATTCGGATCCAAACGCCACCGTAGTTTATAAAATGGATTGTTTACAGCTGGTTCTTAGTGGAAATGAAATGCACTTGAAGATCCTTTTGGGAAAACTCGTCAGCAAAAAGTTGAAAATCTATGTTCTGTAGTGTGTGCATGGAAAACTGGATTGGCAGTGAGAGAATATTGTCACACCATGTGAGAGACCATGATCTCAGCACACTAATATATTTCATTTTGGCCAAACAAGAGCATTCTCATCGGCTCTTCTATAAAAAATGTTATTTTGACACACTAAAAGCTTACTTTATTATTTTACTATTTTACCACATCATTTTACAACATCTCATTCATCAGATGTTTTATTCTTCACTTCTATATATTAAAATAATATTTACAACTCATTAAAATAATATATTAAACTCCTCCCCAGTTCCTATCATCATCATCATCAACAACAACAACGGCACAACCACCACTGCCGCAACAACGGCCACCAACAACCACTGCCGCAACAACACTGATAGCCACCACCTTCACAAGCCCACATCCACCAACACCACCTTATTTATAAAAAAATAAAAAATAAAAAAAAACCACAATCAGAAAAAAAAAATCCATAACAACCCAAAAAATAACCACCACAATCAACCCACAACCACTACAATTACTCACCAATATCATATCAGCCCAAATTGCAGAAAAAAAAAACAAAAAAAAAACCCACAACCAGAGAGAGCTAGAGTGAAAGGCGAACAGAGAGGAGAGGGAAAAGGGATCTACCACCGTCCACCATAACGAAAACCCAAAATCAACCCACAACCGCCACCACCCACCAACATCAGCCCATCACAACCCATGAAAATCAACCCACAACCATTCGCTGCCGAATCCACCATCAAATCACAACAAAACCAAAAAAAAAAAAAAAACCACTGCCATAGAGATCGGCCTAGCTTGAAGCTCCGGCCGTGGGTTGCTGTGGATGTGGTGGGTCGGCTTGTGGCGGTTGGGATGGGTCGGTGTGGCTGTGTTGGTGGTCAGGTTCGTGGGTCATGGCTAGGTGGCGGCTTGGTAAGGTCTGCTACTTGGTGAGATTGGCGGCAGCTTGATGAGGACGGCAGTGTGCTCTAGAGAAAGGAAGAAAGGAGAAGCTAAGAGTGAGAATGAGTGAGGAAGAGACACTCAGGCAGATGGGAGAGAGAAAAGTAAGAATTAAAAAAGGAATAAAGTGATGAGAGAGGAGAGAGAAAAGAGAATAATAAAATAATAAAATTTATACAATTGTTGTCCGTACGCTTCTATATTTGAGACGGAACTGTTCACTCATGCCAAATATTTTGGCATTTAGAACACCTCATGAGAGTGATTTTTTGGTGTTTGGTGTGTCAAATGCCAAATATTTGGCATTTGACACACCTGATGAGAATGCTCTCAGGTGAATGGGTGAGTTCATGTTATTATCTCTCAAAATGATGATCTAACTGATGATATTGTTCTCTCTAAATTGAAGGTTTTACATTTGGAGTTGCCACTTATTTTAATTTAGGTAAAATTAATATTTCATTTTATTGATTGAATAATTGAATTTATATTTGATAGAAAATAACTTTACAAGGCTTTGGTCCTAAATACAATCCAAAAATATACAAGGCTTTGATTCCATATTATATCCTATACAATAAAAATTACACGATAAAATTTAATTTACAAACAATTGGTTTAAGATCAACGGTTAGGTTACGGGTTAGGAAGGTGTTAGGCAATAGATACCCATCCCACCCGATGAACTGTAGTCTTCTAAAATAAGATGGCCATGGATTCAAGTCATGCAATCAAAGCATCCAAACACGTTGTAATCAATAACATAGAATGTTAATGTCATGAAAACATATTAATGATTACAATTTTGAAAATTAGGGCTTTAAACATGTGAATATAAACTCTAGGTATGATCTAGCATCTTCAAAAGTTAAAATTTGTCTCTATTTTCGCTTATAAACTATTAATGCTCTTTGATTTAGGAAAAAAAAAAACTATTAATGCTGTTTGAAAATTTAGGGACAAAAAATAAATATTTTTAAGTTTATGGATAAAAAAAAATTCATGAAAATTTTAGGGATGTAAACAATATTTTAGCAAAACTTTTGTTAAGGTCCATTACACTTCATAAACATCTACATAAGAATTTCTTCTCTCATTTTTATCAGTCTGCATTGAAATTTTGTTTTGTCAAATTCATATAATTATTAGTTAGTCTTTATAAATAAACTTTTTTTTTTTTTTTTTTTTTTTTCAGAAAATGCTCTTTGAAAAATGAACCATTTTCAAGAAAACGTTAATGCTGAAACAAACAGAGCTTTTTGTTTATTTGTCTTCTTCTATGTTATCATTTGATAAGGAATATTTTGGTTAATAGGATTTCTAACTCTTTTTGCCCATCGGGTTGGGGATGCCTTTCGAGCTCCTCAGACCCTTCAGGTTTAAAGTCTCTTTCGATCCCATTTTACCCTTTGGGTTTGGGATACCCGACGATCTTCTTTTACCCTTTGGGTATTAGGTCTCCTTCGGGTGGATTACGACGCAACGTCAATCATGCTCTCCACTCACATTCACTGTCGGGTAGGAAGGTACTCGTCAGGCTACCTAATACAAACAATGAATTACACTTAGTCTCACACCATTTGCGTATTCTCCACTCGTGCACCCATATATGGAAAGAACTTGCACACCACGTCAAAAGATCCTTCTACATATTCGTATCCTCCAAATATAGGAAGAGAAATCCTAAGATCTCGGAACATTAACTCCATATCTTCCCTAAAACGAAAGATCCTGCGTTCATGAGATTTCGGTCAGCTCTACACCATTATATAAGCAACAAGTCTCCTCTTCTCCAAGGTACATGCAATTTTCTAAGCTCTTACACTTTAGAGTTATTGGAGATTCTTTGATCGCTGATTTAACCTTCAGAGGGTCTTTGGCCGACACCCCATCGGTGTTCTCTGTAGGTTCTTTATTCTTTTTGTTCTTCAGGTACCCCGATTGGTGCGCATGTGGACTATTAGCTCACTGACAATTTTGTGTATCATCGTCATTCAATTTTGATTTTTTGTCCTTTTGTTTTGTGCTTATCTTTTCTTCAGTTTTTTTTTTTTTTTCTTTCGTGCTTATCCTTTCTTCCATTTTTTTTTCTTTTCTTTTCTTTCATGATCCTCTTTTTTGAGGAAAAAGTATTGGGTTCTTGAACTTATCCTTTTTTTTAAATGAAGTAATCATTCGTACATAATTTTTAAATAAAAATATAATGTATTTTTTTTTGTTTTACCTAATTGGGATATGATGGTAAATTTATATAAACTCTATTTTTTATTCTCTCATTTTCTTCTAAACCAAATAAAAAAGTTTTTTATCCTTCCACTTTTCTATCCTTCCAACTAAACATATATAAAAGAAAATTCAATTTCTTATATTCTCCTAATTTTCTATATCTTTCTCATTTTCTTTCTTCCCACTTTTCCATATCTCTCTAACTAAACAGACCATAAATGAAATGACAGTTTTTATATTAAAAAAAAATTATAAAAGAAGAAGAAAGCTGAAGTCACTCAGTTGTCATCAATGACAATCCACATATTGTAACGTAAAAATATACAATTCTTATTTAAAGTGGTACTCAAAGAGTCTATCATTAAAAAAGTGATACTCAAAGATTTCTAGTTGGTTGGTAAAGTAAATAGAAAAGAAAGAGTCCTTTTATTCCTTTTACAATAACAAATTCGGAAGCTAGAACAATCAAAAAGTAATGGGGAAGACTACTTTCAAAATGGCTTACTTGCTAGTCTTATTGGCTTTTGCAGCATGTTAGTCTCTCTCTCTCTCTTTTTCACAGACACACACACACAAGTTTTGGTTTTGGTTTTGGTTTTGGTTGTTTACATGATGATAGTGGCTAATAACATACAAATGTCAGGTTTATCATTGTCAATGATGGCAAGTGCTGCAGCACATAGTTCTCAGAACCGGACCGGGAGGTTGAACCATAAAAACCGGAAACCGGGATGAAAACCGATTTTTTAAGCATAAAGAACCGGATTTTTTGTTAATTTCGTGAACCCTTAAAACCGGGGTTGGACCGCGCGAACCGGTGAGAACCGTGCGGTCCAACCCCTTAGCAATTTTTTAAAAAAAAAAAAAAAAAAAAAAAAAACAACTTAACACAATTTTATTCTACTTAATTAAATTATCCATCTCTTACAAGGAATAAAAAAAATTATAATTAAAATCCTTCAAAGTTATTCAACTTTACTTCAAAAATTAATCATAAATTTTAATGTTTTGCTAGTTTTTATAAATTTAATATCTATATTTAAGCTTTAATTAATTATTAAATTAATTATGACGTCATTACGGTTTGACCCCGGTTCGACCTCGGTTCGACCTCAAAAACCTTGAACTTCTCCCTTTTACGGTTCAATGAACGTTTCGGGTCTGAAAACTTTGCTGCAGCAACGGGAAAGGGAGATCGGTGCTCCAGCGATGCTGATTGCAAAAAAGTTCAATGTGGTTCTGGACTCATCTCTTATTGCTTACGTGGAGCCTGCGATTGCATACACATTATAGCACATGCATTGACACGAGAACAAGCGACTACTGTTGAAGCCAATTCCTCCAACAATTAGCAGCAAAAACGCACGAGTTGTCATCTCATTTTAGATTAATGCATTTTTCCTTGAGTTCCTATCCAATCAAATGAAGTGAAATAAGATCCTTAATCTATTATGAGTGGAAAGGCTTCAGTTAAGGGTTCCCATAACCATTTTGCATTGCTAGTTGCTAGCCTACAAGTAATATGTCATCAACTTTTGAATCCTTCAAAGCCAGAATTAAAAAGGGAATTTGGACCTAATGGCGTAAAAATTGAAAATTTGTTGTGATACCAAATAGAGAAATTGAAATTAACTCTTATATTAATTGTAAAATCACTAACTTTTTTTTTGTGATTCTTAGCAAGAATAAAATAAACAAATTTGAATTAGAATCAACACAATTAATGAGGAGGGTTTCAAAAATATAACTTCATTTATTCAATATCAAAACTTTGATACCTTTTGTGAAGATGAAAAAGATTTGAAGTTAGGATGTTAGAGCATTCACATTTGTCTCACCAATTTAATATTTTAGCAAAAATTTATCTAAACTCAACCAAAACAAGTGTGCATCAGCCTCACTAAATTAACTAAAGTTTGTAAAGAAAATAGTCCCATCGCTATATGCAGTGAGTTTCTATCTTCTCTACATTAAATTTCAATGTTGATAAAGTATTGAGGCTGATATATGTGTATGCTTCTCAAAAAAAAAAAAAAAAAAAGATATATGTGTATGAAAATAATATATAGCTAAACTAGCAAAAGTATAGTTTTTTGGATTAATTTAGCTAAATATTTGAGGAGACTGATGTGAATGCTTATACTACTAGTTTAGGATTCTCAAAACAGTATAGAAATCTGTCCCAATAACAGACCGTAACAAGTAAAATTTAAAATATATATATATATATATATAAATATGTATATATATAGAGAGAGAGAGAGAGAGTGTGTGTGACAATTTTAATTGGAAGGTGTTTCAACCTAATATGGTTTTCGTTTCAATGACAATTTGTTGAGGAACACAATAAGACATATTGTCAAAGTATATAACATGAAAATTTGTCCGAAGATAATCTTAAATTTGAAAATTTCAAGAAATTTCAAAAATATGTAAATTTTCAAATTAGATTAACTCCATATTTGCAAAGATTTTTTTTTTTTTTTGGAGAAACCATATTTTCAAAGAATTTAAAATTATAATGTGGTGCCTGCACCATTTAAAAACTTGAATTAAAATTAAGAACTTCCTTCTTTATTCTTTTTTTTTTTTTTGCAGAGAGTTTCAACTTATGACATCCGCTCCTGATGATAGCTCTTTATCATTAAACCAAGACACCAATCGGTTTTTGGTGTAGGTAGGGATTGAACCCTAGATCTCTTATTCAACCATCAGAGACTTTACTAGTTGAGTTAACTATATAATCCACAAGAACCTCCTTAATAACTAGTTAATGTAAGTTTAAGTTAATTTAAGGGTATGTTCAGTATACCGTAATAAGCACTGTAATGTAATATGGTTTTCGTTTCAATGACAATTTGTTGAGGAACACAATAAGACATATTGTCAAAGTATATAACATGAAAATTTGTCCGAAGATAATCTTAAATTTGAAAATTTCAAGAAATTTCAAAAATATGTAAATTTTCAAATTAGATTAACTCCATATTTGCAAAGATTTTTTTTTTTTTTTGGAGAAACCATATTTTCAAAGAATTTAAAATTATAATGTGGTGCCTGCACCATTTAAAAACTTGAATTAAAATTAAGAACTTCCTTCTTTATTCTTTTTTTTTTTTTGCAGAGAGTTTCAACTTATGACGTCCGCTCCTGATGATAGCTCTTTATCATTAAACCAAGACACCAATCAGTTTTTGGTGTAGGTAGGGATTGAACCCTAGATCTCTTATTCAACCATCAGAGACTTTACCAGTTGAGTTAACTATATAATCCACAAGAACCTCCTTAATAACTAGTTAATGTAAGTTTAAGTTAATTTAAGGGTATGTTTAGTATACCGTAATAAGCACTGTAATGTAATAGTTATTTAATTTGGTTTAGATATTTACTAGTTTGGTTATATTTTTATTACAATGATTAGTCATTCCTTATGAATAATTTTTTTTTTTTTTTAGAGTTTCAAACTTATGGCGCCCGCTCCTGATAATAACTCTTTATCATCAAATTAAGACACCAATCGGTTTTGTAATAGCTATTCATTAGTAGGCGTATTAATTTCTAAAATAAATATATTTCTAAATAAACAAACTTTCCATATATACATAATAATTATGAAAATTAAAAGTAATAAATAATAAATAATCTTTCTTTCAAATTTAAAAAATATTATTTTTTAGGAAATATAATTATACAAGATATTTCCTAAAATATATCTTAAGTTTTATTCTAATGTTACAATTTAGATAATTTGATTTAAACATTCTATTATCTTGAAGGTTCTATTCTTGTGTTGTCACCAAACAAATGAATAGTAATAAGTATTACATTACAACATCTTGTATTCCTTGTAATAATTATTCTTATTCCTATGTAATCACCAATATAGTCTACCAAATGTACCCTAAATGTTAATTCCTTGAGCAACACACAGTTGTGTTCCGCGTGGTATATAAGTAATTGGTAACTGTGTTTTATATTAAAATTTCCTATGAAACAATACCTTTATGGTGTGTTTGGATGACATGATTTGGGCAATTGGATTTGGATTTGGATTTGGATTTGGGTGATTAAAATCCAAATAACTTGTTTGGGAAGTTTAAAAAAGGTCAAGGATTTAGATTTGACAAATCCATCAAGAATTTTAAACCTTCAAAATGCTTGGATTTGAAATAACTACTAAAATCAATGGATTTGAAATCCCTTAATTTCAAATCTATTAATTTAAAATTTAAATTCAAATCCAAGTTCCCAAACGCAACCTTAACATTTAAATATTAAGAGATGGGTGTATATGAGAGTGTAAACTAGTAATGTCACATACACATCCATTGGGGCCAATTAAGTGAGCACACTTGGAATTTACTTAAACCAAGTTATCATCATGCATGCATGACATGTGGAACCCACTTGCACCAAACTATCACGCATGCATGAAATGTGGAATCCAATTACACCAAACTATCATGCATGCATGACATCTGGAATTCAGTTACACCGAGCCATCATGCATGCGTGACATCTAGAATCCACTTACACCAAGCTACCATGCATGTGAGACATCTGTAATTCCTCTAAGTAACCTTGTTTGAATGTATTAAAATAAAGAAATGAAAGGTAAGTAACTTTGTTTGTAAGTAACATAAAGGAAAATGAATGGAATAATTTTAAGACAATATTATTATATTAGACCCCTATTTTAAAATAAAATCCTAAATATCTAAGGCTATTTTTGGATTTTTAGTGAAAATCTCATTAAACTTAATTTCATTCCCTTTGATTCCTCCCAACTTTGGGGTAAAAAAAAATTAGGTTTTGAGGAAATAGAGAGGAATGAATGTTCCCTCATACCCATTCTATTTCCTCTCACTTAAACTACAAAACAAGATAATAGTATTTCCATTCCCTTTATTAAAACTCTCAAACGAGAGAATGGAATGAATATTCCAAAATAACTCATTCCCTCTACCCAAACGAAGTGTTAACAACTTGAATTCTTAGAAGTCAAGTTGCCTTGGAATTTTTTTTATATAATTTTTATTTATAAGTGGTCAGAATGAACTCAAGGCTTCAAAGATCAAGTTGTTAGTAAAAAATAATAATAATAATAATAATTGAACTATATTTTTAGAAACTTGAGTTCCAATTGGGTAAAAAATTTTGAGAACACCACATCAATCACTACCAGCTCAGCCAATGTGGCCTATAACTTGATTTTATAGAAATTTAGAAGCACTAAGAGCTCAATTTTACAAAAATCGAGTTTTTTTTTTATGAATAAAAAATGGGTAGGGGGGGCAACCAACGTGGTAATCCTACCTGGCGTTACCATAGTAACACCTTACCCGCTAGGTCTGGGACCCTGCTGGGGTGTAGGGGACCACGGTGAGTCATAGTTTCCCAGCCCCATAAGGGACACTAGTGAACCTTGAGCTGTTGAGGGAGGTAACCCAAGTGAGTCCATATTCGGACTCGAACCTTAGACTTAACACTCAACGCATCTTGTACGTCACCCAAGACCATTAGACCACACCCCTTGGTGGTTTTACAAAAATCTAGTTGTAAAAGAGGGCTACCACCCTAAATATTTTGAAAATGGGATTGTTTGGCTATAAAAATCACCAACAAAGATCAAACAACCAAAAACACTGTAGTCCCCATCAAGCCATTATGACTAGGATGTGAGTGTGTAGGACTCTCACAATTTTTGGTTGATTTTATACTTTTGGGGTGTACATTATATTCATTTATAAATGAAAACTTTTTATTCATATAACTATTTAGGATTATAGGAAATTATACTAATTTTATGTGGTATCAGTTTGGTTATAGCACCCACTAAAAAATTAATATGACTACATATATTGAAAATCTAATTGTTAGATTACATGTTCTT
Organism: Notholithocarpus densiflorus; assembly: GCA_030021035.2. NCBI lineage: Eukaryota > Viridiplantae > Streptophyta > Magnoliopsida > Fagales > Fagaceae > Notholithocarpus > Notholithocarpus densiflorus. Next base: position 1,005,567 of record JARYZH020000148.1, read on the forward strand.
TATGTTTTTAGCACACATGTTAAATTTCATACCAATAAGATGTTATTTATTATGCATAAATTTAGACTACAAAAAATTAAAATTTAAATATTTGATTGATGACATATCTATTAATCTTTAATCTTTTGAAAATTTTGCAAGTATGGAGAATATAAGAAAAAGATGTAATCCAATTGTACATTTGTCAAAATTCGCATCTAATAAAAAAATATTGAGTGAAGTTGTAGCCAAAATTTTATTGTTTTATGTGTGTACAAAACATCAAAAAATATTTTGTTGCTATTTCAAAGTTGCAAACAGACACAGGAAAATATATCAATTTTTTAGAAAACTTTTTTTCTAATAACAAACCGAGAGTAAAGTTGTTCCATATCAAGAACCTTGTGGCTCAATGACACTAATTGATCTCTCCCATCAAGTGAATTTGGATTTGAATTCTTCCTCCTCCAGATGTTGTAGGGAATAAAAAAAGGGGTCTACCCTATTAAAAACTGAAAGGTATATGAGTGATTTTCTTGACACATCAAGAAAATAATGGCGCATCACCATATGAAACATCTACAATAATGGCATGCTTCATGAGAAAACGTTGGACATTGTCAGAAAACGCCGTGGCTTGCAAAACTTATTTAGGATCAAAATGTCATTTAAATTCCATACTATATGTAGAAATGATACATATCATGCAGTAGATTTGAAATTAAATGCACCTGCCATTTATGCAGTTCTTCAACCTTAAAATAATAAATGTACTTGCATATAAATATTGGGAGAAGAAGCTCCACCAATTCAGTGTAAGCAAAATCCATATAGATCACAGTTCCAAGTGAAGCAAAACTAAAACGATATGCAGAAGGTTTCACACCAGATGGTCTTTTTGGTCGTCCTCTTGATCATTGTGTCATGTTAGCCGCTCTCTTTCTCTCTGCGCAATGAATTTGAACCATTTGAGTTACAATAATAATAATGGTGTCAAACATACTAATATATACAGCAACACTCTTTAATTTAGTTTACATATATAAAATGATACCTCATTCTTTTTTTCTTTTGATGAGTATAATTTACTGGGAAAGAGTTAGTTTGTAATAAAATTAGATAAGTTGGACGTTTACTAAATAGAAAAAAAAAAAAATGTTGGTTGCAGATGGGCCGATGGGCGGTGAAGGTGTTAGAATTATGGGCCCTCAAAAACAATACTATGCATTTTTATTTGATAATAAAATTTTATTTTCACATTCATAATTTTTGTAAGTATATTTCATTGTTTAAATGTGGCATGTGATGTCACCTCTGTAGAAAAATCATGTTAATGGTTAAGGAACCAAAAACAGAGAGTAATGATTTTTCATAGATTATTAAATTGTTCTAGGTTGTGGATATTAATTGAATATTACCACTGAAACCTACACTTGTTGTGCTGCTATATGATATGATGATTTACTCCATCATTGAGCTAGTGACTTTGAGCAGACAAGTGGGTGTAATGTAACAAGTACATACACTGAATTGGATTTGATCAAGGACACCTTATGGAGTGATCACTATTAATTAAAAGGTTGTTCTATCACAATTTTTCTATTGTCCTCAAACATGAGGGGTTTGTGTATATTTATTTATTATGCACATAACTTTGACAATGTCAACTAGTGATGCCAATTTTAAAAGCTATATACAGACACGTTGGGTTATGTGTGTAATAAGTAAAATATATAAATGCTCAATAATGAATTTACCAGTCTCTAAAGAAGATAGTATATTCAGTTGATTTTCATATTGAAGTTGGACTCAAAACAAAACCGGCCGGTGACATTTTTCAAAAATGTTTTTCATATATATAATATTGTATATATATATTTTAAGAGTTTTTTAAAGATATTTTGGAGTCCAATAGAAATTATGAAATCAAGAAATTAAGGCATAAGCTAGGGACATGACAGTGATATTAATCTAGTCCTAGTGGCTTGTGGGAATATAGTATGGTGGAAGGACATAGATATAAAATTGTAAGTAATGGAACCTCATTTGTAATTCTCTAATCTTCAAGGGTCAATTGCAATGTGTTGATGGACATTATTGCAATTTGTAGAAGTTCAAATATTTTCTTGATATGGTTGAGAAAATTAAGGAATAATTTTGAAAGAGTTTCAAGATAAGTCAATAACGTTCAAAAAAGTTATTGATGAATCCTACAACTGAAGCTAAGGATTCCTAAGGATCCTACGTCCAATCTCTCTCTTGGGTTTTAGAAGTCTTAAATAAAAATAAGATTTTAAAATATCATATCAGTGGTTGGCCATTAGAACTACTGAGTAATACTGGAGTCTTCTGAAAACCCAAAAAGAAATAGAGAGAGAGACGTGAATACCTTAGGAGGCAACACACTTGGATTGCTAAGAGAGATACGCAATTTTGTTCTATTTAAAATCTATGGTTGTGTGGGACAACGATCTTTAAATGAAAATATAAATATTGTTTTATATTACTTCCGCAAAAACTATCAGAAGGAAGGGCAACAGTTGATTACATTGTAGGAGCCTGCCCTAATGGAGTTTCGGACTGCTACAAGGCTTGTCCACAATGCATGCAATGCAGTTGTGTTAAGGTTTTGTGCTTATGCCCATTCGCTTTCGCACACAACACAGGCTAAGGCTATCACTGACTGGACAATTGAATTACTAGCAGCCTAGCACATGTTTTGTTTTGGTGTCACAATCACAAATAGCAAATATACTGAATAAAGAATGTCTTATTATTATTACCCAACAAGAATATTACTGATGAAGCATGTGTTGTTAATCATAGTTAATTAGGATTTTTTGAATTTGAATATGATTTTTGTTTAAATAGATGAAGTATGTTTAATCTCGTCAAATCCAAAAATACAAAAATATGTGTTGGATGAGGATTTATTTAATTACTTATTATGCAGTATTTTGATTTATCGTGTACAAGGAGATATAAACTTAAAAAATCTTTGTACAGGCCTAAAAAACTACTTGATCACAAGCTACTTGATCTTTGTGCTCTGAGTAAATTCTCTGGTTTGTTTGTCTCATTCGTGGTGTCCTTTTATGTTGATTAACACTTTATTTATACTTAATTAATGCCTTGATGGTTATTATGCTTTGGCGTATTTCTAGGCCAATCATTTGTTTGTGCCACCGAAACTTAATTTAATAGTAACGATCGATTTGGCGGTTTTTTGTCTATTTCAAATTCAATAAGTACTTTCTTTTTTACTTTACCAATTTCCATTGCCGCTTGTTTCATTGCATCTTGTTCTTACTCTGAAAGTTTGCAACTAATCTCAATTTCCTTTGTTCTTCAATGGCACGCTCCAAGACTTTCTCTCGCCAACTTTCTTCTTCTTCTAATCATCTATTAGAAAATTTTGTGAGGGTCTCATTGCTAATCATAAACTTGACCAAGACATTCTCTTGCCGGCGAAATTTGCCAAATAGCACAATTTTAGCAAAATTTAGGAGAAACGCATCCTAACAAAGTTATTTAGTTATATAGCACATTTTTGGAACTCAAGTTCGAGTTCCAACTCAAACTCGAGTTTGAAGAAGTATGGACTCCACGTGAGCTGCTAGGAACTCAAGTTCCAAAAATGTGTTATATGACTAAATAACTTTGTCGGGGTGCTTTTTTCTTAAATTTTGCTTAAATTGTGCTATTTGGCCTTCTCTATTTCGGTAGCAATCCTGCTAAACCCTTGAGTGATGCCTCTTATATTTTGTCTCGTTCTTTGACTCTAGGTCTCGTGATGAAACAAGGAGTTTGGAATGACACAATCATGATACCTAAGAAGCAAAACTCCGTCAAGGGAATCCTCTGTCATCTTATCTGTTTCTTCTATGTGAAGATGGTTTTTCTTCATTTATTAATAAGGCTGTAAGAAGTCACACTATAAGTGGACTTTCAATTTGTAGAGGCTGCCTATGATATCACACCTCTTTTTTGCGAATGACAGTCTGCTTTTTTGCAAAGTTAGCAGTCAAGAATGCCAGCATCTAATTGAAATTCTTCATTTGTATAAGGCTGCTTCGGGTCAAAAAATCAATACAGACAAATCATCGATGTTCTTTAGTGCCAATACCCCTGAAGAGAAGAAAATTGAGACTCTGGATTTTCTTGGGCCGATGCAGGATTCTCGCCATAGTAAGTATCTCGGTCTTCCTTCAATCATTGGCAAATCTAAGATTGAAGTGTTTACGGAGATCAAAGAAAGTGTGGGAAGGAAACTGTCTGGATGGAAGGAAAAAATTCTTTCTATTGGTGGTAGAGAGATTTTGATCAAAGCGGTGGCCCAAGCTATCCCTACGTACACTATAAGCTGTTTTCAGCTTCCTAAGGGATTGTGTGATGAGATCGAAAGCATGATGAGGAAGTTTTTGTGGGGTCAGAGGGGTTAAGAGTCTAAGGTTGCTTGGGTGAGTTGGAGGAAATTATGCAAGTCAAAGCTTAAAGGTGGTATGGGTTTCAGAAATCTCCAAGCGTTCAATCTTGCCATGCTTGCAAAGCAAGGTTGGAGGCTCCTGGAGAACCCAAACTCATTAGTAGCTCGTATGTATAAAGCTAAGTATTATCCCCATGGTGATGTTCTTAAAGCTAGTTGGGGGTCTAGCCCATCCTTTACTTGGAGAAGCATAATGCAGGGGCTCGAAGTTGTGAAGAAAGGAACACGTTGGAGAGTTGACAACGGGAAATTGATTCATATTTGGGAAGATAAGTGGTTGCCCATTCCTACAACGTACAAGGTTATTTCTCCTCCTCCTCAAAATTTTGATAATTTCCCCATGGTCTCAACTCTTATTGATTTTGATTCTAGAAGATGGAAAGTGGACCTAGTGAAGTCTCTATTCTTGCCATTTGAAGCAAGGACTATTCTTAATATTCCAATTAGCTATAATCTTCCGAATGATAAAATTATTTGGGTTGGCAATAATAGGGGTGTTTTTACTGTTAAAAGTGCGTATTATGTTGCACTTAGCTTTGTGGAATCACCCGAGGTGGGCGAATGTTCTTATAATGACCCGAGAGAACTATTGTGGAGGAAGTTATGGCACTTACGTATTCCAACAAAGATTAAAATCTTTACTTGGAGGGCATGTGTGGATGCTCTTCCAACAATGGTGAATTTGCAAAAAAGAGGTATTGGGGTTAGTGACTTGTGTCCTTGTTGTGGCTTAGAGTTTGAGACTCTTTTTCACTCAATTATTAAATGTGAAGTAGCTAGAAGAGTTTGGGATAATTGGGAGGGTAGTAGTGTGGAAAACTGGCAGGGGCTTATGGACATCTCCGATGTAGCTTTGGATATTTTGAAGAATGGCACTAATTGTGATTTGGAGGTGTTTTTTGGGGTTGCTTGGTCTGTTTGGTATAATAGGAATCAAGTTGCCTATGAATCAAAATGCCAATTGCCGAGTCAGATTTAGAGGTTTGCTAGGAGTTTTCTACAAGATTATAAAGGTGCTTTGTTTGCTTTGAATACGAATCTAGCAAAGGAAAATAGTAGGTGGACTCCTCCATTGCTTGGAGTTTTCAAAATCAATGTTGATGGGGCAACGTTAGAGGATGGGCGAAACTCTAGTGTTGGGGCTGTTATTCGTGACTCTTGTGGTGTAGTTCTTGCAGCTTGTGGTAAATTCCTACATGGTCAGTTTTCAGTTGAGGAGGTGGAAGCTCTTGCCATGGAAACTGGGATTCTGCTTGCATGAGATATGAAGCTTACTCAGATTATTGTTGAATCTGACGCTATTTCCATTGTTAATAGTATTAATGAGAATTTTATGGAAGGGAGCATTGGCCATCTGTTTCAAGGCATCCTTGCCTTGCTGAGCTCTTTTACCAGTTGGAAGGTCAATCATGTGAATCGGGAATATAACAGAGTTGCTCATGAGTTAGCTTATTTGGCTAGGCGAAGTGAAGACACGCAGGTGTGGAGAGGAGTTCTCCCTAGGGTAGTGTAGGATATTGTTCAAGCTGATTGTTCTAAATAGCACCTGTTGCTCTTCTCTGTGAGCTCTGCTATTTTCCTTTTCTCTGCTTGTCTGTTTGTAATGGCAAGTTTTGTATCAAAAAAAAAAAAAAACTCCACTAAATGTGATTAAAAGGTACTCATCATCGAATTGTTAGAATTTGGACAGACATGATTTGGCTTGGTGAAGAGAGATAGAGCCAAGAGACAGGCAGATTATGAGAAAAAGGCAAGAGACGAAGGGACAAAGATGAAAGCAGGTTGGATTCGAAGGAGCAAGAAATAGCCGAGAAAGGGAAAGGGGAAATTTCATTTTCCCAGTTCCCACATCGACTGTTAAGCCAGTTCATTTGAGTTTTAATTGAAGGACTGAGGACTCCAACATGGGAACAATCAATTAATTGAAGAAGAGCCCTAATTTAAAATAGCTATGGGTCTAGCATGGCACTATAGTTAAAGGAACAATCAATCAATTAGTGTAAAGGAACATAGCTATGGGTCTGGCATGGAACTATAGTTAAAATAGTAATAAAATAGTTTATTTATTTAAATTAAGAATGTTTCCCACCAAAAGATCGTACCATTAATCCCACTCACCAGTAAAAAGTGCAAATATGGCACATCAAGCTCCTAGATGGATTGAGCTATAAGATGGATTCCTCCCATCCACCCTCGTGTAAAAGTAAATTTCGATGGGGCTACTTTCAATTCTCAGGGTGCTGCTAGTCTTGGGATTTTTATCCGAGACTCCACAGGTGGTGTGCTCGGCTGCAGTTGAAGCTACGGCATGCAGAAGGGCTCTTTTCTTTGCTAAAGAGTTGGGTATCTTGGAGTGCTCTGTGGAAGGCGATGCTGAGGTTATTATCAAGACTATCGTTGCTAGGGATTCAATGAATCCAGAGTATGGTCATGTAATATAAGATGTTCTTATGTTAGATGCAAGTTTTCATTCTTGTATTTTCTCTCATGTTAAACACATAGACAATACTGTTGCCCATTTCTTAGCCAGAAAAGCTGTTTCTGGCAATGAGCTACATACGGATTGGTTCCTCGCCTGCTGATATAGCTCCCTTAGTCACACGTGACTCTTTATACTTTTTTCTTGCTGCAATAATACTGATTCTCGGGTCTGGTTTCTCCCAAAAAAAAAAAAAAAAAAAATGCGCTCCTAGATTAAATAATATATAATAATGGTAATAATAAATAGATAACCAGCTAGGAAGATTATAGCGGAGAACTAGCACGAAAGTCTGGTCTATTACAACCAGTGCAGTTCATATCTTAACTATGTTTTCCATTATTCACACAAAGCCTTTAGTGTCTTAGCGGCTACCTTGCTTAAAGATTAGCTTCATGAAAATGGAGACGAAACAACAATAACGTCCAAATTAGTTTTTGGAATGAGTGGAAAAGGGATATAGACATTAATAACATGTCTTGCAAAAGACTATCAAAGAAAAAAAATTATCACCCGAATCAATAGCACGAAATAATTCGGTGGGTTATATAAAATGACACCAATATTTCAATGACAATAAAGAAAAGAGCACAAGTGGGATTCAAAATTTTTAAGCTAATAAATTTCACGTGCTATCAAGACTCAAGAGGCAACTATATAAAGAACAAGAACAAAAAAAAATTTGTGCTGATTTCATTAGTCAATCCAATCCTTAAAAAGTAACATCATGTAGAGAGGAAGATTCACTGCAGCAATGATAGTAAGCATTCGGAATGTCCGCACCAATCTCTGAATCGCGATCTTTGTCTTTGATTTGCTTGTTCTAGTTGTCATTTTTAACATAGAATCAACATCTGCGCCCAAGTCCACATTCATAGAGGCTTCTATATCCTGAGAGATATGTTTCTTAGCTGTCGGCCGCATTACAGCATTACCCCTGCTACAAAAAGTCAGACATTTTAATATGAAAAGGCAAATACAAAGAATGGTTATACAAATAAGTGAATAACTACCTAAGTTTAACTTAAGGGGACTATAGGGTATGTCTGAAAATTGGAATGTCTAGGAACCCACTGCAGAAGCTCTTTAAGAGGTCCTTAAAGCTGAAAACAGATTTTAGGAAATTTGGAGCTTTTAGGAAAAAGGTGTACGGGTGCATTTGGGTAAGCTGTTGCTAAACAGTGTTTTGGGTTTAAAATAAGCGTCTGTAAAAAAATTTGAGGAAATATGTTGTTGCAAAATGGAGTTTTGGGTTTTAAAACGCACTTTTAGGCTCCCAAAACACCTAACCAAACAAACTCTATAATTCACTGTTCATGCGAATCAAAAACTTAAATGCACTATTCCGAAAGAATAATTTTAAATACATGGTCAATACTTAGCTTACACTCACATATACAAAAAGATGCATTACACTTGTTGTAATGTTTTAATGATGTTACATGATTTAATAGTTTTTAATTGTAAAAATGCTATATTAAATAATAATAATAATAATAATAATAATAAAAAGATGTTGACATCCAAATTTGTAAAATGTTGAAAACCATAGAATTCTTATTTCTAGAACAAACAAAATCATGACTTCATGACTTAAATAATAATAAATTCTAAAATACAAAATACAATTTTAAATTTGATTTGTTTACAATTCAGTAATTTTCAAAAAAAAAAAAAAAAATTTTTTTTTTTAGTCATTTAACTTTAATTTTTTTTCCAATTTACTCATTTTGTCTAGTTTCGCTCAATCCCGTCAATTGTCATTGTTTTAATATTTTTAAACTTCCTAAAATAGTGTCGTTATGGTGGACTCAATGGTGTAGATTGAACAATGAGACTACAATATAAACGAATGAAAGTTAAATTATTGAAAAAAAAAAGGATGTTAGAGATTTAAGATTATATTGCAATTTACACCCATATATTTTGAGGTAATTTTGATTTCATTCCTTAAAGTTTCAAATTTTTGATCTACAGTCCTTACGTTATATATCGTTTTGATTTTAACCCTTCCATCCATTTATATTAATAAAGTTGTCCTAAAGTGCACATAAGCTAATTAAATAAAAATAAAAATTATCAACATTTTCCTAATTAAAGAGAAATAAAAAATAGATAAAATCTTCTTCTTCTTCTTCAATGGGTATGGTGGTGTTGGAGCTCCACAACCTGAGGGCTCATTGGATCAAACTCAGCTGAGATCAAGATGTCAACTAGGTTGTGGTGATGAACGGATGATGCTCACTTTCCCAGTGTTATCATCCATTGATTTTTTATGTCTTTTCCATTGAGTTTGTGTTGTAGACATGTTTGTGCAGGGATTTGGTTTGGAGGTTGATATGTTTGGAGATTGGGATTATTAGGGTTTTTGTTTAAGTACTGAGGAATGTAAGAATTGTCTGGTTTCTATTTGATTTTTATTTGGATGAAAAGAAACCCTAGGATTGTTGTGGTTTGTGTTTGAGTTTTAGTTTGAAAGTCGAGAAAGATAAATAGATTTGAATTATTTTTTGTATTTTTTTAATTTATATAATTTGTTGGATTTTAATTAAAGCAAATTAATATTTGGTAATGCTTGAGTTCTTTTTTTCTTTTTTTCTTTTCTTTGGATTTGCTCTAAGGTTGTTTGGATCAAGAGAAATTTTTGAAGGGTTGATAAAAATAAAAAGAAAAAAAATTATAAAAAAGTATAATATTTATTTTTTTAATGGGACAAAGCCATATAGTTTAATTAATATTTTAAATTATGTTGTTTTGAGTTAAGATGTTACTTAACGGCCATCTTATTAATGAATATAAATGGAGGATATAGTATCAAAACTCACTACCACTTGCCATTGTATATTTAAAACAAAATGACATGTTCAGTTAAAAATTTATTGGAGGTAAGCCAAATCCCAAAATGATATACACTATTTTTCTATAAATTAATAGTAATCTTACAACTACTTGCCTCCTCTCCAATTAAAATCATATTTTCCCTCTCCCCTATGTGTGTGTTTTTTTCTCAAAAAAAAAAAAAATCATATTTTTCCAATTTTTTAGTAAATTTATTTTATGAATTTATAGTTTATATAAATATATATATATATATTTATATAAAATCAAACGTATAATCAATGCATTATTATCTTTTTCATCACAATTCATTAAAATGAGAGAGAAAATGTTTCTTTTCTTATCAATGTCTAATAACTTATAAGGTTCAAAAGTCAAAATCTATAAAAGGAAAACAAAGCTAAGGGAATATAATAAAGCTAGAGTACTAACAAATAGGGGTGGCAAAATTGGATACGACCCGCGAACCCGACACGACATGACACGAAATTAACAGGTTATGGGTTGAGGCTTAATGGATTCGTATCATATTCGGGTTGACACGACGGACTCGTTTGATAAACGGGTTGGGTTAGGGTTCAACCTATGGAACCCGTTTGACCTGTCTGACCTGTTTAATTAAATGAAATTTTGTCAATATACCATGCAAACCCTAGGTATATAAACTTATTAGTTGTTGTAGTTTATTTTCTTTAGTTTTGAATGATTATTTGTGATGCAGTTACTCATTAGTTCTGAATTTTATATTTAAAATATTTATTTACTTGTTTTTTCATAAATGTTTTTCTTCATTTTGATAAAATCAGATAAACAGGTCGACACGACTAACCTGTTTAATAAATGGGTCGTGTTAGGGTTGAGGAATCTTGACTCATTTAATAAATATGTCGGGTTAGTGTTGACCCATATAGTCGGATACATATGAGTTGACACGACACAAACCCGATATGCAAACACGAATTGCCGCCTCTACTAACAAAGGAAAAATGAACATTATTGTTATCTTTTAAAAGTGGTATTGTGGTGTGCTGTCGCAGGCAACCAAAAGTAAAACCTATACTCCTAAAAATATATGTAGTAGTGCGAGTAAGGATCGTTCCCACGGATAGTATCTAGCCTAGTTTTTTTTATGCTATGTGAACAAGGAGGGAGGGGGGTGTTTTGAGTATAAGGCAAAGAATTTTAAGAAAAACAACTAAGGAACAATTTAAATCAAAGTATCAAAATCAATCAAGAGAACAAACCTTGGTCTAAGTCAACATCCACCATCGGAATTTTATAACTGATCATCGATGCAAGTATATATCAATTCACACTTTGAATATTCACCGTTGGAACTATTTTCCTATCTCTCCTTAGTCGTAGTTAATTAGAAAACAAGCGATCTAATTAACCCTAATTACTAAACAACCCAAGACAAGCGCTAAAGGTTTAATCTAGTAGCAGCCTTAAGAATTAGAGAGATCGACGAAACTAAAAAACACAAACACAAGCGGTTGCATTTAATTTAGTCGAGTGTTCTTCCTAAGATCTAATAATTTCTAACGCAGCAAATCATTAAATCTTGGTTGCTTCACAAGTTAGAGAGATCAAACAATTACGGATTTGATATCTAACCTAGCAGTAGATTGCAACGAATAATAAACTAGTAGGCCTCCTAGTAATTAAACGAGGCAATCATGAAAATAGGCACAGAAGAACATCCGATATTCAAAGCATAAATTGAACAATAAAAACAAATTAGATCTTACAGTTTTATTGATTTCGAGGCTTCAGTTTCCTTTGACCAAGTATAAAAGTTTTAGCCACGCAAGGCCATGATGAAAACTCAAAGGAGAAAATCAGAGAAGAAGGGAGAGAGAGGCATGTGTGTCCAATTATGATTTCTCCTCCCCCTTTTACACGTTAATTCCCCCTTTCCCAAGCCTACAAAATCTCCTAAAAATATTCTAAATAATAATATCCAAATATGACTAATTAAGGAAAAATATTAAAAAATAAAACAAAGTCCTAATATAACTAGGAAAGAGGTGTTTTCCAGCTGGAATTTTCGTGCATCAGATCTGGAAGCTTCTGAAAATAAACCGCATCAGATCCACGTATTAAAATTTCAAGCAAAGGAACATTCCAGAACGTCAGCAGTGCATGTGCAGCAACTTCAAGCCCGATTTCGACCCTGATGCGGCCCGTATCTCTCAAAACTCAAAACATGAAAGTTGTAGAGCTTTGTCTTGGCGTTCCATATCATCTTGAATCATCTCAATCGGAGCTTGGATGAGAAAGTTATGCCCAGATTACGAAGCGATGTCAAAGCTGTCCAGAATCGCCCAATTAGCTACGTTTTGCACTTAATGCCTCCATTTGCATCCTAAATCAAAATATAAGAATAATGAGTACATTTAGGCACCAAATAAATATAAAAGACTATACATTAATGGAGAAAAATATGACATTTTGCATTCTCATCATATTGCTAAATCTCAAATTCTTTATGTAAAAGTTTATTCTCCTCCAAACAAATTGTGTAATAGCAATATAATTTTGGGATAATTATATAATAACATAAATTTACATATGTTGTACTTGGTGTCTATCTAACTATAAAAATCTTTTCTTTCATACATGGAATTTTAATTTAAGAAAACAGAAAATGGCTTATTCATGCACCCAACAAAAAAAACTTAACACAAACAAAATATGATGAATATGCCATTATTTTGGGTTTTTTTTTACATAAAATATCACTTAATTATATTCCCTATTCGTCTTTTAAGTAATATATGTATATTGGCCTCCTAAATTCAAATAATAGTTGTCACTAATTAGAGATATAAATTGAAACTTTAGAAAACAAAATCAAAATTATCCTAAGTTTTTAAGGGTGTAAATTGCAATTCAATCAAGTTTTTTTTTTGTTGAGAAAGTACCATTCAAAGTTAAGAGATGTTCGGGGGGTCAAATGTAAATATAATGGGTATAAAAACAAATGCTAGCGTAGCATCTATTAGAATCCAATATAAGATTCGTCCCAAAAAAAATATATATATATATATTTATATATATCCAACATAAGATTTTCTTCAAGATTTAATTTGATCATACAGAGTTTATCCTAATAAGTTATTAATTAATTACTGTATATTTAGATTTGTTTGATTTATATTTAATAATAAGAATTATAAATAATGTCTTCTCAAAGAAAAACAAAAAACAAAAAGAGCCTTGAGGCAATCTGTGAATGTGAAATTGGCCAATTGCATTGTACCTCCTGTCTCTGGTATTTCTGAGATATTCAAGGTTCAAATCATCATTTCTCGATTTGTCGATTGTAACTATCAAATTATTATTAAAGAAAAAAATATATATTTGTATAGGATATGCTGAATAGCCTGAACTGTTATTTTATAAATATTTATTCAAATATTTCAATAATTTTTTATTTTTGTTGCTGAAGAAAACAAAGGGGGTTCTCTAGCCTAACTTTTGAACAAGCATGTATTTCGTTAAAGCTTTCTAAAAGTGTAGGCCATAGGTTAGAAAATTTTAGAAACTGTGAGTTTTTGTTTTTCTTACAAATTACTTGAAAAATCATGGTTAGAGGTATATTTTAATTTCTTTCAGTGTTTTCAATTTTTTACCTCCAAAAACAGAAGCTTTTTACTGCTTCAATTCCCTCTTATGCTAATTTTTGGTGGGTACAGAAAATATAGCCTCCAATTTTACTGAGCTAATGGCTTTTGGCTAACGCTGATTTTTGGTGGGGCACAGAAAATTTTAGTTCCCATCCACTGCCTAGGCATAAAAAAGGTTAAAAAATGCAATTTTAGCCCCCACGAACTCTTACACAACAAGGCTAAACTTGCCATTTACTTGAGTGACACACATAAGACCCAAAATTGTTTCTTTTAGAATTCTATTGGAAAAACTTTTCAGTTGGCGAATAAGAAATGGTTGAATTCTTGGCAAGTTAAAGATTGTTACTGGACCACTAGTAGACCAGTAGTACACAAAATTGATGGTGGTCATTATTATAAACACAAGCTCACATGTGATAGAAATGGAAAATAAATGCAATAAAATACTAGCAATTTGTCTATGCATGAAACAATTGCTTACTACAATTAAGTTGATACAAAAAAAATGCACAGTAATGTTGATGTTACCAATGTTTTGGGGACTAAATTTGGAGAAGAAGCCGGTTTCTATTCACTGGTTCTTTGAGTAGATTATAAATTGTTTAGTAATGTTGTTTACAAGTTGAAGAACAGCAAAAGCAAGAAACCAATATGGCCAAAATTTATACCAATGTGTTGTCATTTTCTTTAAAGCTTGCTTGGCAATTGTTCATATGGCTTGAAATTTTCGACGAGTATCACGTTCCAACCTATATATGCAAATGGTTTCATCTGGTTGGGATTCCCATCATGGAAAACATCAAACCACCTTAAAGTAGCCTGTCTATTTTAGGTACAATCAGCCGCTTGACGGTGGGACATGTGACATTTTAGCATCTAGTCTCTAGTCTCTACTATCTAGGTGCCTTCTTTGTGAGGAAGTCCTTGGTAAGTCCAACAAATAGCTTAAAAGTGGTTGCAAAGGGAGACGGCAAAAATCTAAGTATATATATAGGGTCCGTTTGGATACAACTTATTTTGCTGAAAATTAAAAATACTGTAACAAAATAATTTTTAAATGTGTGAATAGTGTCGTGGGACCCATTTTTAATATTTTTTTTGAATAAAATGGTTGTGGGTCCCGTGAACAGTATGTAAACAGTGATAAACAATGCATAAACAGTGCTAGTTGTCCCCTAAAGCTGAAATGCATAAAAAAAAATAAAAAATAAAAAACGCTGAAACGCTAGACGCGTGAGTTTTCAGCCAGATCCAAACGCTACATAGTGTTTGTCTAACAAAAATTATTTTTGTCAACTTATTTTACTATTCAACTTATTTTTGTTACTATTTATGGGTCTCATTGCACTTTTTGGTACTATTCATGGGTCTCACTGTACTATTTTAGCTAGCTTTTACCTTTATCTACAATACTTTCAACAAAAAGTTTTCAGTTTCAGCAAAATAAGCAGATCTCAAATGAATCCATAGTACCAATATGATGGGTTAGCTTAGATGTTTCCAAAGCCTCTAAGAATCATGAGGTCTTAGATTCAAAATTTCTATATAGTTTTTTGGGATCATCTTTATGAAATCCTAATTACTTTTTTTATGTGTGTAGAATGGAGGACAATATATACATACCCAGGAAAATAATAATCTAATACTTGAAGAGTTTTAGACATATATCTACATTTACGGGATCTAAATATACTATGAAAATAGATTTTTAGGACAATTATGCAAGGTTGGCTCAAGGCGTTGTGGGGCCTAAGGCAGCTATTTTAAGTGTGGCCTATTCTTATATTTTGAATATTAATAAAATATTTATTTTACTTTTGATTTTTTTATTTAAAATCTATTTTTTTAGATGCAAAATTACGAATTAAAACAAATCAATTGTATTACTTAATAACTATACAATTAAAATAAATACTATCTATTGAGTGATACACCAAATACTAAAAAATTATTATTGAAAATTTTAATAAATTATAGATTTAATATCTCTAAATAAAATTTAAGTATAAATTTATTTACTAGTAGGAGATTAATGAATTCTTTTTTGTATTTGAGTGTGAAAGATTAATAAGTTCTACATTTTAAAACCAAGAAAAACAAACAATCATTGTCACAACAAATGAAAATATTTTTCATATTTTTGGTTTTTCTTTGATAAAAAAAATACTTTTTATTTATTGGTGAATATTTGAGACTTAATTAATATCTCTATTGGTAAAAATTTATGGGTCTTTTTTCAAGGATTTTACTAATGTGTACCCTAAGGGCACACAATAGTAAACCAATTTTGAAAAAAATTTATCGGGAATTGAAAAAGTTTTAACTTAACCGAACCCTTTTTTAAGGGGGCCTTTGACGGTTACCTACTTGCCTAATACATTGAGTTGGCACTGCGATTATGCTCATATTCATTTCTGCATGGATTGTTTGTCAGCCACCTACCCTAATATACTAAGAGACGACAATTTAATAAGGGATCTTTTGCTCTTGATTTAAGGGATTTTCTTACACAAGTTACAAGCCTTCAGTTTCTCTCTCTCTCTCTCTCTCTCTATATATATATATATATATATGAGCATAAGCTCTCATTGTAATACACTAAGGGTGTGTTTGTTTGGAGGTGAAATAGGGTGAATAAAAAATTTTAGAGAGAAAATGGAAAGGAAAACTTTTTTTAGTGTGTTTAGTTGGGTGGAGAGGAAGGAAAATAAATGGTGAGACCCAGATGTTTTCTCCTCAGACCCACCGAAAAATTTTCTCTCCAAAATGGTGAGAAAATTGAATGGAGAAAATGAGGCTAGTTAATGGACAAAAATGTCCATATCCTTTTTTTTTTTTTTGGTGGGCACGTTGCCTCTTTTTTTTTTTTTCTTTTTTTTTTTTTTAATCATTTCCTGGGTTGTGGTGGGCACGTTTCCTTTTTTTTTCTTTTTTCTTTTTTTCCTTTCAGGGCTGTGGGTGTGATAGTTTTTTTTTTTTTTTTTGGGTTTAACTTGACATGATTTTTTTTTTGGGACATGATTTTTATTTTTTAATAAACGGGGTGATTGCTTTTTTTTTTGGTTGTTTGTCACTTTTTTGTATTAATTGGCCATCATTTTTTAACAAGGGTGTATGAGTAAATTTATACAAACTCATTTTTTCCATCCCTCTACTTTTCCACTCTCAACCAAACAAAAAAGAAGAGAAATTAAAATCTTTTCTATCCTCCCACTTTTCCATCCTCCTACCATTTTTTATCCTCCAACTTTTCCACTCCTCCAACCAAACGAACCTTAAGAAATCAAGAGACAGAGAAAACATAGAGTTATAGATGTATTAGTATCGGTATCAGTATCAGTATAAAAAAATAAAATGATGTTGTGGTTGACCACTAGAATAGAAGAAACTCAGGTATAATCTTAGTGAGTGTTTGGATAGGAATTATATTGCGTTTGCGTTTTGCTTCTTTTTTTTTCTTTTTCTTTTTCACGCGTTTCCAGCTTTTAGAGACAAATTTTACTGTTTATCATTGTTCACAATACTGTTCACGCACTATTCACGTACTGTTCACGAGACCCACAGCCACTTTATTAAAAAAAATATTAAAAATGGGTCCCACGGTACTATTCACACATTTAAAAATTATTTTGTTACAGTGTTTTCAGTTTTCAGTTTTCAGTTTCAGCAAAAATAAGTTGTATCCAAACGGACCCTACGACTACAACGCTACGTAACTCAACATTGACATGCGTTTAAGAAAAGTAACTTCGACAAAAACTATACAAACATGCGCATGTTTGATTAGCTGATTCACAAAATTAAAAAGTTTGATGAACTGAAAACTTATGCAATCAAATTAGAGCAACTGTATTTAGATCACGCGCACAAACACACACACATAATCAATAGAGCGAAATTAAAAATGACATGATGTAAAGGAAACAAACTTCTACCAAATTAACACACACATTCACAATTTTCACATGGCCTCCAATCTCACTCTCTATCAAGTATATCTCCCAATAGAAAAGTTAACAAATGCCCTAAGGTTGTGTTTGAGAAATTATATTTGGATTTAAATTTGGATTTTAAATTAATAGATTTGAAATGTCTTGATTTTAAATCGGCGAAACTACACTATTGGTCCCTGAAGTTTACCCTATAAGCGCATTTAGTCCCTCAAGTTTCAAGTGAGCACTATTGATCCCTAAAGTTTAAAAAATGAGTGATACTAGTCCTTCAGCTAACTTCTGTTAAAAATAATGCTTATGTGGCTAACGGAAAAGTGACGTGACATTTATAATTTTACTGCAGGCACTTATAAATTGACGTGGCAACTTAAGTGTCCTATACCATATCAGCTATTTAATTATAAAGTTGCCATGTAATCTTTAATTGGATTTTATTTATTCTTATGCCAAAAAAAAAAAGGAAAAAAAAAAAGGATTGGCTTCAGCCGCTCACTCCCTCCTCCCCTATTTTCCCTTTCTTCGCTTCACCGTTTTCCAGTTTTCTAATCAAGTGGCCGGACCACCTCAAAGCCAACAATAATTTACTGGAAACTCTCTTAACAAAAATCCAGATATGAGTTGAAGAGAACCGCCTTTGAGGATACAAAGTTTTTTACGTAACTCTCTTTCTAATCTAAATTGATTGGCCATAAATCCTCTCTTGTTAACGAGAGTAGTCTAGTGTCAGGAGCAAGAAACCAACAAATATTTTGAGAACAACAAAAGTGATAGGCAACAAAGATTCCCACAGTGACTACCATTGGTTCCTGGCAGAGAAAGAAAAAGGACCAATTTTTTTTAAAGGAAAATAAAACTTGAATATAATACTTCAAACATTTGAAGATTTATAATGAAACAAATTTAAACATTTTTTCATGCTATTTATGAATCCTTTGGAAACAAATCTAAACAAAGAAACATAAAGATCTTTAGGAGATAAGCAGTCGATGGACATTCATGGAGAATGGCGAAGGATAGAGCTTGTGTTGGCTGCTGTGGTGGCAACGAAGGCCATTTGGAGGAGTCACTACGGCAAAGGAAGAGCGGCAGTTGCAGCCACCATGGTTGGGAGAATGGCAGGAAAGGAAGATGAAGTGCTTGGGTCACAGGAAGATATTGGAGAGTCTAAGATTTTTTTAGCAAATTAAAAAAGATAATGACTCATATGCCATTCATCAGTTTGTAAAAGCACTTGTAATAAACGGTAAAAGATGTAACAGTTGTAAATAATTTTGTAATTTTTTATTAAAAATGCCACATCATTAAAAAAAAAAACGACAACTCAGTATTCCATTAACCATGTAAGCAATACTTTTAACTGAAGTTAACCAAAGGACTAGTACCACTCATTTTTAAAACTTGAGAGACTAATAGCGCTCGCTTGAAACTTGAGAGACTAATTGTGCTTACAGGGTAAACTTTAGGGACCAATAGTATAGTTTCGCCATTTTAAATCCATTGACTTTAAGAATTATTTCAAATCCAAGCATTTTTAAGATTTATAATTTTTGGTGGATTTGTCAAATCCAAATCCTTTACCTTTTTAAACTTTCCAAACAAGTTATTTGAATTTAAATCACTCAAATCCAAATCCAAATGCCCAAATCATGCCATTCAAACACACCATAAGGGTATTGGTTAAAAAATGATTTTAGAAACTTTTTATAGAAAAAGAAAAAAAAAAAAAAACTGATTTTAACTGATTTTTTTTATAATATTTTTCATAAAAATTGTATTAAAATTTTCCTAAAATGATCCATTAACAAATGCAGTAAGACTGTAAGAGCATCTGTTAACCGGACTCTTTCTTGAATTACCAAGAGTCTTGTAACTTAACCGATTGACACTTCCTGGCATTTCTAAAAGAAATATTCTGGTTTAAATCCCTCCTTCAATTATCGAATTTTATATGTATATATATAAAAAGATTTAATGATAATTGCATCAAATAAACGTGAGGAATCATAATGTGGTTCCTAGTTCCCACCGCAACAATGGCAAGGTCCCAACTAATGAACTTATTATCACCGTCAATGTCCAAGAGTAATTGAATGAGTACCTGATTCAACAGAAAAAAAGGAGTACCTGTCCATCTACGACAAAGACAATATATACAGTAAGCCTAACATTATTGAACGAACATTCAACAACCACCTATAGTTCATAGCATTTGTCAGCAATTTTTACAATTTGTAAAAATATTAAGGATTTTGATTATCGATAAAGACACTGGGATTACTTCAACCCTTACCACACAGAATATGCAATTCCGAAAATAATGATAACAGTAACGATAATAATAAGCTAAAGTCTTCTTAAATGGGCTGGTTAATTAGTGATGAAAGCATGCAATAATAAAAAACAGCTAGTTTGATTTGGATTTACTTGCTGTGATGGTCAGTAAGGTATCTGCATGGAAACTGGCTGGCACACTCTTGAAATATACTGTGCAAGGATTTGGATCCTGTGCAGTACCTAGGGTATTGCACTGGGTGTAATTGTTATCGATGGTTGAGGTTGATAGTTGTAAAAAGTAACTTTCAATTTCAACTATTGATTAAAAAAAGTTTTTAAAAAAATTAACAAAAGTAAAAAGTAAAAATTTATAAAGTAAAATGTAAAAAAAATTGTGAGAGAGGAGAAGGTAAATTGCACCCAGTGCAATATCTTAGGTATTGCACCGGATCCTAATCTACTGTGCTAGGCAGTACTGTCTCTTTGCAGGCTGCAGCTTTTTTTTTTTTTTTAAACTAGAATAATAGTAATAATGGAATAGCAAACTAGTTTGGTGCATGCATTTTATTTATATGAAAGCTTGCGGAGTCAGACTCAGAGGTTTATGATTGAGGGGCCAGAGTAACAATTATAATTATGGACAAATGAAATTATTATATTCATCATTTAAGAGCTTGGAACAATCAAGAATGGGTTATTATCATGGTATCAAAGTATGTTGGATCGTGATTTTCAACTTTGTCTTCACTCTAGCTAGGACCTAGGACTATAGTTAAATGAAATGATTAATTCATAATTATTTTTGGGGACAATTGGCATGGTAATTTATCAGTAACAATTAATGGTAATTAAAGAAAAAAAGTAATCAAACATAAAGTGGTTATATAGAAAATATGTTAATATTATGCACAAATTCTGTGCTATGGATCAATTAATACATAATGTTATTGATATGGATAATTGCAAAGTGCCAATATATTTCTTTTTCAATCTTAATTTTTCCATTATTGTATTTGGCAATTAATCTGAAAATTCGCCAAATACAATAATAAAATTTAAAATTGATGCATCTATATATAAAATTTTGGAGAATTAATCTTAAAAATTGTATTTGACATAAAATTTTACTTAAAGCTTATGCCTAACTTGAAAATACAATTGTATTTGGAGAATTAATCTGACATAAAATTTTGGAGAATTAATCTTAAAAATTGTATTTGACATAAAATTTAAATTAATGGGGTTAAGATTCTCATCAATTTAAAATGTAACATTTTGAAAATTGAAAAGAAAATCAAATTCTTCCTCTAAATGCAACTTGAACAATTAGGCTTTATATTGTATTTATGAGACATTAGGTAGAAGTTTGGAATGACAGGTGAACAGTTTCATTTTTAATTTTAGTGAAATTTGGAAACCCACAATAAAAGAGCAAGAAAACTTGGTAGTTGGTACAGTGTAATGCTATAGTGTGTCTCCCATTGGACCCTACTTTACATAAAATACAATATGTGTGATACTCTATTATGATACTGATAAATGACTTTGATTGAAGTCCTAATTTCTTCAAATTGATTGAAGTGTCGGCCCACTAAATTTGATAGGCCGAAAAAGTTTTGCTCAGTGACTTGATTGACCATATGATCCTCGGAAACGTTATGTCTACAAATGTCTGCACTTCCTAGTGGGCTTCACACTCGGGCTTCAAGCACGTTTGCAACTTAAAGGTTTTCCTTTATTTATTTTACGGGGTTAAAATAACTTGACTTTTCCAGACTGATTACAAAGTCGTATCTTAAAAAAAAAAAAAGTCCCATTACAAAGGGGCCCTATTCTAAGGTGACTCAAGGTGTTTAGCCCAGACCCGGTAAACAATTTATATAACTATATATATATATATATATATATATATATATATATATATATAAAGTCAAGTTAAATGTGGGGGGTTTTTATATACCTTATACATGCAATAAGAATAAGAATTGCATATTTGTAGTGTGCGTTTGTGTTTGGGATGAGTTGAATTTTTCTGCTTATCTCTACTTTCAGCTTATTTTTGCTACTATTTATGGGTCTTACTGCACTTTTTGATACTATTCATGGGTTCCACTGTACTATTCAACTTATTTTTTAACATTTTTTTTATATTTTCAACCAAAAATTTTCAGTTTTAACTAAAAAAACTGTTCCAAACAGACACTTAATCAATAATACTTTATATTATCACTACTGTTGCCGTTGTCATCACCTCCAAATCGTTCTAACGGTTTCTCAAAAAAAAAAAAAAATCATTCTCACTATCAATGCCGTCATTATTGTATTTTCTATACTTATCTAATTTCTTAATTGATAAATATGTTCATCTAAACAATAGAAATTTAAATTGATGGGTTTAAGATTCTCATCAATTTAAAATTTAAAATTTAAAAATTGAAAATAAAATCAAAATTTTCCTTGAACGATTAGGCTTTAAATTATATGAAACATTGGGTAAAAATTTGAAATAATAGGTCAACAGTTTCATTTTATTTTAGTGAAATTTGGAGATCCACAATAAAAGAACAATACAAACTACTTGGTGGTTGGTTGCCGATTGGTACCATGTAATACTATGGTGTTTGGTTTTTGGTGGGCATGTGATACTATGGTGCGTTTCCTATTGGATCGTACTTCACATAATACAATATGAGTGTACTACTATGATGCGGATAAACATCATATTCACTTTGATTGAAGCGCTCTTAAAGTTTGATGCACACTGATTAAGTCCTAAGTGCTAATATCTTAAGCCCTTCTCCCTTCTTTTCTTGTGTGCGTGGGTTAAAAATACCTAAGGTTATGTTTGGTAACAGTTTTTGTTTTTTATTTTCAAAAACTTGTTTTTGGGAATATAAAGAAAAAACAATTTTATTGTATTTTTGAAATAAAAAACATGTTTGGTTAGTTGAAATTAAAAAGATAGTTTTTGAAGAAAAAAATAGAAAATACTAAAATATGTTGTTATTAGGATTTGAACTCTAATCCTAACTCATTAAATGAGATAGATTCATTAAATTAAATGCGTGTTTTCATTGACTTTTGAAAGTTAGAAACTGAAAACAGTCTTTTACATGTTTTCAGTTTCCTTCACAAATTGAGTTTTGAGAACAATTTTTGTTTTCTGTCCATTTTGAGTTTCCAAGCAAGTTTTTTGGTCTCAAAAATAGAAAATTATTTTTGGAAATAGAAAATAAGAGGAAAAAACAGTTACCAAACATATCCTAATATTCTCAAAAAAAAAAAAAAAAAAAAAAAAGGTGCTAATATCTTAGGGCCATTTGGTTCGCATGATGTGATATTATATTGTTACATTATATCAATATAACATTAATATTTCCTATAAAAATATATATATATTTATATAAATAACATTAACATGTTTAGTTCATCAATTTCATTCCTAATATACCATTGCTTAGTCATCACAAATTCTACAATAAATTTCCAAAAAGTCCATCTAAAAGTAACTACATAAAATTTTATTTTTTAATTAAAAATTATAGAATAATTGAAAAATATTTTATTTTACTTTCTTCCCCTTTCTCATCAACCAAACAACAGATATTTAAAAGAATAAAATAAATTTCTTTCGATTTATTTTCTCATTGACCAAACAACTAACATCAAAAAATAAATCAATCAAATTTCTATTATTTTCTTGCAATTTCTCACCATCCAAACAATTACACTCAACCATAACACAACCAAATAACATAACTGAAAGCTCAAATAGTGCAAAACACTATAACTTGTTTAGACCCCCAATTCTTAATTATAGCTTGATTAATTTTAATCTAAACACACTTAATAAGGAATATACGTGATTAGCAAATTAATTAATCAAAGCATTCAACAATGGCATAGATGAACAAATAAGTGCAATGCTAAAATGGAAAGAGCAGTGGGTAAAAGAATAGCAAACCTAAGATAACATGGCGATGTGTCATCGAAGAGGAAAACCAAAGAACTAGGTGTAAAAACATCTTTGCGGCTAATGATCCACTAGAGAAAAGTTGGAGTACAAGGATACCAAAAAGGCCCTCCAAGCCTAATCTACTCAAAGCACTTAAGCCCTCCAAACTCCAGCTACCAACAGACTTCTTGGAGTCTTGTCTTCACTAGTTATCCGGATCCTGCAATACCGCCCGATTGCACCACCAAGCCTCACCGACTTATTTTGGCAAATACCCAATGCTTTCTAAGCTCTAAAACACTATCCACACTCTGAATAGATGTGAGTTGTGTTTGGGTATAAATCACCTCTCAAGATATAACAGTGAGAGAGAGGAGGGGAAGAGACTACAAGGATTTCTCTCATGAGGATGAGTAGCTCTCTCTAATAAGGTGGGTGTTGTAGAAACCTCTCTTTAGGTTTTTCTTCTAAATTGCTTCCTTACAATTCTGTGGGTGATAAGGGTGTACGTTTTTAGACACCTGTAAACTAGATTGTTTAACCTAATTAATTAACCAAGTGAATACTTAGGTTTATTATTCAGATCTAGGTTAAAACAATAACAATCATATCATGTAAAGCAGCAGAAATATAAAGAACACAATGATATGATGATCCAGGAAAACCAAACCGGTAAAAAACTTGGGGAGGATTTAACCTAGCTATCCTCAAGGTAAAAAGCAAAGCCACTATGAAAGAATTGAAGTTTGTACAATAAGACTTAGACCACTAACATCTTATTGCTACCTCGAGTAGAAAACTTACTACCACGACCACGTGACAGCTCCGAGTCCACGGATTACTTCTTTCCTTGATCCACAGCAACCACAAGTTCTCCTACTTATGTTTTCTTTAAGCTCTTGAAACAGCAACTGAAAAGATCACCAAGTTCTTAACATCAATCTTGATCTTGATAACCCTAAGTGTGTATGAAAGTAAACACCTCTAGATCTCACAGAAGATTCACACACACAGCATATCAACAACAAGACCTCCCTTCATTGAGTGAAATTTCTGGTAGACTTCAACAGGCCACATTATCTAACTCTAGTACTGTCTCTTCCTCCAATACTGATGCATTACCTTCTAATGATAAATCTTCCTTTACCACTTATATGAGGAGTAAAAGAGGTGGTCGTGGAGATCGAGGTCGTGGAGGCCGAGGCCGTGGAGGTTGTGACCAAGGGGGTCGTGGAAGTGAACAAGGGGGTCGTGGTAGAGGACGTGGTCTTCGTAAGTGCACTTATTGTCATGGTGAGAATCATACAGTAGAATTTTGTTGGGAGTTGTATGGTAAACCTTTGGCTCACCAAGCTAGTTTTCAAGTTGAAGAACCGCCTTCACAGTCACTTCCACCAACATCTAGAGTAGTCTCTATTCCTGAGGAAGAGTACAATCGCCTCCTGTCTCTGCATTCCAACCCTGTTGGGTCTGATTCTACTGCTACTTTGGCCCAACAAGGTACTTCCACGGCTTGTCTTGCCACTCAGGACCCTTGGGTCATTGACTCAAGTGCTAATGATCATATGACAGGTACCTCAAGCTTACTCTCTAACCTTGAGCAATCTAGTAGTCTTCCCAATGTTACATTGGCAGATGACTCAGCCACTACAGTTTCTGGTTTGGGCACTGCCAATCTCAATCCTAATCTTTCTCTCTCTTCTGTCTTATATATTCCTAATTTTACTTATAATCTTTTGTCAATTAGTAAGCTTACTAAGCTTTTGAATTGCGCTGCCATTTTTTTATCCACTCATTGTATCTTTCAGGATCTCAAGACAGAGAAGATTATTGGTGAAGGGCATGAAAATGGTGGACTTTATTACCTGGATTGGCATGGTTCTTCCACTTTAGTGGCTTCTCATTTGTCTATCTCGCCTCTTCAGCATCATTGTCGCCTTGGTCATCCATCTCTCCAGAATTTGAAGTCATTAGTTCCGTCGTGTCGTCAAATAGAATCCTTACAATGTGAAGCATATCAGTTGGGTAAACACCATAGGGTGCCTTTTGCCTCTAGGCATGAGAGTCGTGTTAGTAGTCCTTTTCATTTAGTTCATTCTGATATTTGGGGTCCAATAAACACTCCCTCATTGTTAGGATTTAGATATTTTGTCATTTTTGTTGATGATTATTCTAAAGTCACCTATCTTTATCTTATGAAAGAAAGGTCTGAATTGTACTCAATTTTCAAATCATTTTATATGGAAATAAAGACTCAGTTTAATGCTTCACTTCATATTTTTCAGTCTGATAATGCTCATGAATATTTTCATACATCTTTGTCTCAATTTTTTTATGATCATGGTATAATTCACCAATCTTCATGTCCTCATACTTCGCAACAAAATGGTGTTGCTGAACGCAAAATGCATCATTTGTTAGAGGTCACTCGTGCCTTAAAGTTTCATATGTGCGTTCCCAAATCATATTGGAGTGATGCTGTTCTCACTACCTGTCACCTGATTAATCGTATGCCTTCCACTGTTCTAGGTGGTCAAATCCCTTATATCGTGCTCTCTCCTTGTGCACCTTTGCTTCATCTACCTCCTAATATTTTTGGTTGTGTGCTATGTTCATATCTTAGGTCCAAGAAGTAACAAACTTGATCCTAGATCCATTAAATATGTTTTTCTTGGGTATTCTCATACTTAAAAGGGATATCGATGTTACTCACCTACTTTTCGTCGTCATTTCAGTAGTGCTAATGTCACATTTGATGAATCTCAATCTTTTTTCTCTCCTTCGGTTGCTAGTGACAGTTCTCCTCCTTGTCTTTCTCTCCTACCACATGTGTCTCCCACTAAATCTCCTCAAAAACCACTCTAGGTGTATCGTCGTCGACAGAAACCTCCAACACAGACTTCTTCCCCACCTAGTGATCCGCCTCCTGATCCTGGCTCTCTTCCAATTGCTTTGCGCAAAGGTAAGCGTTCTTGTACCTCTCATCCTATCTCTCAATTTGTCTCTTATGGTCACTTGTCTTCATCTCTCCATGCTTTTACCACATCCTTGAATTCTACTGTTGTTCCTAAGTCTGTCAGGAGGCTATGTCCATCTCTGGTTGGAAGTCTGCTATGGAGGCAGACATGTCTGCCCTGTCTGAAAATGCTACTTGGTTTTTAGTTACTCGTCCTCCAGGGAAAACTATTGTTGGTTGTCGTTGGGTGTATACTATGAAGTATTTGCCTTATGGTTCTATTGAGCATTTGAAGGCTCACTTGGTTGCCAAAGG
Organism: Notholithocarpus densiflorus; assembly: GCA_030021035.2. Taxonomy (NCBI): domain Eukaryota; kingdom Viridiplantae; phylum Streptophyta; class Magnoliopsida; order Fagales; family Fagaceae; genus Notholithocarpus; species Notholithocarpus densiflorus. Next base: position 1,032,437 of record JARYZH020000148.1, read on the forward strand.
GTATACCCAGACATACGACGTCAACTATGCTGAGACATTATCACCTGTTGCTAAAATTTCTTCTGTCCGGATTTTGCTCTCCTTGGCTGCTAATTTGGGCTGGCCATTATTTCAGTTAGATGTTAAAAATGCCTTCTTGAATGGCGATTTGAAAGAAGAGGTGTATATGGAGCAACCACCTAGGTTTGTTGCTTAGGGGAAGTCTGGAAAAGTGTGTAGGTTGCATAAGGCCATCTATGGTCTTAAACAATCTCCCAGAGCTTGATTTGGTAAATTCAGTGAAGTAGTGTTAAAGTTTGGATTGCGACGTTGCCACTCAGATCACTCTGTGTTTTCTCGTATCGTACCTTTGCAAGAGGAAAGATTTTGTTGATAGTATATGTTGATGATATTATAATTACTGGTGATAACAAGAAGGGTATTGGTGATTTGAAAAGATACCTTCAAAATTCCTTTCAAACTAAGGATCTGGGTAAACTTCGTTATTTCTTGGGTATTGAGGTAGCACGATCTAAAGAAGACATCAGATTATTACAAAGGAAGTATGTGTTGGATATTTTGGAAGAAATTGGCTTGTTAGGATCTAAACCAATGGAGACTCCTATGGATCCTAATGTCAAATTGTATGAAGATCAGGGGGAGCTGTTATCTAATCCTGAGAGGTATCGTCATCTGGTTGGCAAACTGAATTATCTCACAATTACTCGCCCAAATTTATCATTTGCAGTTAGTGTTTTGAGCTAGTAAATGAAAGATCCTCGCCTTCTACATTGGGAGGCAGTTATTCGGATTGTGAGGTATCTTAAAGCACATCCAGGCCGTGGTCTTTTGTATAAAGCCAATGGTCACCTACGAGTAGAAGCCTACACTAATGCTGATTGGGCTGGATCACCGTCAGATAGAAAATCCACTACTAGGTATTGTACTTTTCTAGAAGGAAACTTGATTACTTGGAGAAGTAAGAAACAAACTGTTGCTGCCAGATCTAGTGTAGAGGCTGAGTATAGAGCCATGGCACACACATCATGAGAGCTTATGTAGATTAAGCATTTACTTGAGGAATTAAGATTTGTTGTGAAGATGCCTATGACTATGCATTGTGATAATCAAGCGGCAATTTACATTGCCTCCAATCTTGTGTTCTATGAGTGAACCAAGCATATAGAAGTAGATTGTCATATTACTCGGGAGAAAGTAGAAGATGGTGTAATTGCTACTCCATATGTTTCTACAAGAGTGCAAATTGCTGATATGTTTACTAAAGCTCTATGTAAAACTTGTTTGAGTTTATTATGTAACAAGCTTGGATTGTACGATAAATACTCTCCAGCTTGAGGGGGAGTGTTATGGGTATAAAGCTAGGGGCAAAACAGTAAACTCATGTATAGGTATATATCAATAATATGTTTTAAGTAAGGGTTAATTGGAAATAACCCTACGTATGTTTTATCAACAACACTAACAATAACAATAACTATTAGTGAAGAGTAAATTTCAATGAGACTTCTTACTCCAAATGTGACAAAACAATACCTGGTTGATGACTGGGGAACCACGGTGTGGACCACAAGAAGTCCAATCCTGCCGGTACAATGGAATATGGGTCAATAAAACCCTTGGATTCAATTGAACATCTACAAAATATCAAAATATATATGATTTAATTCTATATTGGAAATTCCAACTTATCAATAAAAAAGGATAAGTCAATATCATGTACATACCCATGGAGACATTCTTGACAAAATTCCAAGTTAGGGAAGCCAAATCTTCTTGTGGATGCCCTGTAAGATTATATTTTCATTTCCCTTAGTACTTAAATACCTTAAGGAGTAAAAGAAATACTACAAACATATCTAATATTGTCATAATCACATTATTATTCTGCATGCAATATAAAGCAGAATGCCCCAGTTACACAAGGTTCCAATGCCATTTTTAAGAGCTTATTAATCAAATCATACTTTGGCGTACTATGCTAAGTACTATGCTAATAGTGTGATCAACAACAGGCACGGTGATAAAAAGACTTTAAATTTCACGCAGTCAATGAATGTGTTTTTACCTGAAATATGCAAGGGAAATACCAAATAGGCATCTTGATATGTCTAGTCTTGAGATAACCAATCCCATTCAATGTTTAAAATATATATTTTGAGCACAAATTCATTTTTCAGACCAACTCTCAAACCAGCCAAATAAACCAGTCAGAAAGACACTCATTGAAACCAGTGTCCTACATGTCCAAAATCTATTATCCTATGAGTTTCAGTATGGCAGAAGATCAACTTTGTGAATTTTTTTTTTTTTAAATAAGGAAAAATAAAAAATAAGAAATAAAAGAATAGGAAGAGAATATGAATAAAGAAGGAAGAAGATTGATTGAACAAATGCATAGGTAACATTCTAGTCAGTGCTAAGCATACTTAAACTGATAACATTAAGGGGGTGGGGAAGAACTATGCAACATTATATTAATAATATTCTCTTTCTGCAGCAAGACTATTAGATGTGCCCATTTACACATCAAGGTTTATAGTGATAGAAAAAAAGAGTATATGTCACTGATGAATGGGACTTTTGGAAAACCATTGACACATCAATATGAGAGGAATTTTTAAAAACAAATGCACACACCCACCCTTTTTTCTTTTCTGTTCTTTTTTGGTTCCTGCTATAGTGCGGAGAGGGCGTTGGTGGGAGAAGTAGAAAAAGAGTTTCAATTCCAAGGTAGTTTACTCTTATAAGATTTGGACAGGCAAGTCTAAAGTTTCCAACATTCTTCCATTTTTGCGAGTCCAAATATTTGACACTATTAAAATTGATTGGGAAGATAATAAGACCATTTCAAAACTATCTACACTTCCATAGACTAAAACTATTATTGTTATGCTAATCTCATAACATTTTTAAATCAAAATTTATGGGGACAACAACATAACTGAGGGACCCATGTTGCACCAGGGTTGTAAAATTGTTTACAATAAATGTTGGATTTCAAGCATGCCTCCTGGGCATGAGGATAAATTGCTTAACCCGTCGGAGTGAAAAGCCCCTAGATTACCCGGTAACTAGTTCTGGCGTTAGTTGCTCGTAGAAGTTTGATTAACAGTAAAAATTGTTGTACAGTATGCTCTGCGATTTGCAACTAATCTGAGTGAAATTCTCCTACGTCATCAAAAAAAAAAAAAAAAATTCAAGCACACTCTACCTATGCAACAATGTTTTGAAAATATGACAACTTGCAACCATTATTGGATCTAAAATGTAAACTAAAAACAGAGTTACAAGAACGTAACAGCTCAATACCTATATGAAGATCAGCCAAGAAACATCTTGAATTTTTTTTTTTTTTTGGCCATCAGTGTATAATCTTTTCTCATTCTCTTTGCAAATACTTAGAGTTAGAGATATTTACATACTCATGTAGCAAAGCATTAAAATCCAAATACAAGTTCATATTTGTAAACTTCAATCTATTTACAAAATCATTTAGCAAATCATGATTCTTATTATCTAATAGCTTATATTTGACACTATTAAAATTGATTGGGAAGATAATAAGACCATTTCAAAACTATCTACACTTCCATAGACTAAAATTATATTGTTATGCTAATCTCATAACATTTTTAAATCAAAATTTATGGGGACAAAACAGTAGAAATGACTTTTGACAAATCACTAACCGCTTCTTTGTTTATCATCAAGAGTTTGGGCATCAATAGCAATAAAATCCACTTTTCCAACTGTAAATTGGTAGTTTCTCATCCCAAATTCGTTTTCATAGCGCTTGATAACCTGTATATGTGTAATAGTAAACACAAATAAACAAAAAGGAAACCATTTTTTAATAAAGTGTTGACATTACCAGCAAGTGCATTGATAGCTTTCAGAATTTGTGATAGTTTCTATTATAATAATTAAGAGAACATAATAAATACAATGGAGCTCATCAAATCTTTGCACCAAACTACGTAGACAAACTCAAATGCAAAATTTGTAGATAGCCACATAGTGATTGAGTTCCAGAAATCCCTACCAGAAATTATCAACATATGAGATACAATTATACATGAATGGGACACACAGGCCAACTCCATTTCATGATAAAGAGCTATATATTGTACTTGTTAAATGAAACCAAGAGTCATACTCCAAGTATTAATTTTACGTACTACCCCATTGATGAAAATCTTCTTTTCCATATGTTGTCAAATCTCTTCATAATAAATCAGATCCCATTGCAGTCACATTCTCAATCTAGATCTTTTGTATTGTGGGGATCTACTTTTATAATTCACACGAGCACACTGGATGAATGCTTGCTTAGTTCTAGAAAATAGAGCAGTCTATGCCTAGTGATAACCCACTAAAAATACCTCTGGCCTTTGATAGTGAAGACTTGCATAGCCAATATCATGGTTTCCAGGAAGGTAATAAACTGGGATATTTTTATATCTTCCTTGTGCATTCAGACCAAATATGTGCTTAAAGCGGCTTAAAGATTCCTGCCATCTAATCAACCAAAGAATGTTAAGGGCATTCCATGTCAGAAAACTAACATCAAATGTTGCAGGAAATAGCATAAAAACTCTGCCACTCTAAGATAAAGAAATATCTTAAAACCAAATATTTGTGTAAATACAATGAGGCCAGCAAATACCAAGTCAATGTTTGGGCATAAAGAAAAGGAAGAATAAGCAAATTAAAGCAATTTGCAGAGTACTTAATATTCATAGAATAATTTATTCCAACAGAAACACTATGCATAAGTGTACAAACAATAAACTACATGTCCAATAAAAAAAAAAAAAAAAAAATCTCATCGGTGAACTTCAATTCGTAGATTGACTGGCCATTTGTGCCATTTCCAGTGGTGCAAAGCTCTTGGGAACTCAAATATCGATGAACAAGAAGAATCACATTGAGCTTCACAGACATAGAGAATTCGTGTGAAATGAAGAGACAGAGAAATGAAGAAAGAAAATCGGGGAGAGAAAGAGAGCGAGAGGGGCCTGTGGTGGCGGTTGTGTATAGCCTTGGGCATCGTTAGAGATGGGACGAGATCACCAACCACTGTGTCTTCATTTGTCTTTGGAAAATATATGAGGGCAATTTTGTAATTAAAATTTAATAAAATGGATAATTATGTTCATTGATAAATATTACATTTCCCATAAAATAGGTAATGTAAGATTACTCCTATTTAAGAAAGTGATGAGATTAGTGTAATATGATATATGTTATAATCTTATATTACTATAAATTTGGAAAAAACCAAATGAATTAAATACCCTAATGTTACGGTAATGTGCATCACATTACGACAAATCAAATGCACCTAAAGTCCTAATATATTATAGTTAATCCACATTGATTATAGTCCTACTATCTTAAAATTGATCCACATCTTGGCCCACTTATTTTGATAGGTTGAAGAAGTTTTGCTCGTTGTTTTGATTGACCATGATCTTTGTTGTTTTGGAAAACTAGTTTTGAAGCACGTGCAAGGCACAAGAAAATTTCTATTAAAGAATATTAATAATAAATAATATTATGATTTTCTCACATCATTTTTTAATTAAAAACTAATATTTCTATATCATTTAGAATGAGCTCTAATAACTTATATACAATGGCAGCTTAGTGTGCATGAATGATCAATGTTACAAACATAACCATAAATCTACAGTTCCTACGATAGGTCTTACAAGACCTCTAAGCTTAATTGAATCTAAAGATGCTATCATTGATGCTGGAGTGGTGTCGATCATTTATATGATCACGATTTGCTTCTCTTTGGTGTATGAATAATCCTTCATGCGTACAAACCTTTAGGGGGGGGGGGGGGGGGGATTATAATAAATTAGAGTGAGAAAGTGAAATTGGACGGGTAATTTTACCAGAAGGTGAACCAAGACCAGTCATCTTGTACCGACTTAGATATGAACCAACCAGAAAAGCACCTAGCATATGCATGAAATTGGTTGCAGTTGACCAAGAGAAAACACATAAAAATAACAACACACAAAAAAATTTTACAGAATACACCCAAAACGCTGGAAAACGATTTCAGCCCCTATTTTCACTTCAAACAAAATTCACTCCTCACAAAACACTCCCAAGCCCGAAGAACTCCTCTCACAGCCACTCTCCTCACACAGTCACTCTCCAAGCTCCACACACACTCTCCAAGCTCCACACCCCACAGTCCGCCGAGCTCCACACGCCGAGCCACAGTCCGCCGAGCTCCCCACGCCGAGCTCCACAGACCGAGCCACACACCGAGCTCCACACACCGACCCACAGTCGCGCCGATCCACCCACGGTGAGTCCGATCCACTCCATTTCTCAGTCCGATCCACCCCAAACTTCAGTCCGATCCAAACTTCAGTCCTCTACCAACCCCTATTTCACTCCGATCCACACAACTCACCTCCGATCCACACACTCCGACCTACCCTTCAGTCCGATCCACCCTCCATTTTAACCCGGCAACCTCACCTCACTCACCTCCGATTATGAACACCTCCGACCCACCCTCTACCAAAGCCGATCCACACACCTCCGACCCACCCTCTACAAAAGCCGATCCACACACCTAAACCCATCTAGCCACCCTCAAACCCATAAACAACCCAACCTCACCTCACTCTCGGGTCCAATGTGTATATATATATATATATATATATATTTATATATATATATATATTTATTTGCTGTTTATTTAATTATTGTTTATATATATATTTATTTATTTATTTTCTGTTTTAATTATCCATTGTTTATGTAATTATTAATTTACGAATTTAATTTTGTTACTTGTTACAATTATACAGCCATTGAATGTAATGTGATTTGTTGGTGTAAAAGCCTAGCATTGTGATGGTATTATGTTGTAACTTTTGTTGGTGTTACAATTATACAGAAATAGAATGCAATGTGATTTTTTGGTGTAAATATTGATTGTGATGGTATTATGTTGTGTACGTTGTTGATGTTATAGCTATACAGAAATAGAATGCAATGTGATTTGTTGGTGTAAATATTGATTGTGATGGTATTATGTTGTGTATGTTGTTCATGTTACAATTATACAGAAATATATGTGCATAAATATTTTGGTACTCGCTATCAATGTGGATTGGATGTTTTCTGTTTGTGGCTGTTTTTATATACTGTGTAATCAATAGCATGCTTGTTTACATACCTCTTATTAGACCACAATGTTTGTTATTTTTTAGATGAAGAAAAAAACCAAAGCCGCAATTCTTGCCTCAGTTGCATCTGTCCTCTTTGTGGGGGTTGCATTGTTAAGGAAATTGCGGCGTAGACGACTACCTAGGGCGCCTTATGTTAATCATGCAGCCGAGAGAGAGCATTACATAAATAGTATTCTGCATGGAAGTGAGAGACATTGTGTGAATCAAATTAGAATGAAGCCTATAGTTTTCCACCATTTATGTCACATCCTCACTGAGGGGGAGCACGTACGCCCGACTATTCACATGTCTGTTACGGAGCAAGTGCTAATGTTCTGTCACATTATTGGTCATAATGTGAGGTTTCGTGTAATTGGTAGTCGGTTCCATAGATCGACTGAGACTGTTCATAGATACTTCAAGGTCGTCCTTAGGGGGGTCCTAAAATTATATAGAGCTCTAATAAGACTGCCTAGCGAAGATACACCTCCAGAGATAAGGAATAGCAGAAGGTTTTACCCATATTTTAAGGTAAATATTGCGACTTGTCTATTTTTGTAAATTGTGAGGATTTGTGTAATTTTAAATCATTATGTCTGTCCAAAATTAGGATTGTGTTGGAGCAATCGATGGTACACATGTTCGTGCATCTGTGCCACTTGATATACAAGGAAGGTTTCGTGGTCGCAAAGATGGAACCACGCAAAATGTGTTAGCCGCCATTAGTTTTGACTTAAAATTCACTTATGTATTGGCTGGATGGGAAGGCAGTGCACATGATTCACGTGTGTTAAATGATGCATTTGCTAGGCCAGGGGGATTTTCAATTCCCGAAGGTATTATAGGATTACTTCACATTTTTGGTTTATTTAGTTTAATAAATATTGAGCGTTTTCCTAAGCATAGTAGTAATTTGGTTTTATTTTTGAATATATGTAGGTAAATATTATCTTGGTGATGCTGGGTATGGTAATAAAAATGGAATTTTGTCACCTTATCGGAGTGTGCGATATCACTTGAAAGAGTTTAGTGATCGTCCTCCTGAGAATGAGCAAGAATTGTTCAACCTCCGACACTCTTCATTGAGAACTACCATTGAGCGAGGGTTTGGAGTGTTGAAGAAACGTTTTCGAGTGTTGGATGCAGAACCATTTTGGTCTTTTGAAACCCAAGTGAAAGTAGTGTTAGCATGTTGTGTGATTCATAATCACATTATGGGAGTTGAACCAAATGACCATCTTATGGCGGATGCAATGAACCAAGTAGAGTCTACTGGCCCCCAACAGGAAACACAGTCACGTCGAGACTCCATTGAAGATAGTAGAGTGTGGAATGCTAAGAGAGATCAAATATGCCGGCTTATGTGGTCTGATTATACCAGGAGTGGAGAGTAGTACTTTATTTAGATTTTTATGATTGTAATATGCTATATTTTTTTTCCTGTAAGGACAATGTATTATGGACTTCTGGTGGTGTAAGGAAAAAGTATTTTCAGCATTACATTGTTATTACCAGTGTTAGCATGTTTCGTTCTGTTGTGCACATCTATAAGCGTGGTTGTATGTGTGTTTGATTTGTTGTTCATATTCTGAGTGTAATTACTAAATGTTACTCTCATTTTTAAATGCTACTCTCACTATACAATTTTGATATGTAGTAATGTCAAAGGGCAAAGAGAAGGTGAGCAGCAGCAAGCAGTTTAGGTGGCTGCCACCCATGCACTCAACGATGCTTAGGGTACTTGCGCAGGAGGCTGCAAAAGGCAACAAGCCGTCTAGCACTTTCAAGGCAGGCTCCTTTGCTCTTGTAGCAAAGGAGATAACTGCCCAATTTGGGGTTGAGTGCCACCCCTCTTATGTTGAAAATCGAATGCGGACTCTAAGGACCATGTGGTCCACAATTCAGACTATTAGAAAGAAGAGTGGCTTTGGCTGGGATGATAACCTAAAAATGATAACATGCGACATGCAGACATACCAAGAAGAAGTCATGGTATGGCTTCCAACTATATTTTCTTAATATAAATGATAATATATGTTTTTGCCTTTTATAATCTATGAATTAAGAACAAGACAAGGCTGCTCAAGTACCTTCTTTATATGAAATTTATAGTGTCATTGTTTTTAGGATTCAATTGACCTAAATAATTTAAATGACATCTATATTGAATTGAATATTGAATTTATGAGTGAAGTGATTATTGCATTGTTATTATACGTTCCTTTCTCCCTTACAGGCGCATCGAAAGCATGCAGAGTATCTAAACAAAAAAATTGAGATGTATGATGAATTAGCTATTGTTGTGGGGAAGGACACAGCCACGGGTGGCTTTTCTAAGTCCTATGTGGATATTGAGAATGAACCAGACAATGGGGACAGTGCTGAGTTTGTTGCAGACAATGTGGAGGAAGGTGTGGTCGAGAAAGGGAAGAATGCAGTCGAGTCATCCACCACTGGGTCGGGAATTTCCAAGTCCCGCAAAAGAGGGCGTGCACCTTCTAATGCTGATGATAGTGTGCTGACTGATCTGTCTGATCAGCTGAAGGAAATAGCTGTGGCTCTGAAAGAAATCAACCGGGGCCCGGTGGATTACACAGCTCTTTACAATGAGGTCATGGCTATGATGGCGGATGGGTATAGCGAAGACATGCTCGCAACTGCGTTTGACCATCTTTGTGAAAATGAGAAGGCAGCACGGGGATTTCTAGCGAAGAATGCTAGGCTGAGAAAGCTGTGGTTGGATGGTTTTTTGTTCTCACAACTTTGACTTGTCTGTTTCATGTTGACTGTGATGGTAGCTTTAGGAATTAACTTTTATTGTAGTACTAGTATTGACCTACTATTGTATTATATATGTAGTCTTTTGTATTATTGGGACAATACAATTGCCCAAATTATGTATTTGTACTGTTGATACCAAGAGTAGGTATCATTTTTGTACACCATAGAGGTGTAATGCCAATGGTGAACGATTGATGTGGCTGTTTTTATATGTATTTTGTACTGTTACAGATATGTCTAGGCAATGCAGGTACTTTGAATTTGGATGATTATTTTTGATGTTGAAGTGGATGATTAATTTTGTACTGTTACAGGGTTGTCTAGGTAATGCAGGTGCTTGAATATGTAAGGAATTTCATATTTACCGTAAAATGATCCACAAACCAAACATGGGAATTGATTTTCCGTAAAAAATGAATTTTATTTTTCGTAAAATGTTTGACCGAACCAAACATGAGAACTGATTTTCCGTAAAATAGAAAGTATTTTCCGTAAAATGTTTGAAAGAACCAAACACCGAAATTGATTTTCCGTAAAACGATTTCCGAAACAGCCAAACAGCCTGAATACATTTTCCTTTCCGGAAAATAGCATTTCCGGAAAATATTTATTTTCCGGAAAATATTTTACATCAAACAAACACAGCCTTAATATGTACTTGTTAATGAACCTAAATTTTTAAATCACAGCCACTTGTAGCCTTGAATCTACACTTCTTCCTCTACATAGCACATTTTTCTACTCCATCTTCAATCTAAAATTCCAAGATTCATAAATTCCATATACTTAGATCCACAAAATATCAACATACACACACACGTTGATATTTTGTGAAGAAAAGGATTTGCCTTTTTCAATGAGAAGAATTACCTTTAAGTGAGAAGAAGTTGCTTTTGCTTTTAAAAAAAAAAATTTTATTATTGTGTTTCTATTTTTATTTTAACGCAGTTCAATTATTGCTTAAATTCTATGATTTTTTAAAATATTTTAGATAATGCAATTCATCTTAATTGTTAATAATATTTATTGAAGTATTCTTAATTGATTGTGCAGATTATTTCCTCACTTATGGCAACATTAAAATGGCTATAGCGAGTAATTTATATGTAGACTTACATTGCAATACAATTTTTGAAATTATCTTGATTGTGGCCGTTGATGGGTCTAAATACTTATAATTTATGGATTTCTTTTTGTCATATATGCAAAAAATTCTATCACCATCAATTAAATTTGGAGATTTATGTGAGAAGAGCTATCTTCTTTTTTTATTGTATTTCCATTTTTCTATTAATGTAGTTCAATTAAATTTTAGATAATACGAAGTAATAATACGCATCTAATTCAAAGGTTTTTTGTGGAAGAGAAAGAATCTATGGGTTGTCTATAGGCAGAACATAGAAATTGTAATGATCAGTATTTACCAAAAGCCATCTAAGAACCAAATAGCCAACTTAAGATTTTCAATAATATATATATAGGATGATTACATTAGCTTTAGAAAATACAATGACATGATAAATACTACCCATATATTCCAATTTGTAAATGTCGGTTGGCATATTTTCCACGTGTGAATTGTTTCCTTATTTACTTCATTTAAATGTTCTTTTAGAGATTTGTCTTGTGTTCGTGTCTATCCTGATAATAAAGTTGGATCGTTCCGAGAGTTTATTTGAAGTCAGGAAAACCTTTGGTAATTTTTTCTTTCTACTTTATTTTTCAGTGCGTATAGAAGATAACATCAAAGAAGAAGAAGAAAATGGGGGAAAAAGACTAATATCTAATGATACTAAAGACTTAGTGTAATTTCAGCTTTTAAACACTGACATTTTGTAGATTTTTAATTTCCTCCAATATTTCATATGAAAATTTATACAGAAAATAGATTGGTATTTAAAAAAAAAAAAAAAAACTTCAATAATTAAAGGTGAAAGGATTTAAACCCAGATTTGGTTGATCTACAATACTGTATTTTATATGTGGCTCTCTCTTCAAATCGTCTATCTCTCGTTGCATGGCCTGATTATCACTCCGCCCCTGAGATGCGTGGCTTTTGACCCCTTCTTGTTGCATGGGCTGGTTGTTATTTCGTCTCTAGAGCACATGACTCTTCACACGGGAGTGGTTGCTGCCCGTTTGAGTGGTGTGCACACTTCCCTCTCGAAACCTTCCATTCTTTTCATTTCGATCACGCTTAGGATCGGGAAAGTTAACTTGTCGTAGGGATCCAGCAGGTTCAGGCTGGTGGGGACCTGTTTAATGATGGCCTGGCCCTACCATGCTTGATTGTTACCCTTACCAAGACACAAGTTCTCCCCACAGACGGCGCCAATTTTAGGGACTGGGTCCGAGCACTTCCACTGTTAGAAAAGTGGATTCAGGCCTAACTAGCCCAATACAATAGATTTGTAGAGAATGGGTTTAAGAACTAGGCCTTAGTGGGAATAACAATGAATAAACATGATTATGGGACGGCTAAGTAATAAGGAAATGGGCTTTAAGCGTGAAAATCTGTCCTGGACACTGGTCCGAGGAGCTATCTTGTTCTTATTTTTTCCTCAGTGCTTAGTTACAGAGGTTACAAAGATGATACAGGTTGCTACAGTGTTTTCTACTTCCTATCTCCCATTCCATTTCTGGAGGAGTTCTTTACATTATATACCCTCCTTCGGTTGATCTTGGCCCTCTATTTGTTGGTCATGCAGGTCACTACTTAAGCGCTTGTCCCATCAGCCGCCGTCCCAAACTTTCTATGAGTTGCGGCAACCAAAACAGCACTGTTCAGGGGTCATTTCCCCATTAATGCGGCTAGAACGTTAGTTGTGGGCATTTAATATGGAGGTGATAGCTTTTCCTTGAATTGCTCTTCCTCCAGACTCCCATGGCTGACCCGCGGTACTTGTCCTTTTTCATGGGACGCTCTACAAAACTGCCCTTGATGGCCTGCTGCTCTTCCCTTCTATGATCTCGGTTCGCCGAGAACATAATTGTCCTCGGCGATGCTTCCTGGCAATTAGGACTACCTTCATTCGTCCTCGGACATTTTCTCCTCCTCGGCATGGGCCTTGGGCTTAGTATAAAGTGGGCTGGGATGGCTAGACTCTCTGACCCCACAATATGCTTGGAAAATATGCTTTGATCACCAAAAAAAAAAAAAAAAGTATCCAAAGTAGATTATATTTTTATGAGTGATTGAGATTCATAATTAATGTATGTGTGCATGCAATGTGTGAGTTATAAAAAAAATAAAAATAAAAAACATAATACTGTTGTGTGTTAAAAGGATTTTTTTTTCTATTTTGGATTTTTGAAAAGCAAATAGTGGTAAAATACTTCTCTTTCTCCCTCTCTATCCCCCCCCCATATATATATATATATATATACACACTATATAAAAGTATGTGGTTAAATAATTAAATTTAAGATAAATTATAGATTTGGTTAATTCTTAACCTTTTAAATGTGTCAACTTAGTATTTAACATTTTGGTATTGTATCAAAATGGTTCTTGCCAATTAAATGATGGATGAAAAATGCTGATGTGGCTAACAACCAAAATAAAGTATTAATTTAATGACACATAGCTGGCTTTTTGGACTGCCATGTCAGCATCACCTAAATTCCCAAAAAAAAAAAAAACTTATAAGTGAGTGCACGTAAGGCTCATTTGGGATCAAAATCCCTAAGAGCATTCGCACTGGGGATTGCAAATGCCAAATGTAAGAAAAATTTGGTATTTAAAGCCCAAAAGAGCTCAGCATCCGGACTTCTAAACAGCTACTATTGTAAATTTTTTTGGAATTGTGCTACAGTGCGATTCTATATGTAGAGTTGCACTGTAGCTCAATTTAAAAAAAATATATTATTTTATTCCTCCTGACTCTCCCACTCTCTACACTCTGTCTCCTACGTCTCTCTCTCTTTCAGATTTCTCCCTCTCCATTAGGCCACCGTTGGCCACCATCACCCAGCAACGCCAAGCCCAGGCCACGTCTCAATGTTTTGCTCTAATGTGGCTTTGATGTTTTGCTCTGATGGGTTTGCTCCAATGTGGGTGTGTTTTGTGGGTTTCTCAGTGGAGATTGGTGGGTTTCTCGATGGAGATTGGTCTGGCGTGGGTCGTGGGTCTCTCAAGTCCAGTGTGGGTCGTGGGTTGTGGGTCTTGAATCGGAGTGGATCGTGGTGGATCGGCGGGTCTTAAATCAGTTACATTGGTTGGGTTTTGAATTGGTGTGGATCATGGCGGGTCGTGGTGGGTTGTGGTGGCTCTAGGGCTGAGGATCGTGGTGGATCAACGAGTTTGGAGTTCTGGGTTCTGTGGGTTTTTTTTTTTTTTTTTTTGCTGTGACCGGTGCTTAAAGGAAGAGGTGGGTTTGGTTTTATTTTGATTTTGATTTTGTGTGTTGTTGTGGTTGCCGGAGTTAGGGGTTACTGTGGTTTGGTTTGATTTTGATTTTGTGGGTTGCTGTGGTTGCCGGAGTTGGGGGTTGCCGTGGTTTGGTTTGTTTTTTATTTTGATTTTGTGGGTTGCCGTGATTTTGATTTTTTAAGTGCTTAAAGATGACTTTGGTTTTCAACTGATAAAAATCAGTTTGGGTATTGAGTTTTGGAGATAAAAAATCAGTTTGGGTATGTACTTGGTGGTGGTGGTGGTAGCAGGTGTTTGCAGAGGTGATTTGGGTTTTGGATTTATTATTTTATTGTGTAGAAATATTATTTTAATGTGTTGTATTGTAAAATAAAAGTTGGGATGTTGAAGTATTGTAAAAATGGTATTGTATAATTGATAAAGTGACTTTTTGAGATGGTAAAATAAGATAGGATAGAATTTCCTGATGCGAATGCTCTAACAATAGACTATAGTAGTACACGATTTCATCTTTCAGCCTTCACAATCTTTTTTTTTTTTTTTAAATCTTCATCCTTCACAATTAAAACCCCTAATAGAGAGATGGATAAGGGAGGAATGGTAGTGACGCCTGACGATGAAGGTTAAAGTTTATTAATTTTGTTTAGGTTAGAATGGACTGTGGAGTGAATTGTAAGAAAAGCCGGTAATTACTAGAATATCCAACTTTTTTGGGTTGAGCAGATTAGTTTTATCTTTTTGCTTCTTTTGGTTGTTTACAATGTTTGGAAGCTCAGAATTTCCCATACAAAACAAACCCATGAGGCCATGACATGGTTTATAATTTTAGGGTGTGGTTTACCTCCAATACTTTTTAACTGGAATCTCCTTTTATTTTAATGAGAGACTGCCACATCACCCACTAACTAAATAAAATGTGGAGATTACCCACTACTACTTACCATTGTATATTTAAAACAAAAAGATATGTCCAGTTAAAAAAGTACTGGAGGTAAACCAAACTCATAATTTTATGGATTTGCTTGTTCTTAGGTTTTAATTGTTTGATTTTCATTTAACATTTCAGCTCATGTGCATTCTACAAACATGTGATGTTACTGCCGCAAGGTTACTCAATACTTACTAGGTTTTTTTTCTAATATATTTATTTTTATTTTAAGTGATGTTGACATGGCAGTTTATGTGGCATTAAATTAATATTTTATTTTGGCTGTTAGTCATGTCAACATTTTCCATTCATCTCTTAACGGTAAGAACCATTTTAACACAGCAACAAAATGTTAAGATATGGTATCAAAGCATAAACTTTTGGGAACTATATCTCAATAGCTTAAACTTTTTGGAGAATCAATATTTTAATATAGTATCAGAGTATGAGATACTGAGTTCGATCCTCGTCTGGTTGTCTCCTCAACTCTACTTCTTGTTTAAAATCCATTGTGTTGGGAGTACCCTCAAATCCAAAACGATGTCCTTGGCATCAATGGAGTTGCTAATTCCCCAATTCCATGAAATCTATGTTGTCAAATTCAGCAACTTCAAGCTGAAATCCAGAATCACTTCCCCAATCTACATCAACCTTTGTCTCATTGTTTCATTCCCTTCTCCCTTTCCCAAATCTCCCAAAACCCTAATCTCCTCCCTCTGTTCAACCACCCTACGACGTCGTTTGTGGCATCCCTGTACACTACCCCCCTAATTGCAACTTGCATTTGAATCTCCTGCCAAATCCCAATGCTCATGTTCTACAAAGAAATCAAAGACTACAACACTTCCAAATCCATCGAAACATTTTCTTTAAAGACCAAACATGCATAATAATCGAGCATCTCATTACTAGTGGTGTTGTTGGGTTGGTAGAGCAGAGCTTAAACAATATTTTATCGAAAAGCCCATCTCTAATGATACTCCTTTTCTTTGTAATTGTTTGTCCTTTACAAAAGCAAACACAGCATTCAGATCTTTGGTTTTCGAGGTTTCTATGATCTATCTCAAATTTTGCCTCTAGCTTGTTGTGGGTTTGATTCTAGGGTTTTGTCTGTTTATATGAACGCTAATTTGATGAAATCTGAGTTAAGTATTGTGATTTTTAATAGGTTTTCTATGCTTGTTATTTCTAGGTTTTTGTGAGGTTCATTACTTCAATATTGCAAAAAAAATTTTATTTTTCTTCAGAGTTGATAATATCATTTGTATATATGATAGTGGAGCTTCAAGGTATTGGTTGTGAGCTTCAAAGTTGTTGGTGCAAAAAGAACAAGAATAGCAATTTTTTTTTTTTTGGCTAAATGCAAATTGCACCAAGAAGTTTGAATGAAATTCATTTCAGTTATTTAATTTTACTTTCGTTCAATTGAGTCATCTAAGTTTCAAATTTATTAAATTCAAGTCTTTCATACAATTTTGTTAAAAATTTTCTATTAAAAAAAAGTTTTTCTCATGTGAAAAAAAAAAATTATAAAATTAATAAAAATTTCATAGATTTTTTATGTGAGATTTTTGTTTTTTTTTTTTTCAAAAAATCTCTTTTCATTAGTTAATTGTATGCTTAGTGGCAATTTTTTAACAAAATCGGACTAAAAACCTGAATTGAATAAATTTAAAATTCAGATGGCTCAATTGAAAAAGAGTAAAATTAAAGAATTAAAATGAATTTTAATCAAATTTAGAGGGTGCAATTTATATTTTAAACTTTTTATATTAAATAAAAATAGTATATTTGATCAATAGTACTTAATTTTAAGATTGGAGTAAATCACTCATTCTAGTGGTCTATTTTCCATACAATTCCTTAAAAAAAAAAAAAAAAAATCATAGGACATCCCACCCTTCTCGAAGCTTCGAGCGTTCTCAACCAACTAGCTATCCATAATCCATAAGTTCAGTCAAATTATAGCTCGTATACATCTTCTCCCTTCTCCGTTATTTATTTTATCTATTTTTTTTTTTTCTTTTAAATGACTTGCTTGACAAATTTTTGAAAATGTAGTTGTTTCAAATGGTTGTACCTATAAAAGAGTGAAATTTAAAATTTTGTACTTTAAAATATGTGCTTTGATAACGCATACGGTGGTGAGCCACTAAAGCTGAGCCAAATGGTTTCAACTCACATTTCACATTTCATTTGATTATGTGACGGTGATATTCTGATTGTTTATGATTTCTAATATTTCGATAGTGCCCTGTTTGGTAACGGTGTTTAAACAACGAAAATTGTTGTTTAAACACTACAACACGTATTTTCACATATTTTTTCACTCAAACGTATTTTCACAAAACTTAAACAACGTTACTAGAAATCTTTTACCAAATGGGCCCATATTGGATTTTTCAAGGAATGTTTTCCAGGAAAAACCAGCCCCTCTTCGGATTCCTTGATGGTGTCTTGTTCGGGTTAGGTTAAGTACTCTTTTGCAAATGAGATTTTTGCCATTATTAAACCCTAGATAAAGAGAATAGATAAAATGAATGAATTGAAAATAAGTAAATATTAAAGTATTGAAATCAAAAAAAAGAAAAGAAAAAATGAATAAAGTTAGATGTTTGAATTGAAAATATACCAAAATTGCGATGTAATTTATAATTTAGATGTTTTTTAGTAAATTCATTTTTCTATTTATAACAAAGTAAATTACTTTTTAAACTTTAGAGTTTTGAGTATTATTTCATTTATATATTTTTTTAAAAGGTTTTTTATTTAAATTTTAAACTTTCAAAATGTTTTATTTATACCTCAAAGTTTCTACAAAAGTTTCTAATATTTCTTATAAAAAAATTCATATTTTTTTATTAACCCAATACTCATCACATCATTAGTTTTTTTTTTTGGCTTGATACATCATATCACTAGTTGGTTTAATTGGAATTTATTTCAAATATTGAGGGTTAAATTAAACCTACTTAGTTTGATTATAATTATTAAAAACTATAAGAGCTAAATGAATCTTTGGTGTCTTCACCTGATTATAAAAATCAATCATCATAGAATGTACTACGTATGCCATATATTTGAAATACTATCATATTAATAAAAAAATAAAATAAAAGAATCTTTATTAGATTTTGTTTTTCTTTTTATTTAATAATTCAATACCTAAGTACAGTGCCATTTAAAATTATAATGTTTAAATGAATTTTTATTAGAATTTATTTTATTCTTTGTTTTTGAGGAAAAATTTTAATATCTTTTTTTTCATAATTCAATAATTAGGAAAATGGGAAAATTTAAAAATGAAAGTGCCAATTAAGTTAGAAGGATGTTGACAATTTTATTAAAACTTTAAAAATTTAGAAAATATAAAATTTATATAGGTAAAGGTAAATTGCATATTTTGGTCCTTGACCATTATACTACGTGTCAATTTGGTCTCTAATATTTTAAATGTGTCAGTTTAATCCCTAACTTTTTGGTATTATGTTAAAATAGTTTTTGCTGTTAAGTAATGGATGAAAAATTCTGACGTGGCTGACGACCAAAATAAAAAATTATTTTTATGCTATGTTAGATAACACGTGTACTGCCACATGGAATTAAAAAAAAAAAAAAAAAAGAAGTACTAGAAGACATGTGACACTTCTTGTAGTTTCTTCTTCATCTAGACCAAGAACAACAACTAGGATTGAAATTAGACTCTTTCTCTGAGCCCTACATTTTCTAAAGGCGAAAATACATTATTGGTCCTTTAAGTTTACCGTGTGAGTACAATTGATCCTTGAAATTTGAAGTGAACACTATTGGTCTCTCAAGTTTAGAAAATTAGCACTGTTAATCATTTTGTTAATTGCTGTTTTTATGATAGCTTATGTGGCTAATGGAATAGTGATGTGACGTCTTTTTACATACTTGGACCAACCAAAAAATACCACTTCAATTAGAAAATTATGTAAGCTCCAACTCACCAAAACTAACAGAAGCTCTTTTTTTTTTTCCCGTAAATTTTAGAGTTCTGATCACCTCCTCTACTGTCCTCTACTACACAAAAAATTATGCACCCAAACCCACACATCCTAATATTCTTTGATCATGGCCATCAAAGCTCATGATGGTCATCCACCTCTTTCACCCTCCGTCCCAGCTGAACTCATGAGTTTAGGTAGAGGGTCAGAGGTTGATGGTGGAGAGAAGGTTGTGATTGAGTTGGGATAGAGGAGGGAAAGTGATGAAGGATGAGTGATGGTCTTGACAAAGTGAAGAGATTGTTAATTTTTATGTTTGTTTTGCTTACGTGGACTTGACTTGGAATTTTAATTGATGTGGCATATTTTGGTTGGTCCAAGTATGTAAAAAGATGTCACATTATTTTTCCATTAGCCACATAGACAATAAAGCTAATGATAGTTAATCAAAGGGCTAACAATGCACTTTTTTGAAACTTGAGGAACAAATAGTTCTCACCTAAAATTTAAGGGATCAATTGTTCTCACAAGATAAACTTCAAGGACTAATAGCATAGTTTCGTTTTTGTCTTTTCTAAAAGACATAATGTCCTTTTAATTGCCAAGAACATGAATAAAAGAAAAGAAAATAAAAATCTAAAGCCTTATTATCATTAATTATGGGGTTTAATGCTATTGAGGTTTTAGAATATTTTATTTTGTCCAAATTAGCATTCTTTATCCACTAAAAACTAGTGTTGTTAAAAGCGCTGAGCGCACTTAAGCGCAAAGGCCTCCTAGAGCCTAGGCGCAAAGCGCAAAGCGCAAGCGCGCGCCTGATCGATGTGAAGCGCACATTTAAAAAAAAAAAAAATTAAAAAAAAATCATTAATGATCAATACAACAATCAAATGATCAATTAATCATATAAATTACAATAAAACATTTTATATAATTTATATAACATTTATATAATTCTATTGTGCTTTACAAAATATATGCAACCATGACATTTGATGGCCATAATTACAAAACATGGTTAAATCAAAATAGAAGTATAGAACCAAAAAGGCAAAGGCTAAAAAGTACTAGAATGTTAAGTAATGTTATCTTTGCCTAACAAAATATCTTTGCCTAACAAAATCAATGCATATATGCAATGAAATCTTAATCTACATAATCATCATCATCCTCATCAAGCAAGATCCCTTCATCATTTTCATCACAAGATTTGTAGCCCTCATCATTTTCCTCATCCTCTTCATCTCCATCATGAGGAGCATGTTGTGAACTAGAACTTGAACCTGTAGCTTGTCCTAATGGTCCCATTCTTGATCTGAAGTTGAATCTTTCTTCTTCAACTCCAAAAGCTCTAGCAACATTGCCCCATGTCAAAATATCATCAATAAACACAAGATCATCTTCAGCAAATTCTTCTACTTCATCTTCTTCTACTTTTCCAATCAACCACTCATTGCTATCATCTACATCTTTCAAGGAGATTGGATCAATTGTGTCACGCAAATTATATCTCCGCTTCAAGGCTCTATTGTACTTAATATATACCAAATCATTCATCCGGGATTGTGCTAACCTATTTCTTTTCTTGCTATGCACCTACACAATCCATATAGCCATATATTAATATGCATAGATGATGATATCATGATAATTAAATCATGAAATAAATTTCACAATTAAGTCCCTAACTTTTTAGTCACTCACATGTTCAAACATACTTCAGTTCCGCTCGCACCTTGATGAACTACAAGTTAGGCTAAGAACTTTTACAGCAAATTGCTGTAAACTTGGAGTTGAAGCTCCATGAGCAGACCACCAATCAGCTGTTAAGGAAAATAAAAAAATGGTCTTAACTCTTAAGTCTTAACCCTTAACTCAAACTTTATAAGAACTAAATAATTTTTCCATTTAATAAAATGGACAAACTAATAAGTAACAACTAACAAAAGCTAACAAAGCAAATACCTGGTGCTTTTTTCTTTCTCTACCTCTTAGCCATTTCCAACCCAAAGAGGCCCTCTTCTCTCTTATATGATGTCAACTCTTCAAGAATCTTATCTTGTTGATTAATGTTTGGAACCAACCTTTGTATGCATTTGTATAGGCCAGCCATCACCTCTTCATCTCGCTCAATTTCAGAGCGATTATCATAAAAAAATTCTGGATTCAAGAAATAGCCAGCCGTATGCAAAGGCCGGTGGAGTTGACAATCCCACTTTCGATCTATTATTTCAAAGATTTCTTTGTATCTTTCTTCCCTTCCATTAAAAGATTTTTCAATTGCTTCTTTAGCTCGATCCATAGCCTCATAAATGTATCCCATGGCAGGCCTTTTC
This sequence comes from Notholithocarpus densiflorus, assembly GCA_030021035.2. Classification (NCBI taxonomy): domain Eukaryota; kingdom Viridiplantae; phylum Streptophyta; class Magnoliopsida; order Fagales; family Fagaceae; genus Notholithocarpus; species Notholithocarpus densiflorus. The sequence continues at coordinate 1,054,027 of JARYZH020000148.1, forward strand.
TCTTCATCAACCAATCAAAGCACATGAACAATAGGACTTGACACTTTAAGGCTATAGACAACTGTGTTCCAAAATGTAGGCATTAGAACTGTTTGAGCCACCCTTTTTCCTGTTAGCTCCTTTGCCCACTTGCTACGGGTCCAATCCTCTAAAGTAAACATCTTTCTCAAGTTTTCCTTTTGCTTATGTATACTTGATAATGTGAGAAAGGATGTAGCAAATCGAGTTTTAGTGGGCCTAAGCAAGTTCCTTTGCCCTGTAAACTGTCTCATCATGTTTATGAGACTAGTACGATTATATATATACCAGTAAGCTCAATTGCCCTTTTTAATGTTCTCATGATTGTAGGAAGCTTTGCAATGTCTTCCAACATCAAATCCAAACAATGGGCAGCACATGAGGTCCAATACAAATGAGGTCTTTTTGCCTTCAATAATCGTCCTAATAATGTAAAAATATAAGTATGACAATTAGTAACAATTAAGAAAAAAATAAAAATAAAATATGAATACTTTTTTCTAATTTCATGAGATTAAGATATATAGTTCTGTATATAACTTCTTACTTGCCATCACATAACTTGAGTCATTATCAGTTATAACTTGTATAACTTTGTCTTCTCCAATTTTCTCCACCATGCTATCAAGTAGTTGAAACATCCTTTCTCCGGTCTTCATATATGAAGACGTATCAATAGACTTGATAAACATGCTTCCCTTAGAGCAATTCACCAAAAAATTTATCAAAGATCTATGACTTCTATCTTTCCATCTGTCAGACATAATGGAACATCCAGTTCTTGCCCATTCTTCTTTATGGCTCTTCATTATATCATTGGTGTGGACCACTTCCTTTTTCAATAAAGGAACTCTCACTTCATGGTAACTTGAGGGCTTCATACCAATTCCATATCGTCCAATGGATTGAACTGCAGCATTGAAACTTTCATAATTAACAGCATTGAATGGAATTGCTGCTTCATACATCCACCTTGCTATATCAACACAAGCCTTTTCTTTTAACTCTTTCTTGTAAGCATCATTAATTGTTGTTTGGACCCCCTTTCCACTCTTTCCCATTTGTGCTGATTTAGGAGGAGAGACAAATGCATCCATAGGACCTACATGCCTTGGTTTCTTTTTACTAGTGCCACTGCCACCTACACCTACATTTTGCACTTGTTTGCCATGAGCATCAACTTCAGCAACCTCATCCTCCTCTTCATCAAAAGCCACATCATCAAATTCAGCAGTCAAATTTACTTGCTCTTTTTCTATTTTTTTTCTCAGCATATATTGATTAACTTCTTCCTTCACATGTTCAGGGCACTTTTGACAACCAACAATAGCTCTATAACCTCCAACCAAGTGTTGCTTAAGTCTATAAGCCCCTCCTTTTGCAACTTTCCCACAGAAATTGCAAGTTAAATCATTTTTATTGTTTTGATTAGCTAGATACGCATACTTCCATGCAATATCTTTTCTTGAATTTGAATCTCCAGTAGCCATAATGCATTAATGCCCTATAACTAATTACTAACATTAGTTAATAATTTAATCACTTAATAAATTTAAGAAAAATTCAATATGAGTCTAAGTGCTATGTTGACATATATTAAAGTAACTAAAGTTACTAAACAATTAACACATATAAATAATTTCATACATTCATACATTTTTTTTTTCGTGAATGACCCAACTAAGAAAGAGAGGAGCTTTGGGTTTCATTAATGAGGGAAAAAAATGGAACAGGTTTAAGAAGAAGAAACATAAGAGCTGTGTGACTGGGTCGTGGGTTTCAAAATGAGGAGAGAGAGAGAGAGAATGGAACAGGTTTAAGAAAAGGAAAAAAACAAAAGAAGAAAGAGGAGCTATGTCACTGTGTCGTGGGTTTCAGAATGAGGGGAAAAAAAAAAAAGAGAAAGAGGAAGAGAAGAAGATTGAGGTCTGGGTTTCAAAAAGAGTAAAAAAAGAAAGGCTTAAAAAGGAAGAATATAAAAGAGAGAGAGAGAGACGTACCTTTGAATCTTTGAGCTTGATACGAAGAGAGCACTGTGATTGGGAGGGAGCAGTGGGGTTGGGAGTGTGACCGAGTGTCTGATTTGTTTGTTTGTGTTTGTTTGAGTGTGGGGTTGGGAGTCTCTTATTTGTTTGTTTGTGTTTGTTTGAGTGGTTGTGGTTAAAAGTTCAAAAATATCTAAAGAGATAGGCTTAGGTGTATGGTAGCACACCATACTATTAGTTTTTAAATATTAGATCAATGGCTTATATAAAAAATATTTAGATTTAATGGCTAAAAATCAAATCAGGACTTTTTTAAAAAAAATATACAAAAAGCTCAAAAAAGCGCGCTTAAAGCGTGCTTTTGAGAGGGGGCTTCGCTTTAGAGGGAAAAAGCTCCAAGGGAGCTGCGCTTTGCGCTTAAGCACGCTTTAAACGCGCTTTTAACAACACTACTAACAACAGAGATTGTTTTGATTTTGATACAACACTAAAAAGTTAGGGATTAAATTGACAAATTTAAGATGGTTAAGAATCAAATTGACAATATGTAAAGCGTGAGACCAAATATGTAATTTAGGAACATATATCCAATTTCACATAAAACATTTTCTAATGCTTAATGACCAATTAAAAAAAAGAAAGGGCAAATTACAACTTACCAACTTGTGGTTTGGCAGAAATTTAAGTTGCATACCTGTGATTTAAAATTTGACACTTTACCTCTTGAGATTTGGCCAAAATGCAAAATTTAAGCTGTCTACCTATGGTTTGAAATTTCATAATGCAAGTGTTCTGTTTTATTCTTTTTTATTTGACTTGATATTGTATTTTTATGTTTTTATTTTTATTTTTAATGTTTTTGAAGGAGAGAAACATAAAAGTGAAGCAAAATCACATATTTAGGGTCTGTTTGGAATCCGCTTATTTTGCTGAAACTGAAAACTTTTTACTGAAAGTACTGTAGATAAAGATAAAGTTAGTTGAAATAGTACAGTGAGACTTATGAACTATGAATAGTACCAAAAAGTGCAATGAGACCCATGAATAGTAGCTAAAATAAGCTGAATAGCAAAATAAGTTAGCAAAAATAATCTTGCCAAATGGACATTTAACCATATTTTTAATAGATGTGGGTTAAAGAAATCTAATTGAACTACTTCAGGTGGGTAAAGTGTTAAATTTTAACTTAGGCTTCGTTTGAGAGTTCATAAGAGAATGGAATGGAATGGAATGGAATGGAATGATGACAAAAGAATGGAAAGGAATGGAATGATGACAAGGGAATGGAAATGAATGGAATGAAATGGAATGTATTTAAGTAAGGGAAATGAATGGAATGAAATGGAATTAAGTAATCTTGATTGGATGTTTTAAAATAAAGGAATGTAAATGAATGAAATGAAAGTAATCTTGTTTGGGAGTAACATGGAGGGAATGAAATGGAATCATTTTATGACAATATTACTATTAGACCCATATTTTAAAATAAATGGTTGAATATCTAGGGGTATTTTGGGAGTTTTAGTAAAAAATTCATTAAATCTAATTTCATTCCCTCTCATTCCTCCCAATTTCAGGGGGAATGAAAATTTGAGGTTTTAAGGGAATATAGAAGAATAAGTGTTTCCTTCTACCCATTCCATTCCCTCCTACTTAAACTCCAAAACAAGGGAATGAACTTTCCATTCTTTTCATTAAAACTCTCAAACAAGGGAAGGGAAAAATATTCTAAAATTATTCTTTTCATTCCTTTTTGTTTATTCCATTCTTTCCTCTCAAACGAGGCCTTAAAGATTCCGACCTAAATTTTAGCCAAACCCCCTGGAGTAAGTTGTAATTTCGCAAAAAAAAAAAGAAAAAAGAAAAAGCAACAAGACCAACACAGATTTCACGTTTCTCAAAAAAAGAAAAAACACAGATTCCATTTTCCATTAGTCTTCACTCTCATTCTAGAGCCCCAAAAAAAGCGCGCGAAAAGCAAGAACCCCATCACAGTCACAGACCAGACCGTACTGTAAAGTCAAAGAGAAAAAATGCCGGAGCTGCCGGAAGTGGAGGCGGCGAGGCGGGCGGTGGAGGAGCACTGCCTCGGCAAGAAGATAAAGAAGGCCATAATTGCCAACGACACCAAGGTCATCGACTCCGTCTCCGCCTCTGACTTCGAGGCCGCTCTCTTGGGCAAAACCCTAATTTCGGCCCACCGCAAGGGCAAGAATCTCTGGCTCCGCCTCGATTCACCTCCCTTCCCTTCCTTCCAATTCGGTACTCTTCTTTTCTCTCCTCCCAAAAACCCTAAATTTGAATTTACTAAGGCCGTGTTTGGCTTGTGCTTATTTATTTATTTATTTTCATAATTCGTTGTTCGCTTCACTAACATGCTTTTTAAAAACAAAAATGTACAAATTATTAATGTGGACATTTTCTTGAAAAATGTGTATACTTTAGTGTGAAAGTGAGGACATTGGAGGATTAGGATGAGTTGTAGACCCAGACATCCTAGGTTTGATCCGTGTATCCGAGGTTTACACCGTAGGAGTGGGTCCCAAGGGCTTTGCATTGGGAAAAAAAATGTTGACATTGTATGTACAAAGTGAACATTACGGAGTGTGAAACAATAATATAATATCTCATATTAAATAGCTATCAAATGAGCTTAAATTTTCATTATTTAGCAAAAGAATTAATTTTGCTTGAGTTGGGCAAAATCACAGCTGTAAAACATTATATACTGGCAATAAAGATAGGTTGAATTTTAAGCTAAAAACAAGCGAACAAAAAAAAAAAAAAGCACATTTTTTTGGCTTGTTTCTCTTGATTGTAGAATTTTATGATCTTTATAATTACTTTTTCTAGGCTTACTTACTTTACTTTGTTTGGTATTATGTCTTACAGGGATGTCAGGTGCTATATATATTAAGGGTGTTGCAGTTACAAAATATAAGAGGTGAGGCATGGTTGGGTATATGTGTCCTTTTTTTTTTCCCTGTATAAATATTATGTAAAATTTCCAGTGACCCGATTAAGGTTTGTCATATAATAGTTTCAATTAATTCATGGTGTTTGAAAGCGAATTGGCACAGTTTCTCAAACTCTGTTGCATTGCATACTGTCACTAAGTTAAAAAAAAAAAAAAAAGAAGGATAAGGAATAAGGAATTGCATTCAACAACTTATGGGTTCCCCCCCTTATTAGTTAAATAATGTTTCTTTGGAAAGCCAAAGCCCTTGTATGATACAAACACAAATGACAAACCCGTGCATTGCTGTAAAAAAATAAGAAACCGAAATGACAAGCTTAATCTAGACAAAACTGTATTCTTATTCTTTTTTTATTTATTTCCTTGATCTTTGTAATTGTAGGTGTTAATTTGTCGTGTGGCTCTTGTATACTATCCATGTACTTGGTATTTGCCCTTTTTGCTTTTACTTGTAAAAAAAAAATTGTATTCCTACAGTTATGAGCTTTTCCAATCTTTGACTATAGTGGGGAAATTTTGTAATTTTATGTATACCGCCACATATTTATATAATTGCAAGTACAAACTATATCTTGCTATATGCATAGAGCAGGACATGTATGTCTTAGATGCTCTATGCTATAAATTTGGAGTGTATAAAGCTTCATGTTCAAATAAATTCTAAATTGTTACAGAACTTTAGTCTTGATATTTCTGTTTTCAGGGCTGAGGTGAAAGTCTTTCTTTTGACATATTTTCTTGGCGTGGGTTTGTAATGCTCCTGGTGTTTGATGAAGAAGTTGCTTTTATGTGAATGCCAAATCAATGGTATTTCTGCATATTAACAAAGTAAGCCTGAAAAGGAAAAAGAAATAGAAAAAGAGTTTGATCAAGAAAAGTTCTGCTGATTTCAGAAGTTTAAAAGTGAAATAGATAATTATGTGAACTAATCAGTTTAAAGAGTTTCTCAGGAGCTTTTCATATTTGTTGGTTCTGCCAAATCTGAAACTTTTCCACAAATACAAACTGTATATAATATTGATAAAATTTTATATGTTTATTATGATAACTATCTCAGATGATTAAACTGTTTTCAATAAATTTCTGTTTTCTTATAGGGATCACAATTTGCACAATAATTTCAAATTGTTAAATGTAATAACAGAATGTTGTACACAGGTCTGCTGTAAATGACACCGATGAATGGCCTTCCAAATATTCAAAGTTTTTTATAGAAGTAAGAATTTTGCCCCTTCCATTGATGTCAATCTTTGAGCCTATGTACACGTTTTTTTTTTTCCCTTTATTAATGACATCATTGACATGGGGTCATGCCTCACCCCAATTCTGGGAATTAATGTACTTTCATGTAGGTTATACTGTGGTTCACATCATTTATTTACAAATCCATAGTTTGAATGTCACTGTTGCGAGTGAGCTTTGGCTCAAATGTCACTTTTTCCTCCCACAATAATGGATGGAGGGCAAGGTGGGTTCAAAATCCACTAAAACTAGGTGTATATAACTTACCAAGAAAAAACTAGATGAATGTTGTTTTTATTAGAATACACGTCTGTAATGTATATTTGTCTGTTCTCAAGTTTTTTACTTATCTCATTACATTTATTTATTTAGTATAATTTTAAAATGTATATATATTTTTTGGGTAATAAGTAAAGAACTCATTAGAAAAGCAAAAAATTGGTGCAACCCAAGTACACTAGAAGTATACAAGAGAGTGACCGATAGTTAAGAACAAAAATTACAAAGATCAAGCATCTCAAGTAATTAATTAGCTTGTTGTAAATTTATCTCTTTGTAAAAAGATGCACAAGGTCTCACAAAGCATATAACAAAGTTCGGTCCATCTAGTTGTATTCTTCTTGTTTTTAGTATTTGAGTGGGTGGCATTTTATGTTGTTTTGTCCTCACACGTGTCATTCACACCATTTTGTAAGCTAATATATGGATTTCTCTCTCTCTCTCTCTCTGAAATGATGAGATTGCACTCTTATGACTTTAAGATCTTTTGCATATATTTGAACACTTGATTAGTATTATAACTCATTGAATGTCCTTGTGCAGCTAGATGATGGTTTGGAGCTGTCTTTCACAGACAAGAGGCGCTTTGCTAAAGTCCGCTTACTCAAAGATGTATTATTATATCATTTGCTAATCAGCTTGAAGATTTCCATGGTCTTTCTTGTATTTATTTTATGAAACTTTATAGGAATTTTATTAAGCTTTCCCAATGGCTTTGTTGATACAGCCAGCTGCAGTGTCCCCCATATCTGAGCTTGGCCCTGATGCATTATTGGAGCCTATGACTGTTGATGAATTTACTGAATCGTTGAGCAAGAAGAAAATCGCAATTAAGGCTTTATTACTTGACCAGGTTAAAGCTGCTTTGCTCACTTTCTTTGCTGTTCCTAAGACTGTCATGCCTAGAAATCTCTAGATGATTTCTGCAGAAGTCAGATTTATGCAATCTGTGAATGTTTTCTTGGGAACATCAGTTTTATGCATTTATCCATGTAGTCTCTTCTATTTCCCCCCAATATGGTTAGATGTGTGCAATTTTTTACCCCATAAACTTTGAAGTGATGTGATCAATGTGTTAAGCTTAATTATGTATCAATGTCCTAAGCGTGTGGCGTTCTTTCTGTGGACTGCTGCACATGGTCGGATCCTCACTTTGGATAATCTAATGCTTAAGGGTCGCCCTTTGGCTAATTGGTGTTGTATGTGTTGTTGTGATGGGGAGTCGGTAGACCACCTTCTTCTTCATTGTCCTGTTACTCATTCCCTATGGGCTTTCATGCTTCAGGCTTTTGGTATTCATTGGGTTATGCCGGGTTCGGTGGCGGGTTTGTTATCTAGTTGGCATCAGTGGCTTGGGAAGCATAATTCGGAGATTTGGGATTTGGTTTCAGGGTGCTTAATGTGGATTGTGTGGTTGGAGCAAAATCGTCGATCTTTTGAAGATAAAGAGAAAACGTTGGAGGAGTTAAAGATTTTATGCCAACACAGTCTAATGGAGTGGTCTCGTTGTTGGGGTTTTACTGAGTGTTCTTCTCTCTTTGAGTTTTTGCCTTCCCTTAGCTTAGTTTCCTGACATCTCTCTTGCTGTTGTGTTGTGTTGTGTTGCTGTTGTGTTGTGTTGCTGTTGTGTTGTGTTGTTGTTCATCATCATGAACATCTTGTAATTCTCATTTATTTATTTTCCCTCTTTAATATAAGTTTTCTGTTTACCTATCAAAAAAAAAAAGAGTATTTTGAAGGATTAGCTTAATGACAATCTGGATGAGATTTCATTCTTGCATATAGTGTTATGACTTCTGAGATGTAATTTAGAGCTAACATATGGATTGTGACAAAGTAGATTAGTAATTTAGTATTATGGATTCATGTCCTTTTTTTTTCTTCTCGTATATGACCTCTTGTAATGTCTTTTTCAAGCATTTAAACTAACCAGTTGCAAGATTTTCTCTTTGGTTGAGTTGATCGTAATGATTTTGGACTCCATATACTAATTAGACTCTTTGTTGCCACTTTCTATATCCAGATATGTGTAACTGAATTAGGGTCTTGTTTAGTTTGCAAGAATTGGAATTGAATAGTTATTCCCTTGGAATAGCTATTAAATTTTTGGTTGTATTTTCATTACAAGGAGTTTCTTAGAATAGTTATTCCCTGTAAGGATTCCCCCTCCCCTCCCCACCCAAAAAAAAAAAAAAAAACTTTTGCTATCTCTATTCTCTCCCTAAAAAGTTTTGCTTCTCTCTCTCTTTGGTGTAATTATTGGTTGCAATAATCTTTGCTGTATATTATAAATATTGATTTCATAGCATTTGCTATATATTGTAATTATTGGTTTTATAGTCGCTTCCCTAATAGTGTGATAAATGTTTATTAGTTTTTTGTTGTAGTTTTTTAGGGCTTTCAATAGTCTTTTCTGTAAAAGTATAATAGATCTTTATAGCCTTTCTCAGGTTTTGCAAGCTAACAAGGTTTTCTCAATTCTAGAAGAATTGATTTTTGCTCTTCATTACCACTTTACTTGGCAAGCTAATTAAAATTTTTCAAGTCTTGCAAAACTGTTGACAGGTATACACCTAATCAACTTCTATTATCCTTCAAAAGAAATTACACTCATATTTTTTCAGAAAACATGTATAACTTTCTAAAAAACATGTATTTTTCTTTGGTTAGATTTACTAATTTGGTCCAACTATTGGGCTGGTTTCTCAACTATTAATTATGTCAATTTAGTCCATTGCCTTTCAAAACCTGGTTAATTTTATCCTTGGGTCTATTCTCTGTTTAAATTATACAAAAATTAATAGTTGAAGTGGACTTGATTTTTTAAATTTTATACTTTTTATAATAACCTTTTTAATAAGTGATATGATTTTGGTGAAAAATGAAGCTACCTTATGCTTACAAGACATATTTGTAGTATAGCAAAAAGAATTACAAATGAATAGGAGTGACATTTGGAAAGAAAGGGAATGAATGAAATCTACCACATTTTCAATATTGATAGTCCCTAAGGCACAAGACCATTCAAACAAATTCCAAGTAAAAGATGACTTAACTTGGACCACTGAAACAATTCAAATAAAAACCTTTTAACATATCTCCCATTTGCCACACTAGTTAATTTTGTTATAATATAAAGGGAGATTCAATTTAAGAATGAAATTGACCTGATTTTGAAAGTTGAAGGACTAAATTGACACAATTAATAGTTGATGGGGGGCTTACATTGACACAATTAATAACTGAGAGGAGTTCAATACCAATGAATACTAACCATGAAAAAAGAAAACATATAAACAAAAGAGTCTAAATTGATCACTCCATGTGATTGACTCAAGCAGGGGAACCGTTCTTAGTTTACTTTTCCATTTGTCTGATTCCATTTAACCTTATGATTTTTAGATTTCCTTGGAGTACAATCTGTGCTTTGAAGGTTCAAGCATTAGAATAACCTTGTTAATTTTCATTTTTCTCATATATAAATGTTTGCAGAGTTATATTGCAGGCATAGGCAATTGGATTGCAGATGAAGTGCTATATCAAGTAAGTCTGTTCTTTATATCTGATATCAATTAAATTTTATTTTCAACTATGACTTACGATTCAGATTTGTGTCTTTAGTTTGGAACTCATTCTGAGATATTTGGTTATGCCTTTTGAGTTTCATACTTTCATATTTCTTCAGCTGGATGTATATAATTCAAGAATATTAAATGTTTGTTGGCTTCATGCTGTAACTTTTATTTTTGTAGCTGCCAATGAGCTCTAGCTCAAATGGTAATTCCTCCTCTTTTAATAGTGACCCACTGGGTGCATGTGTAACTTACCAATAACTAATATATATATATATATATATATATATATATTGCTCTTCTGCAATTTGAATTGTGGACTTCAGTGACAAACTTTTTATATTTCCTCACAGGCAAGAATTCATCCACTGCAAAGCTCTGCCAGCATGTCCAAAGAAAACTGTGCAACTTTGCACAAGTGCATAAAAGAGGTGGGTTATAGTCTTTTGTTCTGGACCATTTCCTAGCAATTTAGAAACATTGTTTTGTGGATCATGCATTCTTCATTAAAAATATAGAGGACAATACATTTAGGTTATTCAATATGCGGTTAGAGTTGATGCCGACAGCAGTCGCTTTCCTCTTGAGTGGATTTTTCATTTTCGATGGGACAAAAAGCCTGGAAAAGTTAATGGTAAGATACTTCTATTATATGTGATCATTTTGACGGAAGAATTGATTTTACAGGTCATTGAGAAAGCAATTGAAGTTGGGGCAGATAGTAGTCAGTTTCCTAAAAACTGGATATTTCATTCCCGTGAAAAGAAGTCTGGGGCTTTTGTTGATGGTTTGGCTCCTGATCTTTTGTGATATCTCATATAAAACTATAGTAAATTTGTTGTGGATTGTATGCATACTTGTGCAATATATCGTATTTGGTGATCTTCAAAATAGAGAAAAGACTACTTTTATCACTAGAACTATTCAAATCATAACCAACTTGATAAAATAAAATAATTAAATCATAAAACAGTAATAATAATAATAATAATAATAATAATAATAATAATAATAATAACAGAAATAGACCGCTCCAACAACGGAACTCAAGATGTTTCGAAGGGAAGGAACGGTCTATATATCAGAATTTAAATCTCTTCTTCTTCACACCTTGTTGGAGTGGAGTTCTTCCTTTAATCTTTTTCCTTGTTCTAATTTTTTAGAAATGCTTGATCTTTGTAATTTATGTGTTTGATGTACTGTTATCCATGTACACCCCTGGTGTACCTGGACTTTTGATTAATACAATTCCGTTATTTATCCAAAAATAAAATAAAAATGGTCAATTCTCCTTCAAAACACATGGCAAACGCCTCTACTTCCGAATGTTTTGTGCTCTCCATTTTAAGCAATTGACTCTCTAGTTTTTTTATTACTATTATATATCATCTGCTGTCTTTTGAATTTCTAGTTAGTTTGATGATGTCCTAAGACCAATGTCAAACTTGAAGGATCCAGATTATTATCAATTCAACAACTTTCTTTTCTACTTTCATTCCCCCCCAAATTGCGTATTAAGTACTGTTGGTGTGTAGTTACGTGTGTGGTTGTATTAAACTATTAATCAAATATTTTATGATTAGGTAATGAATATTCAACTGTGGGCAAGTATAACTTAATCTGTAGGATTTAAAATCGAAAACTTCAGCTGTCAAAACTGTAAGAGATTTTTGGATGCATGGCAGTAGAAAGTTCCATTTCTGATCCTATATTGATGTCTCAAAATCTTAATAGGGGTTGTAAAGAATCATGCTAATATAAGAATCTTGAAGAGTAATCTTGTAGCCAAAAGAAAGGAAGGGATTAGAAATGGAAATTCTTCTCTTACATGGGAAACCTGCTTCCTTGTACAAATTACATGAAAACGATTTTGTTGAGCATTTCTCACTATTAAATATGCTATAGGAGATATGAGAGGAATTATTATCAATGATTATCGCTTCCCACTACATCTACTTGTTTGTGCTTCTAAAGCATATGAATGGAAGATGCATTCTAAGCCCACAAATACTAGCCTAATGTGCTCATTTCAGGTCCACATATACATGGTTGAATTAGTAATAATTAAGACAAAACATTTTCTTATTTTATATTGGATAATGTTATGGTATGATATATAATAAATTTTTTTTAACATCTGCCTTGGTTTCTGTAGACAATTCTAATAAAGTAAATTAATTAATTTGAATTGGCCAGCTTGGATGATATTTCAAATTTAGAAAACCTAGCTAGTCTATCAGTGGATTTCATATATATATATATATATATATATATATATATATATATATATTGATAAGTAGGATTTCATGTAAAATTTGAATTCTCATTGCAAATAATGATTTATTGGCCCTTCCACATGTTAGTGTTGAATATCCATTCATTTGATAGGCTTCTTTTCTAATCAAAATTCTTTCAAGCGCAAGGCTGTTGTGAGGGTGTCTATGTAAAGCTTGATAAGGTCTCTTATGTTATATATATATATATATTTATATATATTAGTGGGTTGGTGGGAGGGTGTGTTAGATCAAATAAACTAGGTTTATTTGTAATCAAGAAAGAATAGGTCAGTTTCTTATTTTGTTTTTGGAGCACATTTTAACCTTTGCTTTTAGAATATTAGACAGATATTTATGAAATTCCATGTAATGTTTGACAGGGAAGAAAATTGATTTTATCAATGCTGGTGGCAGGGTATGTCACTCTCAAACAAGACCCGTTTATGTTTTATTGTTTTATTTTGTGGTTGACGTGCTGAGTGTGGTTTTTGGTCTTAGACAACAGCCTATGTACCAGAGTTGCAAAAGCTAAGTGGAAACCAAGCTACAAAAGTCGCAGCTGAACCAAGAAAGAGAACTTCAAAGAGAAAAAGTGGTGGGAATGATGACACTGATGAACTGTCAAACGAGGAAGAGAAAACTGTTGAAACTGATCAACTGAAGAAAGGACCGAAGCCTAGAGGTCGAGGAAAAAAGCCTCCAATGAAAAGAAAATCTGATGACAGTGATGATGACGAGGCTGGTGATGATAATAGTGATGATGGTGAAGTTCAAAAGAAGACAACGAAAAAAACCACTACTAAGCAGGCTAAGGCAGAGAAGGCATCCAAGAAAAAGGTGCAAAGCAGTCAAAATAGTAAGAAGCCAAAGAAAGCAAAGTAGGTAGCTATTGAGATATTTAGAAGGCAGTCAATCCCAGATGTGTTTTGGAGGAATGGAATGACGTATTTACTGTTGTAACTATTGTTAATAGTTCAACCTTTTTGTCATGGAATTTGGTCAGTCTTGATATTGTGGCTGCCTTGCTTGTGAATTTCATGACTTCTGTTATGTGGTAACTTCTATAAGATACTTGGAAGCTTGGGATTACTCGTTCAATTGCACCTAAGAAATGTTTTGGTGTATAATGTATGAAATGTTCAATTTACTCCGAAAGTGGTATTGCTATCTTCTGCCTTGAAAAAAGGAAAAAAGAAAAAGAAAAAACAAGAATCTCCCTGGTTTTTAAGGGTGGCAGATAGTTCAGCTTAGCTTCATCTTGGTTTTTGTGTTCAATTGCAGATCGCACAAAATACATTTAGAAAATTCTTGAACTATTACTGCATTTCCTGATTTGTAAAAATTAAAATGTATTACCGAACTTCAATCCTTTGGTAAAATCTGAAATTTTAAATAATCAAATGCTGACGAACTTTTTAAGAAGTCTGCTATACGAGTTTGTGCGCATTGCAGCAATGAACTGAAAATTGCAACTTATAATGAGATCAAATGACAGGGATGGGGTTATGATTACTTGGCTTATTAGATGGTTTTCCTTACCTCACCATATGCAATTTAAAAAAATTCTGGGGTTTTCCTCTTGATTCAGACTCAGTGTTTCTGGAAAAACTCTTGCTAGAAGAATATAGCCATGACTTATAAATATATTTATATAAATTTTCTTTAATGATAAAAAGAATGCTTGCAAGTGTGGTCACTGTTTTTGCATTATGACATAGAATTACCTAGTCACTAATGAGGCTTGCCTGCCATTACTTGTATCCACAACTTTAGGACTTGTAGGTATGACAGGTTATGAGTACTTCCTATCACTAGGCCACCTTTGTAGGTGGTGAATATGGTCATGGCTTGTGGATGAGTTATGAGTACCATATGTATTTCATAAATCAAGTTAATATTTTGTAGATCATGCATCTAGTTGGACCAGACCACTAGTAGCTTAGCAAATTTAAGTGACTTGAATTGGATTCTAGTCATCCCCATTCTCTAAATCATAGTACATATATATTTCATAAATCAAGTTAATATTTTGTAGATCATGCATCTAGTTGGACCAAACCACTATTAGCTTAGCAAATTTAAGTGACTGGAGTTGGATTCTAGTCATCTTCATTCTCTAAATCATAGTACATAAGCAAGGGAAGCATTACCCTGAAGCAGCGGACACCGAGATTGAATAGAGCAAGATCACTAGAGAATTCAAATATTCATTTATAAGGTGGTTGAAGCTCACCAATTACATTTATTGTCACAATAACTTGTAAGCTTTATGTAATTAAACTTGTAGTACTTTTAGCATTTTTTTTTGTAAAATTTTTATTGGGAGTTTAATATCAAAATTTTTCATTCATCCCAAGTTGGGATTTATGCATTTGTCAATTTGGTTTACGTGTTTCGCAATCATTGAAATAGAGTTGGGTAAGGGTTACTTTATTTTAATAAAACAATGAGTTTTAATTAGTTTTAATTTGCAAAATAATCAAATTAAAAATATATTTATAGTGATGACAGGACTGGAAAGCAATGTTAAGAGTAAAGACAAGATTGAAAGGAATAAATTCACTTTCAAAGCTTGTGCTGGAATTCGCCTTATGCTAAACTAAACTCGGATGGCTCCTCCCGTGGTAACCTGAGAATGGCTGGCAGTGGGGGCATTATCGGTGACAAGTACAACTACGAAACTTGGATTAAACGCTATTCTAGAGCCATATGTATTGCTAACAGTATAATTTCAGAGCTACGGGGTCTAAGAGATAGGTTGATTCTTTGTTTCCAACTTCAACTAGATGCCATAGATATTGAACAAGCTGCAAAGGTTGCGGTCTGCCTTATAAAGCATCTGAATTACTTGGTGAATTTGTCTTCTCTTGTTGATGATTGTAGGGACCTTCATAGGCCTAGGCAAACAAGCCTGCTAATGCACTTGCTAAAAGGGGTGTCAGACGAATTCAAGATTTTGTGTGTTTTTTTTTTTTTTTTTTTTTTTTTTGAGGAAACAAGATTTTGTGTTTTTGTTAAATTGAATCCACTTCCAATGCTTTGTTGTTATTATATTTGGATATTTTGGGCATGTATTATGAAAGATGCGGTGTGTCTTGTAAGTGTAACCATACTATTATTGTTTAATGAAGTATCCTTACTAACAAAAAAATTTGATTGTAAAAATATTAGTTGAAATTAATAAGAAAATAAACAAGCAATTAAGTAGAAAATCAAACAATCATCATGGTGTAGATCCAATAGATTTGAAATACTATCGTATGAGTAATGTTACAGATACTACAAATTTTACAACATTAAGCTTACCAACTAATGTGTAACAAATCATAAAGAGACCATTCAAATTAGAGTTGAGCATGAAACTCTCCTGACCTGACCCGAATTGAAGGGCTTTGGGTGGGTCAGGAGGATTTTTGGGTCAGGTTCGAGTCTTGGACATAGGGTTTCAGTTTTAACTTGACTTGCCTGATCCTTCTTATTATTTTTTTTCATACACCTTGGGTGCTTTTGATGCTATATTAATATATTGTTCTCAAACCCAAAAAATATCATCTTTTGAAAATTATATACACACACTAGAGTATGTGTTTAGAGGCTCTTCTATTTTTTTTGGGTAAAAGTTAATAATTTGCATCTATTATAATTTAGAAATATATATTTTATTTTTCAAACAAATAAAAAAAAGATAAATTTTAGAGATAAGCAGTAACTGTAATTTCTTTTTTAAACGGGAAAAAAATCTTAAATTTTAGGAATTATCTTTTTGAATTCAAAATGAAATTTGTTATTTGACATTTATGACCTTATTTCTAAATGAAGTTACCCTTCATTAATGAGGGTATTTTTTTACTACATAAAAATCCAGTTGAAAAAGAAGAATCTTACCACCGTGCACCCTTGGTGCAATGGGGCAAGGGACGGGGTTCAAGTATCTAGGAAAGAGTTTCACACACATATACACTTAGATTAGGCTAGAGTAGAAATTTTATCTTGTATCAAAAAAAAAAAAGAAAAAAGAAAAAAAAAGAAAAAGAAAAAGAAGAATCCTCTATATAGTGTGTGTATATATATATATTTTAAATTTTTGATTATAAATATTAAAAAAAATCCTATTATAAATTTCCCTATTAGTTCCTTTTCTAATTTAAAACCTTGACCAAATCTCCTCATTTAAGACCCAAACCTATTTTGTACTTTCCTTGTTTTATTTTCCATTCAAATTCGAATTAAACCTTAAAAGGTAATCCCTTGGCATTTGATGACCTAACTTATTTTAAAAATATATTCAATCACTTTTTTAAAATTTTCCCAATAGAAATGTCAACTTAAATTTGAATTTAAGAGCTCAATTCCAATGAAAATATTTTATCTTTAGTCATCTTATTAAAACCTTTGCATTTTCCAAATTGATTGGATTCAAATTTAAAATTCAAACATTAACTAACCCGATTCAAATGACTATATCTATATATCATAAAATGTACTAAAGTCGACAAAAAAAAAAAGGAAAAAAAGAAAAGAAAAAGCGTTGAAACAAAAAATTATAAATACACCAAAGTTAAATAAAAAAGGCAATAAGCAATTAAAACATAAAGTTTGTCTTTGTGATCTCAAAATAAGAAATAAGGAGGAACCAATTGCTAGCCAAAATTGAAGTTTTTATAACTAGCCTTCCTCCATTAGATCTTGATTTCAAATTTGAATTCCATTTTGAATTTAAACTATGTTTTAGAAGGAAATAAAGTGTTTAGATTTTTTTGGATATTATTGAGAAATAACGTGTATAGACTTTTCCATCCATTAGACTTCAAATTCCAAATTTGAATCTCATTTTGAACTTAAATTGAATTTTGTTTATTTTAAAACTTAATTGTAGTAGTTTTTTATTTTCCGAAATACATAAATTGTAGTTTGGTCCTCTGTAAAAAAAAAAAAAAAAAAAAAAATTGTACTCTATAGGCATTAGCATACGGTTGGCTTTCTCAGTTTCTTGTATTGTCTTTCACACAAGTCGAAACCTAGATGAGAATTCAGAAACCCAACTCTGTGATCAATCGATCAATAATGTCTAAATCTACGAAAAAGAAAAAGAAAATATTATTGTCCTAGGAGCGTGTCCCGAACGACATCCTGATTGGGCTGCCATTGAAATCCTTAATCTGATTCAGGTGTGTTTCTAAATCTTTTGACTCCATCATTACCAACCCCAATTTCATTACCACAAATCTCAACCAAGCTATATAACTGTTCAATAACAACAACACCCACACTGGTTATTTTCTATATACGCAATGATGTCAAAATTCTAAGGTCCAGGGTTGGTGTAGGGCCCAATTAGATTATAAATTGACTTGAGAGGTGTTAAAATGGAAAATTTAACCTTTTATGAGCAAATAAATCTATTTTTGGAAAATAAAAGGTCAAGAAAACCTTAGGTCTACGTACACAAGTCTAATGCATATGTACGCAGTCACGGACCTGCGTACTCAACAAGGGTTTCATAAACCTATGAAAGACAAGTTTTCTGTATTAATGTTGAGGTTCGGAAAGAATCTCACTATATAAAGCCATACATGACACCTTTACAAAACAATCCTAAAGGAAAACTTAAAATTCACTAGAAATAGTGAATCAAAGAGGGAGTTTTTCACAAAATATTTTCAAATCAATTTTATTGTAATTGGGACCTTTTTTGGTCTTGATCCTTGAATTTTGAAGTTTACTGGTTTTTTATTTTTATTTTTTTTATATATATATTGTGAATAGATTTAACCGAGGGGAATGATCAAAATCAAGCTAAAAGTGCTTTTGTTTTGAGGTATATGTTCTAACCTCTTTTCTTCCATTTTTGCCTTTAATCTTGCTTTTAATCTTCTTTTTTTGCTTTGTTTCTGTGTTAAAATGTTTGTTTAGTTTAGGTTTTAATTGTTTTCTGTTTTAAAAGCATGCTAGGTTATTAGAATATTCTTTTTAAGTTCTGCTCTGTTTCTGTGTTTTTGTTTTCTGGGTTAGGGTTCTTTAGGGTGTGTCTACATGCGTACGTAGGCTCGAAGTATGCATATGCATTCAATTGGCCTGCGTATGTAGGCCTATGTATGCACACTCATACTCGTGCCCAGAAACCCTAATTCAGGTTTTCTGTTCCTGCTTCTTTGTTTCCTTCACATAATATGCCTTTGTTTAGTCATTTTTTATGCTTTCTAAGTCTCTGTTCCTTTGTTTAGTTGCTTATTTGTCTTTAACATGCTAGATTAGGGCTTTTTTTAAATTTTTTTTTATACCATGAATATGCATATAACATGATCATGGATTAATGCCATGGGTGCCGGGATGCAGCAAGGTGAGTAAGGTAAGTCATGCGTTCACATGAACATGCATTTGTTTGTTATAAGAGCTTTATCTTCCTTTGATGAACATGTATATGCTAGTCTATATGCCATGCTTTGAATGATAATATGATTTGTTTAATGTCTATGTTTCTGCCTTGGATGTAATGGATGCCATGTACGATAGATGTATGCTAGGGTTGATGGGATTGCCATGATAGATGTATGCTAGGATTGGTTGATGAGAATGATAGATGAATGTTAGGTCTTGGGATGAA
The DNA here is from genome assembly GCA_030021035.2 of Notholithocarpus densiflorus. Lineage (NCBI taxonomy): Eukaryota > Viridiplantae > Streptophyta > Magnoliopsida > Fagales > Fagaceae > Notholithocarpus > Notholithocarpus densiflorus. The sequence continues at coordinate 1,072,980 of JARYZH020000148.1, forward strand.
ATGTCATGTTGTATACTTAGATGTATGCTAGTGTGTGTGTGTTAAGATGCAATGTTGAATGTGCCTTTAATATGATTAAGACGTAGGACACAAAGAGTGGAAGCCGACCTACTGGCCGGGCTGTTTTGGGTGCCTAGCACCTTCTTAGGACCGTACCAAAACTCCGAACCCATACTCTAGTAGTTAAACTAGTCCTTCCACGTAAATGCGCTATATTCATGGTTCCTAAACCATAAAACTAGGTGGCGGCTCTTTGTGTTTTCTCCACCTCGGTCCACTCAGCCAAGGCGTACTCTCCAAACCATGCGTTGCGCCTATATATGGGTTAGTGGAGAAAGATTGAAATACCTATGGATACATATGGGACATCTGTTACTTCTATATATCCATCACCCTCTGTTCATGCGAATCAAAAACTTAAATGCACTATTCACTTTAAATTGACAAACACTCAAAACACCACAGTGCTTTTCAATTAAAGCTCTACTTTCTACCATAAAGCCAAACGGGCACTATAGATCCTTTATAACATACAATCAAATGACATAATTTGAGTGCTACCATGTGCAATATATATTTCTACCAAAAATAATAAGAAATTAGAGCAGAAAGCACCTTTCTACCAAACCCCTTTCACTTAAATTAGCAATTGGGGCATTCAAAGGTTTCTTCACAAGATGCATCGATCCTTCTGCATCCCAAATCATTTCATATTCGCAGTTCTCATCTTCATTTTTCTCCTTTGTTCCACCTCCAAAAATGTTGCAACTTGCTATTAAATTGCTACAATGATTCCAAACACTCAAGCCACTTGTAGGCCAAAGAAGGAGGGCAAGAAGGGTCAGAACAAATAGTGAAAGATACCTGACATTTTCAGCAACTGAGATTTAAGAACAAATGTCAACTGACAAGTTCTATTATGTATTTATTACTCTCAAGTCAACTCAGAGTTACCATATGTAGATGTGTGTTTGCATTGGAAGAAAGCACAGATGAGTTGAGATTGCTTCTTCTGGATGGGATGCATTTGGAAGTGTAAAGTTACTAGCAGATAATAGCATGAAAGATGGGTATAAGTTTCCCATCTGCCAATTTATGGTCCCTACAGTTTGCTGCATAGTATCATCAAATAAATATCATACCATGGGTAAAAATAACAAAAGATTAAACATCAATACTTGCCTCTTTTATGGGCCCAAATTTTGAGTTGTGGCTGACTGTGCACTGATCATGATCGTGACCAGATAAAATGAGTACCTGAAATGGCCTCACAGTATAAGCAAAAGTTTTTTGATAAGTAGAGTATAAGCACAAGTGAAATTAACTACCCTAAATATCTCCTTTTTTTTCAAAAAATTGTTTTTCTGCAACATATCTTCTTTCTTAATCTTTTCTTCTTCTTTTGTCTTATATAATTTGTCCTTTCCAGTCAATCCAATAGCAATGACATTTCAATGATGGAGTCATCTGAATTGTTCCAAAACACAGAAAGTACTTTGAAACTTTCCAGGAATAGGCCTGACACACTTGGGCCAACATGGAGCTGGCAGAAATAAATATGCACAGGGGGCATCAAGGAGAGGTTTGGCAAGTGTATCCATCCCACCTCTGTATCATTATGTCCAATACGCAACAAGGAGGGGGAAGAGAACTTACAGGCTTTATTAATTCCAGCAGGCGGTTTGATGACTCTTCAAAGACATAATTTTGGTACCTGTATTATTGGGCCAACCATCAATTATGAATACCCAACTTTACAACTTCAAATAATTCTTTTTGTGTCCATTTCAGAGAAGCGAGACAAGAATCTTACGCTACTTCTTGACTATCAACAGCACGCGAGACCCGCTGGACATGAAAAATCAGACTCATATTATAAGGTCAAGAACCAACAGGAATATATCAGCATTTAAATCTTGAAGCTATGATATTATAATGATATTTACTATAATGCCACAAAATTTTTACTAACAGCGACTATAAGTGGAGTAAAAATTGGTAGAACTTTTTACCCTATCACTGTAGTTTCCACAAAAATTGTACTAATCATAGTTGTTATTATCGTATGAACCATAAAAGTATTAAATCATAGATACATTGACCATGCTCATGAATCGTACAATACATAGATGCATATCGTACGAATTGTATGCATATCAAACCATTACATATGAAATAGAAGAACAAGAAGAGATAGTAGATGTTTGAAATGATGAAGAAGAAGATGGACCAAAAGATGTCAATGAAGAAATTATTTTGCAAATTGATGAAAATGATGATAACATTAACTTGGACTATGGAGATGAAATTGATTAGGCCAAATGATGAGAAAAAAAAAAATTATTATTTTGGCTTATTTATCATGTATTATCACTTTTGAGTTTGACCAATTTTAATGCAGATATTAAAGATATATTCTAAATTGAATTATTTATCAGCTTTGTTAAATATTATTACATAAGTGATGATTAAATTAGTCATATGTTGAATATGTTCCAAATTTATAATAATTATGCCTTAATTTTAAAGTGTCTGTGTATCTTATCGTACACAATATGATACGATTAAAAAAATAAAAGATCATTCTATGATTCACGTTTTTACAACTATGTTTACTTATTATGGGTATAAAGCTAGGGGCAAAACAGTAAACTCATGTATACCTATATATATCAATAATATGTTTCATGTAAGGGTTAATTGGAAATAACCCTACATATGTTTTATCAACAACATGGATATAAGATAGGGGATAGTTCTAGAGAAAAGTTTTGGCAAGATCTATGCTGTGGGGAAAACCTTTTTGTTATGTGCTTTCTTGATTTATTCAGGATCAGGGCTGGCCCTAGGCCTAAGCCATTTAGGCCATGGCCTAAGGCCCCCTAATATGGAAAGGCCCCCAAATATGGGGGCAGTAAGGTTTTTTTTTTTTTTTTTTTTTTTTTTAAATTTTTATAATTTTTATAATTAAAAAAAAAATGTGAGTTAAATGTACATTTTTCTTAAGGCCTAAAATATTGGAGTTATATTAGTATATTACAAGTTTTTTTTTTTTTTTTTGAGAAACAAACACACACACACAAGGGAGAGGGAAAAGAGTTCTAACACAAAGGCACACCACAACTCCACTCAAAAGCTATGGTAACTTTTAAGGGAGGGTGAGACAAGTTATACTACACACAACACACTCTCTTAAGCAATGTGGGACAATTACCCATTCTTTTTTTTGAGAAACAAACACACACACACACAAGGGAGAGGGAAAGGGGTTCTAACACAAAGGCACATCACAACTCCACTCAAAAGCCATTGTAACTTTTAAGGGAGGGTGGGGCAAGTTATACTACACACAACACACTCTCTTAAGCAAGTTTTATTATATAAGTCTTATAAATTGACATGTCACCAATTACATGAAATAATTAAATACTCATTTATTCTTTGGTTGAAGTGTCACCTCATTGCCGCATCAGTTTGTAAGCTTTTTGTAATAAAGTTTATAGTAAGTTTAGTATTTTCTCCAAAAAGAAATTAATTAATAGAAATGCAACCTAATCTCCATTAAGTAAAAGAAAAATGCTAAAGCTAATACAAATTCTACGACAAAAATCTTGCAAACTGATGTGACACTAATATAATTGGTGTCACTTAAACAGTATAATAAATGAATGTTTGAATAACTTTTTTTTTTTCTTTTATCGGTGATATGCTAGTTTGTAAAACCTATATAGTAAGTTTCATTAGCTCACTTTGAATATGAATTAGTAATTAATTTGAAATAAAAAAAATATAATTAAAAAAACTAAATATTATTTAAGTGATATTTAGATATAAAAGGCCTTTTTAAAATTTTTGCCTTAGACCTCAAATTATCTTGGGCCAGCCCTGTTCAGGATTTGCCGTGACAAGTGGGCAAGTGTGGTAGATCTTATGAAATTCACTAATGGAATCCTCCATTGGGATGTGAATTTCATGCAGGTTGTGCAGGATTGGGAGTTGGGAATCTTTATTGAATTGCATGGATATGATCTATGGGGCATTTGTAGAAGGAAGTGGGGAAGATAAATTGTGCTAGAGACTAGATAAGAAAAAGAGGTTTACAGTAAGTGATTAATATCGGGTTTTACTTTGCAATAGCAACTAATCCTTTCCTTGGAAAAACATATGGGTCCCAAAGATAACTTCCAAAGTTGCTTTGTTTGTTAGGACTGTAGCATTGGGGAAATTTCTGATGATTGACAATTTACAGAGAAAGAATGTGTGGCTTTTGGATTGGTTTTTTATATGTAAACGCAACGGTGAATTAGTAGACCATTTATTACTTCATTGTCTTATTGCTATAAAATTGTGGTCTATTGTGTGTTTAAGGTGTTGGGCTAATTTGGAGTATGTTGGGGTCATGCCGAAGACTATGGTGGAGTTGGAGTTGTTAGCTTGTTGGCCAGGTCATTTTTTGCGTCACCAGAATGGTCATTTGTGGATGGTTACCACACACTGCTTGATGTGGTGTCTGTGGAGGGAGAGGAACAACCGAAGTTTCAAAGATATAGAGAGAACCATGTCTGATCTCAATTATTTTTCCTCAAAACTTTGCTTGATTGGATGTTAGTTTTGCATAGTCAGCCTTAAAGTTTATTCTTGATTTGTTAGATTTATGTAATTTGCACAATTGTTTGTTTAGTCCCTAGTTGTGTAAATGATTATCAAAATCGTGATCGTGGATCCTACACTCCTAAATTGATTTGGATCGCTGTAGGATCAATTAGGATGTAGAGTCGAGATGGGATCGTGTGCCAGAGCATAGGATCGCAATCCTACTGCAATTATGGGCGATTCTACAACACATAGAGAATGGGTCAATTTTTGTCAAATGGGTCTCCCGTTTCGTGCCTAAATAGATTTGGGCTCAATTTTAATTTTTATCAATGCTGGTGTCAAGGTATGCCATTCTCAAACAGGACCCATTTATATTTTTTGTTTTATTTAGTGATTGATGTGCAGGGTGGTGATGATAATAGTAGTGGTGTTGCTGATGATAATGATGATTAAGTTTAAAAGAAGACAACGAAAAAGCCACCACTAAACAGACTAAGGGAGAGAAGGCATCCAGGAAAAAGGTGCAAAGCAGTCAAAATAGTAAGAAGCCAAAGAAAGTTACTGTCAATCCCATTGTGTTTTTGGATGATTAGCATTTACTGTTGATTTATCAGTTCTTAATAGTTTAGCCTTTTTGTCATATGGATTTTGATCAATCTTGATAATGTGGCTGCCTTGATGCTCATAATTTCTGTTAAGTGTTAACTTCTATATGGTACATGGGAGCATGGGATTATTTTAATCAATTGCAGCTAAAGAATGTTTTAGTCTTGTTAGAATTATGATTAAGTAATTAAACTCACAATTTCCTAATAGTTTAAGTTTTTGGGATATGGTAAATTTAATCATTATATGATTAAATGATTAAATTTACCATATCCCAAAAGCTTAAACTATTAGGAAATTGTGAGTTTAATCACTTAGATTTCTTCTTTCTCCTTACAATTTTGTCATAGTTTTAAGTTTCAACTTTACATTTTACACTTATGGACCGCTGCGGGGCGAGGGCGGGGGAGAAGCCATATAATGGTAGCCCTAAGGGAGGTTTTATTGTAGTAATTAGAATTATCTTGTTTTATCGTAGACTAGTATTTCTTTTTTATAAATCTTTAAATTGATTAGTTGACCACATGTATTGTTTTCTATTCTATAAAAAATTATACTTTTTATTACTTAATTGATATGTAAATTTTTTTTTTTTACTATTTCTAGCTAATAATGTTATTTTGTGTCTTTCTCCGCCTTTTCCCATTTTCTCAACTTGGACCAACTCACTATTTCTTACAATACTACTAATACACTTCTGGCTAATAATAATCACTCTCCTTTGAACATGATCAAACAATTTCAAACAACCCTCTTTCATCTTTTTATCACTAGGGGACCATCCCTATCTTTAAGAAAAATTTCTCATTTCAAATCCTATATTTTTGTGTACTACCTATTTATCAAAACATTCTTATTTTATCATGCTCTTTTTTTTTTTTTTTTTTGGGAATATGATGCCTCCTAACATTTATTAAAATTAATTGCATAGTTGGTCTTATAGTACATTCCTATAAATTTCACTTAATAATATTCTACAATCACACAATACTACTGATACACTTCTCCTTTTCATCCATACTACTTTTATCCTATGGTTTGCATCTTCTTAAATCTCTCCATCTTAATGAATTATTGATTCAAGATATCAAAATTTTTTGCTCTTTAGTATCTCTTATGATCCATATATGTACTATGCTTTAGTCCTACTTAATCCAAATCTTTTGGATTTCAGAGCATCTTTCCAAATTTCTAACTTGACATTAATTCCACCTCATCTAGTTTCATCTACTATTACTATATCATTTGCAAAAGGCACACATTGAGGGATTTCCTCTTGAATTGATTTAGTTAATACATCTATCAATACTGCAAAGAGATATAAATTTAATGTTGATTATATTTATTCAAGCTATAGTGATGGTATATACAGTAGTGACTCCATGAAATTTTTTCTAGGGTGGTCATTATGAAATTTAAATTATACAAAATCTAATAAAAATAATATTTTATATATTGACAAAATAAAAAATGTAAATACATAAAATCTTACAATTTCCTTCTATGAGTTTTCTTATTTTGAAATTGTTGCATGATAGTCTCATTATCAATTCTACAAGTTATATCTCTTTCAAAATTTTAGTTCAATAAAATTTTTCTTGGACTTTTCTTTTTTGTTTGTAAGTGCCTAATATATTGTTAAGGGGACCTAAGTTTAAGGACAAAGTTTGGCTATAAACTTAGTTGCATTTTAAGGCTATAACTCTCACTAAACAAATTAATATGACTACATATTTTGAAAATCTAACAGTTGAATTGCATGTTCTTTATGTTTTTAAAACACATGTCAAATTTCATGTCAATCGGATGTTATTTACTATTTGATCTATAATCTTATTTTTTATGTATAATTTTAGACTACAAAAAATCAGAATTTAATCATTTGATTGATGATATAGCTATTGATCTTTGATTTTATTGATATTTTGCAAGCACGGAAGATATAAGAAGAAAATGTATTCTAACGGTGGATTTGTCAAATTCACATTTATTAAAAAATAATAAATAAGCTGTAGTCGTAGTCTACAACTAAGTTTATTGCCAAATTTTGTTCAAAGTTTAATTATGTTGGGCCTAAAAAAATTCATAATATTGTTAAAATTTATATATATATATATATAATTATTTTTTTCCCAAGTCGATGTAGTCCTATGACTACCCTGGCATCAATGTAGAGCCGCCCTTGGGTATATAACCCTAATGTTCAAAAAATGGTGATGGAATTCTGTAATGCCCATAATTTCCAATTTAAAAATTCCAAGCATATAAATTCAATCCCAAAATAAAAGAGAGAAAATAATTCATCTAACTAATCTCTAAAACAATAAAATGATCTAAAACCCATATAATTAAAAAAAAAAAAAAAATTCTTAGACAACTCCTCACAAAAGCTATCTTTTGAAAATCAATACTTGAAATCCTACTAAATAAGAAACTTTGTCAAATTAACTAAGTGCTTGAGATTTCAATAGTAGTCCACCTACAACACAACAATTACGTTCTAGCACCCACTTGTCACTATGAATCTAAGCAACTAATCTAGAATCAATGGGAATGAGCTAAAAGATCAATAAGTAGATATTCATAAACCAACATTGCGGAACAAGAAAAGGTACTTAGTTCGCATGAAACAGGAAGCGAATAAAATATCAACAAGGTTGGATAACAATGATTTGATAAATTCATTTTATTTTGTTACAAGTAAATAATTTGAAAATTTCATAATGTTACATTATAAGGTTTTAAGGGAAAACATTGGCAACATGATAATTATATAATTAATTTCATAAACAATTGATTATATTATATGCATGGCAAAGTGTGATCACAGTGTCACAAATACTAAGAACCTGTTTGGTATTAAGTTTCAGTTTTTAGTTTTTAGCTTTTAGGATCCCTCTCATGTATTTCTCCAATTGCTAGGCTCACTGAAAACTAAATCATCACCCACCTCCACATCACCAAGTGCACACAATTCGGGTCATGATCCACATATTGCTCCAAAGGGAGGGGACACTATATAGTAATTCATGGCAAGAGTACAATCTAGTTTCTTACAAACACAGTCAAATGTGTTTCACAAATGTAATTGCTCAAGGATTTTTAAAAAAAAAAACGATATGTGAGAAAGAGGCCAATAATGAGTTTAAGGATACCCATAGAACAAGGAAGTTCAAAAGAAGGGTCATCCAAGTGGTTTTCGTCGATAAACATGGGAAGAAGTAAGGGGAATGATTTACGAATTCCACTTATCTCACTGCACATACCAAAAGCAAAATTTATTCCGCACTAGTTTCATTACCAAGATCCTTGGAACCTAATTAATAATATTTCAAACGAGGGCATAAACAATTCTACACCTACCCTATCATTTAATAACTCGTGAAATTCTAAAAACCTCACAATTCCAATTTCCAAGTATTCATTTTATCTAAAACTGAAAGCTTAAATAGTGTGAAACACTATAGCCAAAACTTAACTAAGTGCGGAACAAGAGTAAATGATACGCAATAAAAATAGAACACTACTCTAAGGCATAAGCAAGTACAATAAACAATAAATGTAAAGTTTAAAGAGTAGGGAAGAGAGATACAAATACAAGATAACATCAAGACGTGTTATCGAAGAGAAAACCGAAGTACTCGGCAAAAAACCTCTCCGCGGCCCTTCAAGTCGAAATCGATCCATTAGTGAATAAAGTTGGAGTACATGAATTTCGAAGAGACCCTCCAAGCCTAATCTACCCAATGTACTTGAACCCTCCAAGTTTCTGCTACTAACGGGTTTCACGGAGCCATGTCTTGACTAGTTGTCTGGATCCCACAATTAGCTCCAAATTGCGTCCGCCACTCAATGGCTTCTTCCAATGCTTTCCATATGCACCAAAACTTCTCTCAACACTCAAAATGTGTGAGGTAAGTGTGTGGAATAAGAACCTCTCAAGGATGTATAGATGGAGAGTAGGAGTACAGGAAACTTTAGAGAAATGGTGTAGATGATTGTGGGAAAACAATCTCTAACTTTCAAGTATTTGGCTAGGGTTTTCTCTCTCAAAAGTTCCTTGGAAAAACTCCTTGTTACAATTTCGTGGGTAATGAGAGTTATATAGTATTGGTAAAGGTATGTGAAAAGGCACACTCATAATCATCTAGGTAGAGAGTTTCGCGGGTCACTCGCTACTTGGCCTGAGTCGCAATTGACTTGCGAAATCCAGCTAGCAATGAGACTCTTCAAATTCTAGCATGTGCTTCTCACGTGGTCTTTCGCGGGTTGGCACTTGCGAGCCAGTCGCGAGCTAGTCGCGAATTCTTCATCTTCACAGAATCTTCACCAAACTCTCACACACAGCCCTTACATTAAATCCCACAAAAATATAGGGAAATGATTAAACAGGATTACAATAAAATTTGACACGGAATTAAAGCCAACATAAAAACATAGTTGTAAATCACAACTTTACAAAAACAAACTAGTAAGACCCTTATATTGAACCTAAAATAAATTTAAAATTATTCTAATATTTGGTTATCACACCCAATAATATGTTCAACTAGCAATTAAGTAACATATTATGATTATTTCACTTTTTTTTTTAATAACCGAGAGTATTTATACCTCTTTGAACATTTGACTATTCCCTTAAGTGTAAATCTTCGTCAAACTTAATTCTTCTTTAGGTTTACACCAAATTACATTATTCTGCACCCATGTATATATTTAAATTCATACCACCAAATATATATAGTAACATAACAAACTTCTCTTGTATATGATTAATATCTTTTATTATTATTATTCTTCACGAAAGGCTGTTGTTTCTGTTCCTGGTTTTTACAAATCCAAACAATGCTTATCTTCGAAACCTACTGATCGTGAAACCGTGGGTGGGGTTGAATCGGTGGTGATGAACAATGTGAATCTGATGTCTATTCATTGTCCAGCGGCGATGAGCAGGTCCGAAAGGCCAGGGGACGTCTTGCACAAGCATTTAAGAGATGAAACCATTACTTTGGACTCTCCTATTGTATGCAAAACGTACGAGAACCAAAATCATGATCCAAAATAATATCTTTATTTCATAAACTAACTTGAAGTCAATAATTTTGTGCCTACATTCTTTCATTATTCAAAATTATTTATACTTAATTTCAAACTAATTTTTTTACATCGTATAGATTTTTTAAGGGGTTCAACATCTAAAGTTTCAATATTTAGGATAAAAGATTAATTAGTAGGTGCTAAATTTTGAATATTTATCTCATAAAATATACATCAATTATGGATGGCTTTTAAATTAAATTTTATAAATTAGCTATAACATTTTTTGTTAAAAAACAATGTGTGAACTATTAAGTGTAAATTTACTAGTATTTAAGTGCAATCAGATCAAATCTAACAATTAAAACAATCATTTGTCCTCCTACAGTCCTACTATTTTCAAATATAAATAGATAACCTAATATAAATCATACTATTATGTATTATCTTTACATATTAAGAGTATTCAGAAAGTTAGTTATGATTTTAGAAAATGTCAAAAATACCCCTAATTTAATTAGATAATTTTTATTCCTTAAAAATAAAAAATAGAGTTAAAATTATAATTCAAAAAAATTCAAAAGCAAAAAAATACTAGAGAAACTTTTATTCATAAAAATTAGCACACACTTTCTATTTAAATATATCTCACACATTTGATATATTTTTTCCTAAAAATTAACACACACTAAACCTAGCTGTTTACTCATTTTCAAAATCCTAAATTTTAGTTTCTTAAAAATCCCTTCATGTATAACCTCACTAACAATAGACAAATTTAAATTGAAAAATTACATTAAAATCTTTAAAAAAAAAAAAAAAGAGTCTTATTGCATGTGCAGAGTGCGTGTGTGATCTATACAGAATATTAAATCAACAAAATTAATATATCTCATAAAAAAAACAAAACTAATATATATATATATATTATAGAAACAATAAAATAAAACAAAACCATTATATGTACTAGGGGTGTGATGAGTATTATGTGTTTCCCAATCACAACAAAAAAACCTAGGGGTGTGATGAGTATTATGTGTTTGCAGGTGAAATAATTTTTTATCACACCCATAGGATTTTTTTTTTTTTTTTTTTGTGATTGGAAAATGTAGTAATTCTAAGTTATAATGGATATAAATTATTAACTTTTTCTCAAAAAATTGAAGAGCCTCTAAGCACGCACATGAGCACGTTCTTAGAGGCTAGTAAATTTAATAAATGTGTATAAAACCAGAGTAATGGTAAGTGTTCACTGTAAGTCAAATTAGCACCAATAAGATTTTTTGATCTACAAACTGAAACTTGTACACAGATTAACCACCAAACCTCTCTATCTCAAATTCATTTTCTCTTGAACACAAACTTTTCGATTTTGTAATATGTAATACATGACACACATAACATAAAATAAAATGTATATACTTGAATTCAAAGCTAGTAGCAAAAAAATAAAGGTTTAAAAAAAAAACTAACACACACTCACAAAATCTCTAAAAACCATACCTCTAAGCACTCAACCCACCAATTAACCCCCTTGGCGGGAACTCAAATTCTGCTCCCATAGTTGTGCAATGATGAAATCCCCAAGCAGCCTCCTTTACGGGCTTATGACCACATCAAATTAGCCACTATGAACTCCAACCAAGAATCCTCCATAGCCCACAAACCACTTTCAACCTCTCTATTCAATTAAATGTTTGAAACCTTTTTTTTTTTTTGGGAGAATGTAATGTTTGAAACTCGAAAGGGTGGAGAGCTATATATTTTGATAATGGTTTAAATTGGGATGGAGTTGGTCTTAGTTTAAATTGGTATTAGTATTTTTAGTAAGTAGTAATCCGAAATTCTTATTAAAGATCTGAACATGGTTTTTCTTTCTTTTTTTCTTTTTTTTTTAATATAAATTTTAAGAATTTGAATTTCAAAACATATACATGTGTTGCATATTTATAACTTCCTTCTGGTTTTTTAATAGTAGTTATCTGAAACTCTTGCTAAATAAAATTTTTTTTTGGGGAGAAGACTTGTTAAAGATTTGCGCGTGGTTTTTTTTTTTTTTTTTAAATTGTATTTTATAAGAATATGAATGTGGGTTGGGTTTGGACATGGTATTGTTTTTTTTTTTTTAAATAAAATTTTGGACGTGGTAGTGGTATTTAAAATTTTATGGATTTGTTTTTAACTTCAGTTTTTTTTTAGCAGTAGCCATCCGAAAGTTTTGTTAAAGATTTGAAAGTAGGGTTTTTTTTTTGGGATAAATTTGAAAGTGGGTTTTTTTTAAGGGAAAAGTTGAACATGGGTTTGAAAAAGTTATCCACAAATTTGGAAAAAAAAAAAGTGGCCGAGTAGGGTTTTTTTTTGGATAGAATAACAAAACGTGGGATTTTTTTTTTTTTTCAAAATTGAGATAAAAGAACTTTAAAAAAAAAATAGTTAAAATTTAGGAGTTTTTAAATCAGTAATTTTACATGTATAACCCTATTACTTTATCTTTACAAATTGGTAAATTTGAGGGTATTTTAGGCATCGAAATTGAGGAATCGAAACAAAGGAAGCCCCTTAAATAGTAGTATAGATACAAAATGTTGTACAGCTAGCAGAACATTAAATTCAACAAAACTAATATATATCTATTATAAAAACAATAAAATAAAACAAAACTATTATACGTAAAATGTTGTACAACAGTGATGATGTGCTGAAATCGTCAGTGAGTTGTAGGCTCCAAATCACTCCAATGGGTACCTGTGGAATAAGAACAGAAAGACCAAACAGAAGGCATCGGTGTGGTATTGGCCAAGAACCCTCTGAAGGTCAAGTCAGTAAATGAGAAACCTCTAAGAACTCTATAGTGAGAGAGCTAGGGGTTTTCTGCATACCTGAGAAAAGAAAGGGTCTGGCGCTTATATAGTGGTGAGTGGTGAACCAAGATCCCTTGAGAGTGGAGATTTTTCCTTATGGAGAAGATCTGGTATTAGGGTTTCCGAGATTGTAAGGTGTCTTTCCATATGAGGGAGATATGAATTAGTAGTAGGTTCATCTTTCGTGATATGCAGGATGTTTCCTTATATGAACATTCGTGAGGACCAAGCAAGGTCACGCTGGACCCGTCGGCTCTTTCGTTCACCCTGTCAACCTTGCACCTCGTCGGGTTTTGGTGTGGCTTCGTCGCTTTTCATTTCATCAATCTTTATCCTTCGTATGCTTCTGCGAAATTGACAGATCCATAGGCGTCATCAGTTTCCTTCCATGGCGTGTCTAGGACTATTGAATCCTTAGTCAAAAATACTCCTATCAGTTGCCCTCTACTCCATGGCTCCGTCAGTTTTAGCTGACGGGCTGTGGAGTATCATGAATATTTATGATCATTAATTAGAGCTTTATTGAAGAAGGTGTCATTAAATGGCGTAAGTAACCTTGGGTTTAAATGCCAGGTGACATGTGGCACTTGCTGGTTGGCCTCGTTTTTAATCAGAAGCATCGCTTCGTATGCCATGCCCCCTCGCTAGTTATTCCTCCTCCTCTCATTTTCTTTACTTCTTTTTGGGAACTTTTTGAGACCAGAGCTGTCGCACTGTCGTCTACATCACCCGTCAATCGTGACCTCGTTGCTTCCGAGGAATCCATCGTTTCAATCCACCGTCCGTTTATTCTCGTAAGTTTCTTTTCCCTATTATTTTTATCTCTTACTTTTTGGGTAGTCATCATTTGTTTTAGAGACCCGTCGAATAGGTTCTTAGAAAACCTCCGTCGCTTGTAGGTGAATAGATGTCAGATAGAGAAGTGATGAGTAAATAGTCATCATCAATCTGTGAGGGTGCGGGCTATGACGAGGTCTATCCATTAGGGCATGAGCTTGAGGAAGATGTCCCTTGGTCCCCAGAAAGGGAACTGTCTGCCCACTCCCCTACCGAGGAAGAAGAGGAGGACAAGGAAGATAAGGAATGGAGAAGGATGAGGAAAATGAATATGATGAGGGAGATGAGGAGGACGAGGGAGAGAGAGTTGACAAGGAAGATCAATCCGAGGGAGTTGAGGTTGTAGGCCAAGTGGACGGGGGTACCTGGCCTTTTATTCTCCCTTTAATATGGACGGTCAATGATTTTTATCCAACGATGTCTGATAAGGTCTTCTACACCCTTCGCGACCATTATTAAATCCCTGAGAACATCCCCCTTCGTCTGCCTAGGAAGTTTGAAAAGTGCTACTCTGGGAGGACTGCAAATGTCGGCATGTACAATGCCATGTTCACTGCAGGGCTGAGGCTGCCACTGACGGAGTTACACTCAACTTGCCAACTACTTAGGCTTGTCTGTCAGTCAGATTGCCCCCAACACGTTGAGAATATTTATTAGCGCGGAGGTGATATGGGGTCAACTTAGTGGTGGCAACCGTCGTCTATCTCTCGACGAGTTCTTTTATTGCTATAAACCCCAGCAAATCTCCTCGTCGAAGGGGATTTACCATTTCTTGGCAAGGAAGACATTGCTTAGGTTGGTGTCAAATATGCCTAACTCCAATAGAAATTGGAAGAACCGTTATTTCTTCGTTCAAGGGAATGGGATAGTATGCCTAATGGTTTTGATAACACTTGGGGGATTGTAAAGGAGTCAGGTGGGTTGTTGGTGTCTGCTTTTATTTTAGTTCCGTCTATTTTGGTGATGCTCCTAACATATTTCCTCATTGTTTTTAGGTTGGCCTCGTTTCTAATCAGAAGCATCGCTTTGTATGCCGTGCCCCCTTGCTCTATAAATAGTTCTTCCTCCTCCTCTCATTTTCTTTACTTCTTTTTGGGCACTTTTTGAGACCAGAGCTGTCGCACTGTCGTCTACATCACCTGTCAATCGTGACCTTGTTGCTTTCGAGGAATCCATCGTTTCGATCCACCGTCCATTTATTCTCGTAAGTTTCTTTTCCCTATTATTTTTATCTCTTACTTTTTGGGTAGTCATCATTTGTTTTAGAGACCCGTCGAATAGGTTCTTAGAAAACCTCCGTCGCTTGTAGGTGAATAGATGTCAGATAGAGAAGTGATGAGTAAACAGTCATCATCAATCTGTGAGGGTGCGGGCTACGACGAGGTCTATCCATCAGGGCATGAGCTTGAGGAAGATGTCCCTTGGTCCCCAAAAAGGGAACTGTTTGCCCACTCCCCTACTGAGGAAGAAGAGGAGGACAAGGAAGATAAGGAAAGGAGGAGGATGAGGAAAATGAATATGATGAGGGAGATGAGGAGGACGAGGGAGAGAGAGTTGACAAGGAAGATCAATCCGAGGGAGTCGAGGCTGTAGGCCAAGTGGACAGGGGTACATGGCCTTTTATTCTCCCTTTAATATGGACGGTCAATGATTTTTATCCTACGATGTCTGATAAGGTCTTCTACACCCTTTGCGACCATTATTAAATCCCTAAGAACATCCCCTTTTGTCTGCGTAAGAAGTTTGAAAAGTGCTACTCTGGGAGGACTGCAAACGTCGGCATGTACAATGCCATGTTCACTGCAGGGCTGAGGCTGCCACTGACGGAGTTACACTCAGCTTGCCAACTACTTAGGCTTGTCTATCAATTAGATTGCCCCCAACACGTGGAGAATATTTATTGGCGCGGAGGTGATATGGGGTCAACTTAGTGGTGGCAACTGTCGTCTATCTCTCGACGAGTTCTTTAATTGCTATAAACCCCAGTAAATCTCCTCGTCGAAGGGGATTTACCATTTCTTGGCAAGGAAGACGTTGCTTAGGTTGGTGTCAGATATGCCTGACTCCAATAGAAATTGGAAGAACTGTTATTTCTTCGTTCAAGGGAATGGGATAGTATGCCTAATGGTTTTGATAACACTTGGGGGATTGTAAAAGAGTCAGGTGGGTTATTGGTGTCTGCTTTTATTTTAGCTCCGTCTATTTTGGTGATGCTCCTAACATATTTCCTCATTGTCTTTAGCTCAAGTCCGTCTCCGAGTTAGCGACGAGCAAGAAAGCTTCCACCGACGAGTTTGGGCCATACCTTTTGAGCAAAGGAAGTGGAAGGATCTGGTCATCCATGACATTCTCCATGCGTTTTGTGGTGGCCTTGAATCGATGCTTGTAGCCTGATGGTAGCATGCTTTTTCCTGTCAACGTAAGTCTTAGTTTTAATACTTTATTTGGTCCATCTGCCTTCTTTTCTAACATTTGTTGTCATCCTTTTGCAAAGATGGACGCAGGTAGACAGAGGGCAATGGTGAGGAAGTCCGCTGCTACCTGTAAGCACCAGGGTGGGGCTTTACCGTCGGCCTCCAAGGTAGGTGCTAAGGCAGCCCCCAAGGGAAAAAACGATGCCAAGGATGACCGTCTGTCCAAGACGGGGACGGGCCGTCTGCCGGGGATTAAGCAGTGGAAGTCTTCTTCGTCCCCTGCCCCCTCCTCGCCACGGAGTAGGGAAGGGTCTGATGACGGGGAAGGGTCCCGTCGCCCCCGATCCCGTCTAGAGGTTGGTCACACACAAAGACTATGTCGTCGAGATGGTTAATTTGATCACCAAGGAGACGGATCTGGATCCTTGTGGGGAACAATCCTCAGAAGACTTAAGGGCGTCCGGTTTCAATAACCTGTCTAGGGTATGCTTTTGTCACTTATAATACTATGCATTTTCTTTGTTCTCCTTCTGATGGTCATTTGTGTCTCAGGCATTGGTGCGGATAAGAGCCCTTTAGTATAGGTGCATGGCCAACGAGGGGGTGATCTGTCGATTTCGCAAGCATCAGGAGATAGAGAAGAAAGAATGAGAACAGTATAAGGAGGCCGTCCGCATCCTTAATAAAGAGCTGACGGCCAAGCTTGCTGCACTTGCGAAGGAGACCCGTTTACGTGAGGAGGCTGGAAAAGCAAAGGTCAATCTAATGACGGAGCTGGCTGCTGTTTATGATCAAATGGACAAGGACAAGGCCAAGGCCAACGCAGTGGCGGAGTTCTAGGTTTCTTAACCTTTTTTTGATGCATGCGGCGTCTACTATGGTGACGGGTTTAATGACTGCTTAGAACAAGTTGGATCCGTCTACCCTGATCTAGACTTGACCCAGATCATCATAGATGACATCGTACCGCCGACTCCTAGGGGAGATGATGCTGTTAGCGACGAGACCGATGATTCCGTTCATATGGTTGAGCAAGAGGTGAAGGATGATGGCGTGGTCATTGCTTAGCTTGCCCCTGAGGGCCCCGACGCTCCCGTAGTCTCGTTAGTTGTGGATCCATCGACTGAGGATGGCTCGACTACTATGAATCCGACCGTTTCTGACGCTCCTTTGTCTTGATTCCTACCATTCTCCTTTTAAATTTCTTTTTATGGGTTTATTTGTAAGACAATGATTAATGCCCCCTTCTTTTGGGTTTTTATGTAAAAATATTTCCCTTTTTGGGTTTACATCTACTACTTCTATCCATTGCCTATACTTGTTTCATTTTTATTTTTATTATAATTGTGTATATGCTCCTGTTGCATGGGTGCCGTTGGTATTCTATTTTATCCGTCCACCCCGTAGGTAAAACTTTGCATAACTTAATACCAAGTACCCGTCAGTTTCCTTGGCCATTCGTCCACCCCGTAGGTAGGACTTAACATAATTCGGGACAAGGTACCCGTTGGTATTCTTGGTTGTCCATCCACCCCGTAGGTAGAACTCAGTATAATTTGAGACTAAATACTTGTCGGTATTTTTTGGTTGTCCGTCCGCCCCGTAGGTAGGACTTAGTATATTTTGTGAGACCTAAATACCCGTTGGTATTTTTTGGTTGTCTGTCCATCCTGTAGGTAGGACTTAGTATATTTCGCGAGACCAAATACCCATCGGTATTTTTTGGTTGTTTGTTTGCCCCGTAGGTAGGACTTAGTATATTCACTAAAAGGTAGAGAGTAGAGCCACGTTTCTAATATTCTGTTCTTAATAATAAAGAAACTTAACATCCTTAAAACTTAAAAGAACTAAAAAGAGCATAAAAAGAAACTTAACATTCAATTCTGACAGGAAAATAAAGGAAAGCGATAAAATAAGCTGCTTTGTCTACTACTGGTAGTACTTCCTCAGGTGCTCGATGTTCTATGGGTGATGGAGCCTCTGTCTGTCGAGGGTTTCCAGGTAGTAGATCCCCCTTCTATTGCAGTCGATGATCTTGTAAGGTCCTTTCCCATTAGGGCCTAACTTACCCCGTGCGGGATCTCTAGTAGCCGTTGTTACCTTCCTTAGAACCAAGTCTTCTCGCTTCAACCCACTAGTGAAGACAGTGACAAGGACTTTGTCATCAGCTTCGTCAATCAAGAAAGCCTCTTTGTTGAAAAGGGTCACGTACGACCTCAGGCTTTTGTCTTCTCGTTGCTTAATGTTCAGTATGGCTATGGAGGATCTTCTATGTCTCTGCCCTCCAATAAAGTGTGTGACGAAGTGTCCACTCAACTCTTTGAAGGTGAAGACTGTGTTCGGGGTAAGCTTGCTGAACCGTACCTTTACTAGCCCTTTCAATGTGGTAGGAAAGGCCCTGCACATAATTTTTTCTAGAACTCCTTGTAGGTGCATGAGGGTTTTGAACAACTCTAGATGGTCGAGGTAAGAATAAACCTACTTGATCCGTCATACACTTCTAATTGCAGTATCCGAAACTTCACTGGGAGGGGGAAGGAAGTCACCTGTGCAATGAATGGGAAGTCGGTCCGATGGACCAACTCGTCCAAATTGGTAGATACCCATCCCCTCATGGCATTCATCATCATGTCCATCTTCTCCTTCACCATCTACATATCCTAGGCCATGCGCAGTGCACCGATTTCCATTTCGGAGGGGTGGCTAGTATCTTCCGGGCCATCCCTTCTGTTGGGGATATTGCTTTCTTCCTGGTCTTCCCTTACCTGTCTGTCCCCCTTCGGTAGGTGACTACCATTTTGCTCGTTGACATCCCGCTCATCGCATAGGGCTTCCTGACACCGCTCGTTCCTTTGGTTTAGCTGTTGCTCCAACTCTTAGTTACGCTGGGTTAGTCGTTCTACTGTTGCAGCCAAGGTTTACACCTGTCTCTTTAAGGCGTTGGAGGGGTTTCCTGTTTCCTGGTTGATGGTAGCCATTGAACATGTTTGGACCATGCAACTCTTTTGTCTCAGAAGCGGCGATATGGTCAATCATAGTCGTTGCTTCCCATAGATGGCGCCAACTGATGATGTGTTGAAATCGACAGTGAGTTGTAGGCTCCAAATCACTCCAATGTGTACCTGTGAAATAAGAACAGAAGAACCAAACAGAAGGCACCGGTGTGGTACCGGCCAAGAACCCTCTGAAGGTTAAGTCAGTAAATGAGAAACCTCTAAGAACTCTATAATGAGAAAGTTAGGGGTTTTCTGCGTACCTAAGAAAAGAAAGGGTTTGGCACTTATATAGTGGTGAGTGGTGAACTAAGATCCCTTGAGAGTGGGGATTTTTCCTTATGGAAAAGATTTGGTATTAGGGTTTTAGAGATTGTAGGGTGTCTTTTCATATGAGGGAATATGAATTAGTAGTAGGTTCATCTTTCGTGATATGCAAGATGTTTCCTTATATGAACATTCGTGAGGACCAAGCAAGGCCATACTGGACCCGTCGGCTCTTTCGTTCACCTGTCGGCCCCGCACCCCGTCGGGTTTTGGTGTGGCTTTGTCGCTTTTCATTCCGTCGTTCATTATCCTCCGTATGCTTCTACAAAACTGACAGATCCATAGGTGTCGTCACTTTCCTTTCATGGCGTGTCTAGGACTATTGAATCCTTAGTAAAAAATACCCCTATCAAGCAGTATAGAATAGAACTTCATTACTATATACTAGGCCAAAAGTGAACTGCACAGTAGTGCTTAGCAATTAGCACACATACGACTAGATGAGAGAGCAGCAAGAGAGAGAGAGAGAGAGAGAGAGAGAGAGAGAGATAGGTGCACTAGTAGTGCCGCTAAGGAATGGCGTCATGGACTCCTAGCAAGACCAAAAGCGGCAGATTGGGACAGTACAGTAGTACACATAGTAACCTTTTTTTTGTGAGAAAGTACACACAGTAACCTAATTTGTTATTTTTCTTTTATTTTTTTCTTTTTGAAAAGACTTGTAATTTTATATTGGTCCACTTGTTCTCTTCTTATTCAGCTGGCTTCAAAGGTTGAAAGTTGACAACCTGGAATTCTTCAATCAACGTTCTTGCTTTGTGGATATTCATGGCTGCAGATTGGCATGGCTTATCGTGTCTGACTTGGTTCTGGTTGAACCATATACTCCAAGCTATGGTTATAACTAACTCTAACATGCCATTGCCTACATGCTGCACAAACTTGAGGTACCACTGAAGATCAATGAACTCCGGAAAATGGAAACCTTGCATGTCCAATGGGAGACTCAAGAGAGTCCAAACCTCCTGAGCTTTGGGGCAAAACCAGAATAAATTTCCACTACTTTCAATCCCCAAACCACAAGCCTTATAAGTCGGATCATCAAGAATTTTCCGGTGACAAAGGTTAGCCTTAGTGGAGAGTATATTATGACAAGCCCACCATGCAAAGTTTTTAACCTTATTTGGCACATTGAGACCCCACAAAAATTTACAAAATTTTCTACAATTCTGCCTATTCAAACCTTCAAGACTAGGATTGGATTTGGATGAAAGAGCCACCTTATAGGCACTGCTCACTGTGAAGTGACCCTTAGATGTGTATGCCCAGATTAAGTGATCTATGGGAGATTTAGAACTCAAGGGAATGCCTAAAATTGTATTAGCATCATCAGAGGAGAAAGCTTGTCGGATCACATCCGCTTGCCAAGTATTAGATGAGGGGTTGATGATTAAACTGACCTTGGCAACAATAGGTAATCCAATTGGTGGTGAGGTCAAGCTGAATCTGGATGGTGTTGGCAACCACTTATCAAAACATAGCCTAATAGATTCTCCATTCCCCACCTACCATCTACAACCCTTTTCCACAATTGATTAGGCCGACATAATGCTTCTCCAAGCGTAGGAAGGATAATATAATCTCTAACCCTGTTTGGCTAGTAGCGTAAGATTGAAAGCCTTTAAATCTTGAAAACTCAACCCTCCTTCATCTTTTGGAAGACACATTTGTCCCAACTTAGGCACGCCATTTTAGTTCTTTCATGCGTTTGTCCCCACCAGAAATTTCGAACCATTGATGTCATTTCATCACACAACGTGTTTGGGAGCTTGAACATGCTCACAGAATAGGTAGGTACTGCCTGAGCCACAATCTTGATTAATATTTCTTTTCCAGCGTGAGAAAGTAATTTTTCATTCCACCCCGATAGCTTATTATCCAATCTTTCAATTAGTTGCCAAAAAGTGTTGCATTAATTTTTCCCAACTAGTGATGGAAGACCAAAATATTTTTCATGTTGTTGAATGACCTTAGCACCAAAAAGAGTTTTGATTTCATGCTGGCTATCTGGAGATGCATTTCTACTAAAAAATATCAAAGTTTTATCTCTATTTAGCTGTTGCCCCGATGCTTGCTCATAAGTTTCTAGAATCTTCTCTAAATTGAAACAATCCTCCATAGTAGCTCGACAGAAAATGATACTATCATCAGCAAAAAATAGATGAGAAATTTTCGAGGCGCCTCTGCAAGCCGCCACTCCCCTAAGAAGTCCCTGGTCTATTGATGACTGGAGTAGAGATGATTAGACTTCTTCACACAACAAGAAGAGTCTCCTTGGCACAACCCCCTAGATGGGATGATATTGCCATATGGTTTCCCATTAATTAGAACAAAATAAGACACTGTGCGAACACATCTTTATATATCTTGCTAATTTGGAATTTATTAAAGGTGAATAAGGAGTTTTGTGAGGGACATAGCCTGATTAATGGGCCAGATGGTGGATTTGATTTTTTTTTTTTTTTTTGGGTTTTATTATTTTTATACCAAATTTAATTGCTTGAGTTTTTTTTTTTTTTTTCTTTCTTTTTTCCAATTAATTAATTTTTTTTGTTAAACTCTTACTAGATTAGCTTAAAATTTTGAGAGAGCAAATTCTCAGGGTAGGCCGACGAATACATTTTTGTGTAATTTTTAGATTTTTTACCAACTGTAAAGGAATATTAATGAAAAGTTTCAAAAGCTAGGAGGACATGGCCCCTCGGCCTAGCTCCGCCTCTGAGCTCAATTCAAGCATCTGACATGAATGCGTGCATTTCTTTTCGGGTCTGGATTAGTCCGTTGGGATTGTGACACGTGTCCATTTTTGGACACATGTCACCATCCCAATGGGTCCAGTCCACTAGAAGCACTGGACCCAAACTACCCCCTTTCTTTTCAATGCAAAAGTACATTACTTGTTTGATTCAATGTATGGTTATGATACACGCGACGTGTATACTTCTACTGCTGCAAATTGGTTTGACAAGCACTAGCTAGAATTTATTCAATGTGCAGCTGTTAAATAATTGAGACAAGATTTATATACACGACAAGCACTAACTAGGGTTTGGACCCAGTTACAAAACTTAGCCCAGCTTCACCATGTTTGTTTCAACGTAAAATATTTTCTAAAATATGTGTCATTTCTTAAAAAATGAAATGTTTAAATAAGTATCTCATTTACCCGTGTTTGACAAAAACTTTGAAAATAAGTTGAAAACAATCTCTTAGAAATAAGTCATATTTTTAATAGAGTTTTATGTTGATTAAAGATAGCTTCTTCTTTTTTTAAAATATTTTTTTCATGCTACCAAACACCAAAAAAAAAATGCGAAAAATTAAATTCACATAGGATTTTTCAACGTAACAAAGTGTAATTTTACTTTCTAGTAGGCCAACTAATTAATATATAAAACGATACTTTTTTATTTTTATTTTTTATGTATATTAAAAATTCACCTAGTAACAATCCTATATTATTTGTCTTTCCAAATCTTGGTCACTTTAACGACGTCTAGCTCCTTGTCCAAATTTTGGTATTTTTTCCATCCCAAATTGTTTGGCCTATTTAAAAGTTCCAACTATTTAGGAAAACATCATTAAAAGTCTAATCTCTTTATAAATAAGTTATAAGCTTCCTAAATTACCCTTAAACAAATTTATAAAAAATTTAAACAATTGTGCATATAAAAAATAAACTTTTTTTCTGCTAAGTAATTTTCAAAGTTGTTATAGATTACAAATTCTATTAGTGTATTACAAGTCTACAACTACAATTACAAACTCTATTAGTTGTAGATTACAAACTTATTATCTTCAAATTTTAATACAATTATTGGTAAATTCTACGGTGGCATAATGAAAATGTTAATAAAATAATAGGGTTTGACTTTTCAAATAGGACTTAATTTTGGGACATCATAAAAAGGAATACAAGCCAAACAATTTGGGCCAGAGGAAATATTATTTTATACTTATTGGCTTCATGATTGCAAATTCGCTAGGGCCCAACTGTCCCCATAAAATGTTTCATGATAGTTCAATTATTATTATAAGCATACATAGTTTAGTTAAAGTTATTAATTATTTTGAGCTACAAGACCATCGGGGGAGAGAGAGAGATGGTGAAAGCCCCCTTCTATGACAAAAATGGACTGAAGAAAGGTGCATGGACTCCAGAAGAAGATGATAAGCTAAGAAGTTTAATTCAGAGATATGGCCACTCAAATTGGTACAAACTTCCCAAGCTCGCCGGTATGAAACTATATAATATTACTTTAAAGAATGGATCTTGGTTTTCTTTTTCTTTTTTAAATAATAAAAAATTTATGTAGGTTGATTATAATTTTTATTTATTTATAAATTACCTAGGGTCCTATCATTTGTCTGGGTGAACTTTTTATTTTTTCAGTGAATATGAATTTGAACATACTATTTTAGCATTCCATCTAAATTAGAAGATTACAAGAGACAAGTGAAAGGATTTTCATCTAGAAGACAACATTATTAAGCAATAAGATCTTTTCCTGCACGTTGTTCCTCACTCTTTTCATGTAACAAAAATTTTCTTCATGCATCATGCATGAAACTTCATTATATATGTATGGCTTTGTTACTTTAATTCCGTTTATATAACTTTTAGTTATTTGTTTCTGGCAATTATACATGTATGTGTGTGAGAGATAAGAAATGAAAATAATATAGTATGATGTAACATTAATAATACTATGATGTTTTGGACAGGTTTATCAAGGTGTGGCAAGAGTTGCAGGCAGCGATGGTTGAACTACCTCCAGCCAGGTGTAAAACGTGGAAACTTCACCAATGAAGAAGAGGATTTAATCATCAAGTTACATGAAGAAGCTGGAAACAAGTATATATAAAAAAATTTCACTTTTTAAAACTTTGTGACATACATACATACATACATACATACATACATACATACATATATGATTGCCAAGCATTTACCCAGACGAACAGACAATGAGATAAAGAACCATTGGCACGCGCACCTAAAGAAGCATGTAAAGCAAAATCCAAAAACATCTGAGGTGAAGGAGCAATTTAATGAAACTTCCCAATGCAAAGCCAAGAAAAATAGAGAATCAGAAAGTGGAAGTCTTCATGCCAGTGCTTCCTCTCACCAAAGCTTAGAAAGCTCTCCTTGTCCACAGAACTATCTTCCTCTGAACTCCTCTTTGAGCTATGATCATCAACCTGTAACTGGCATAAATTGGGCTGAAGAAGACTGTCTTACTTCATTCGAAACATTTGAAGACACCATTGGAGACTTTTGGACTGAACCATTTGTAGAAGACAACATGAATATCCCAAATGAGTTTCCAATATCTCCATATATTTTATACCATGATGACATAGATTCGTTTGACCAAGTGATGCAGGAATTGCCAAAAAACTAATGCAAGTTTCTGCACTACAAGGTTCTTTTTTATAAATAACAATTGCGCCGGTGACTGATTGTAAAATATTAAAATAATGCTTGGGATATTTCTCTAGCTACAAACAGCCACCTAAATGTCTGATATGTGAAAGCGATCATGCACGCAAGTTTATTCTTGCTGCTATAATAATGCAGGGAATATATGTTATGCATATGTAGGGGAAAAATGCCCATATACCTCCTAAACTTTCAACTACTAGCCAAAAGACCCCTTCAACTTTTTTATTGGCCAATTTACTCCTTAAACTATTCAAAATTGCCAAATTAATACTTCAGTTAGTCTCACGTTAAGACACTAACAAAATAAGCACATGGGACTCACGTGACTTTTAAAAACAGACTTTAATCATCCAAAAGTCCAAAACCCAGCGGAAAGAGGAGGGAAGAGAAACAGGTCCGACGGTGAAAGAGCTCGGCGGTTAGTTCAGAGCCACTGTGAGCTTTCCCCTGCCGTCTCACCACCCTTGTCCCGGCGGTGCCTTGGTGGTTCTGCTGCACTGTTCTATCTTGGTATGTCTTTTTTTTCTTCGTTTCCTGAGTTTAAATCCACAATGAACTTTTTTTTTTTAATCTCCATGTACGAATTTCTATAATAGAAATTATTGGTTTGGTTTAATTTTTGGGTTGGGTATCTGTGAGCTTGGTTTGGTGTTGTACCACTTGGTATGTTTGTTTTTCCCCTCTTACGTATTGCTATTTAAATCCACAAAGAACTTGTTTTCTATCTCCATGTGAGAATTTCTATAGTAAGAATTATTTGTTTGTTTTAATTTTTGGGTTGGGTCTCTGTGAAATTCTTGTTTTTTTTTTTTTTTTAATCTCCATGTGTCGTTCACTAGGTGTTTGATTAAATGCCTGAGAGACATATAGCTACTGCTCTGATGGTTTAAACAATGAAGCCTGAAATTGGCTGCACGCATCAATGAAGATACAAATTGCAAATAATTTCAATAGTGAAAAGAAAATCTTACTTGGTCCTTCACTAAGCTTCTTGCCCATTTAAAAATCTTACTTGGTCCATCTCTCTCGCGATTTTCAGCATATCTTCTAGCACAGTGCTTAGTTCCCATGGTTCTATACAATCATGTTCCCTGTTTGTGGCTTTGCTGAGTGCACCAATGCAGATTCCACTGCTAACTTTCTTAACTTCAACAATTGAGCCATTGACATGCCCATCTTATGTTCATTTCCTCTGCTAGTAAACATTAACACCTACATGTCCCTCCCATCTCTTATCACCATAGTAGCATAGAAGTGTTAATCTAGATGTGCAGCATCACAGTTAATTTTGAAAGAGCCAAGAGAGGTGCTTGCCAGTGAATTATCTGCCTGTCACCGTTGGTTGTGTTTTGAGTTCTGTTGATCTGAAACTACTTCATGTGCATGCGCAAATTGTTATATTTTTTTTCCCACTATTCTCTATATTGTTTTTTTTTTTTTTAAAAAAAAATTTTGTTTTCTCTAGCTCTTCTATTAATGTTCTTGTTAATTTTTTATTGTAGTAAGTTAGAGAGAAACATCTGTTAATGTTTTTCACTTGAAAAAAATAGTAAGTTAGAGAGAAACACAAGAAATCCTGTGGTTATTCTCCAGAATTGCTATCTGTAGAACTCAACATCTTGATTGTATCTTGGGGATAAATTTGCGATAATCCTTTAGCAACAATAATGTGGGGGGACAAATATTATCTAAGGAAAACGATATAGTGCTTTCAAGTTATCTATTTTCTGTTTGTCTTTTGTGTTAACCTTGTTCTTCAATTATTATTTTGTGTAATATCCCCGACATCTCTCGCTCTCTCTCTCAATATATTTTTGGTTCTAAACTTTCATAAAAGTTTGTTTGTCGTCTCTAAACTTTCAAAAGTTCTTTTTTGGCCCATAAACTTTGCAAAACATACTATTTTTCATCTTTTCATTTATATATGTTAGTTTATGTCATACGTGGCTTAACGAAATGCCGATGTGGTATATAACTGGACTAAACCATTTTACTTTAAAAAATATATAGACAGGCAATGATTTGTACAGGTGAAAATCATTTTTTAAGAGGACGAAAAATACCCCCCACTCCCTCGGTTGACAGATGACACACACAACCCATAGTCACGAAAACGATATTTGGTGCATAATCTTTTCGTGACCAGTGGACTATCTATATGCATTATTTGGTGCATTACTTTCTTTTGGAAGTCCTGCTGTAATGACGTGTATATTTCCTAAAAAAGGCATAGCATATGGGGTATTTTGTAGCCATATAGATGACTCCATATTCAGAACACTTTCACTTCAATCTATGTTCAGCTTTAATAAAAGAATCCGACTTTCCCAAAATCAACCCCAAACATGACATGACATGACATGACATACATCTCTATATATTCCCCCCTCTCTCTCAATTCAATCGATCAATTCTAACTCTCAAAATCCTTTTCTGCCTGAAACTCTTCAACCT